>JANAVB010044814.1:1903232-2067421 GCA_029216955.1 Iris pallida
CTACTATAAAACTCGTAAAGGAGTTTACAGAGATTGGCATCCCTGACGCTCCAGAAGTCAAAGTCATGGAAAGGTACATTAATGATCTAACAATTAAATAATAAATATTTATCAAAAATAATTCATTAAGAAAAATAAAAATAAACCCTAAAATTCTGGGGGCTTACATCCTACCCACCTTACAAAAATTTCGTCCTCGAAATTAAAGTCGTCCAATAGGTCAAACTATAACATGTAGCGCTCTGGCTACGATACTCAATCTGCTACCCTTGTAATCATCTCTTCTGTTTCTCTTTACAATCTTTTTGGTTCTGGTTCAACAAAGTCCTTCTATCATAACTACGTCATATATCCTTTAAAATCTTTCATACTAACATGAAACCTTAATGTATACCCTAAAATATAGGTCATTCTCTGGACATGTCTATAAACCTACAAGCTTATATTATCAATCATATTTCCAACCTCAATTGTAAATATTTGATTTCCTTATCACATCCTAAGTATCCTTATTCTATCAAGCCACAATTTCTTAGCATCATTTGTCGTCAATCCTTTCCTACAGTTTCTCCTTGAAATTATACGTTCAATTTTTATCCGTGGCGTAGAGCCTTCTTCATTTTACTCAACAAGTCCTCCGAATATAAATCCTCGATTTCAAAACTCCCGATTTATTAATTACCAATGTACATATGTCTTTGCCTCGTTCCTTGTCTTTTTAACTAATATTTTTTCGAACTCGTACGTAATATCATATCTCATTCTAACTTATTCTATATCAATCCATATGTCGATCTACCCTCTAATCACATGTAATCAGCTATAGATGACCAACAATCACTTGGTCATCAAAGTCCTACGGATACTCAATCCTCAAACTCTAAGCACAAGTTTCTAACCTCAATCCATAGACACAATAATATAATATCTCATTATTCCATCTTAGATACCCTATCATCAAGTCATACTATCAATACAATCGTTCTTAATGGTTTCCAAGTCTACTATAGTCAGTCACCCATACTTGTCCTATAAGCTTAATCTAACCAATCCCTAGAAAAAGTATTTATCACAATCACATAATACATTTATAGTTATACTACATGATCAGTTAACAAGGTTTGGCTATTTCGGTTATCTATCAAATAGAAGGTAACAAGGCCTAAGACTGGGTCAAGCAATCCATAACAGTGTCCAAACAATTTAAGGGTCAAGCAAGACATGAAAGTTTGTTGGAATATCTCCAAGAATGGTACGAAGACAACGAGATACATAATGAGAAGAATTATCCAAGAGGTTAACGAAAAAGAGTTTAGTCAAGTCATAGAAAAAATGGAACACGAAAATAATAATGTCCAAAAGATAACATGAAAGCAATCCTATTGGAGAGTCCTAGAGAACCTGTAATCCTAGTTGTAGATGTAGATAGGACAGAGTTAATCAAGACGGGGAAGAATGATGATAAGAATTTGTTCTTGCTCATTCGGTCATAACAAAGTGAACCAAGTTGAGATATGATCTGATAACCATACACGTCTTCCTGAAATCATGTTGCCCGAATTCTCGCCACACCAGTAAGCTTAGATGCAATAAACGATAGAGTCATAACTATGGTATACACCCTATAATCATGTTATCTAGAATCCTCACCACGCCAACCGGTATGGCTGCAAGAAAATCTAAATTCTATGAATATGATAGTATATCCAAAATCAGGCTCTATGTTTTTGTCATACCAGCTAATATGGCTGCGATAAATTCTAAAGTCCATAAATAAAGCAGACGTTTACATTATCAGGATATATCATAATTCAATCCACAAAATTTATCACGATGCAAGATCAAAATTAACAACGAAAATCAGAAATCAATTTCGACAACGAATTAAGGAAGTGCAAATGGAAATTAGTGGAAACAGATTTCTAGGTAAGATTAGAGTGAGATCCTCAGGGGTCATCCCAAGGGTACTATCCTGGTCAAAATTGTAACCCACTGAATTTCAAGCAAGATATTAAATACAGTTAACGGTCCTATGTTGTGACGAGTTTTCCTATGTTACAATCCTAGAAATCCTCTAGGTGTTCTAAATGTTATTCCTAGTGTTAACAAGTTGTCCTAAGATCCTAATTGCAGGCATGCTTGGTGTAACCAAATAATTTAAGTCTGGACCTGCATGGACCGCCACTAAAAACATGTCACTACCCGTTACCCAAATTGTTGGATCAGGCCGAGCCATGTCCAGATTACGTTTGGTTAAAGCGTAGTAAGCTGTTCTAAGAATAGACAATAAAGGATCTAAGCATCTAACAGTTCTAAAATCACATTTAAGGTTCATCATAACACAGCATCTATAAGCGAAGGTAACATAAGCACAGACTTAATAATACACTTCCAAGAATCTAACTGGAGACAAAGTCCAGTATCCAAATATAAGTACAGACCAAAATCTAAGTCTCAAAACACATGAAAGAAATCTAAACAAGGTTCCCCGCTGGGGCCTCTTCTGGAGCTAAGGCCAGGTCCTCAAAATCAGTGCCATAATATGTCACACATAGCATTTCCTCCTCAAAAAGTGAACCTACAACGTTATCCTGTCAGGACGAGAGCAAGTACAACCTCTACAACTAAAGTACTGAATATATAATGAAAGAGATGTACAATAAGAAACATGGTGTGATAAGTCTATAAATAGGAAATACTGGAAACATGGCCTCATGGTACAAATGGGATCACAGTGTCACGCCCCAGTTCCGGAATACGGGGACATATACGGCCAGCTACACCGTATAAGGTACGAATACGCTATACGGTGATGACGGCTGTCCAGTCTAGTTGGGTATTCTAGCATGCAATCAATCTATGGCCTAAATCCGATCTTATATCCACAGGTAAAACACAATAAAATAATATCAAGAGAGATAATCATATGAAAAACAGGAAATACTCATATGAAAATCTGGAATCTACAGTACAGGATAATAATGTAGACAAGTATACCTTCCCACATTATCTAGCATGGTCTGGAACTGAAGCACACCCTCCAAGTCAAGTCTGAAAGATCCACAGGGTCGGTCCCAGACAATCTGGGAACAATCCAGGGTTGGTCAGGCCAACCGCAGCAAGTACCAGAAAGGAAGGCTCAAGGACGGGCGAAGAAAACCAGCAAGATAAAATATGACAAGAATAACATCTAAAAACAGTAAATAAGGGTAAGGGATCGTGCGGTACCAACGCACGATAACAATCCACAAGTATAGTGAAGCTAACACAATCACAGTCTTCCTAGCATCCACTAACACCTGCATTGCCAGCTGGAAATCAATATCAGCTGGCTAGCAGGCAACAAGCCAAACAACACAGAAGGACAAGCGGCCACACAATGCCTACGGCTTGCTATTATTAGCTAACTAGGGTTATCACAGGCCTAATTACTAACAAGATACAGTTGAGGTATTCCTATAGCCACAAGCCCTGCAGACTATCCAGGTTATCCAGGACGAATATATATAGTGGGTACATCGCCCGGAAGACAAATGTACCCTAATAGCTAGTTGGAGGGGTGCCCCACATGATAGTGGGCTGGAAATGTGCCCTACTCGACGGCAGGCTACAAGTCCACATAAGCGCCCAGATAACGGGATTGCCTGTAGCCGGAATACCTCGATCTATATGAGCTACTTGATCAATCTAGTTGTTAACCTAGTCAGATTCATTATGAATTCCTAACCATGGTAACCAGGAATCCATGTCCTAGACATGATGCAAGATGAGACAGGTAGTTTGTACAAGCACAATCAGGAAAATCAACCACGGTGTCAAGACAAGGTCATACCTAGCAAGTCAGGACTGGCTGTCGCAACAGCGGTCAAGAGTAAACATGTCCTGTCAAGAGTACTAGCCAGGAGTGCGCCACCACGGGCCACTATCGAGAATCAAGAGTATACATGCCAGGTTTACCATCAAGTCCAGAGTGCTAGTCAAGAGTGCACCTCTACGGGCCACTATCAAGAATCAAGACAGGTTCAGGTCATCGTGTAATACCAGGAACAAGGTCAACCTATCAGTCACAAGAAGTCACATGCCCAAATCGTGACATGGGTATCAAGTCGGTTACAAGATCAAAATATTCACTATAATAGTCTGCCAAGTATACATGGGAACCTACAGCTCAAATCATCAAGTCGATCCATCCACCTTATCAAACTATAAGGAGTCTCCTATCTACGATGGAAATCAATATCATGTCAGGAAGGTCAATAACCAAATACCAAGCTAATCACTATAGCAACGCTAGGCCCTCTGGCTCACAAGAATCCTCCAAGTCAATGATCACCAGCCACTAGAAAAATGAGCCCCTCAACTACCAAGACATAGCAATCAAACCAGGTTTCCCCAACTACCGGAATACACAAAGGTACCAGGTTTTGGGCATTTGGGAAGTCGAGTAAAAATCATATAATAATACCCTCGATATTCTTCTTGTTCCACGAAATATTCGAAATCACCAAAATCCAAGAATCCACATAGATCCACCAAGTCAATATCCCGAGATCGTACTCTCCATAATACTCAATCCTCAGTCATATCCATAAGTCACAACTTCTAATACATAGGACAACTGTCAGCTCTATCTGACTAGACTAGGACACCCCTAGGATAAAGGGTCAGGGGACAAGAGTCTGGTAATAAATATCGTCGAAAGTGGCAAGGATTACACGGACCGCTCTGGAGCAAATCCACAACCCTTAAACCAAACAAGGACTAGGATTGCAGACCGTCTTCCGAGTGGAACCGCTCTCCTTACGCTATCCGACGGACAAGACAGATCAGGAGCTAGGCGACTGATCTAGTCTGGAGTCTACCTAGCAAGCAATGGGATCAGGTATACCATACCAAGGTGAACAGGCACGAGCCCAGTCCAGCAAACCAAAGGAATGGTTCTGCCCAGTCCTTCGAACCAAATTCTCGATCGGGAATTTTGGAAGAATCCGGCAGAGTCTCCTCTGTATTCTGGACAGGAGCTTCCAGCGAGTTGGAGCTAAAATCCACTCGGCGCAACCCGCCGCGGAATCGCAGAATCGCAGACTGAGAACACTAGGTCTCAGCTACCAGCAGCACTATGATGCGTACTGGGAACAAGTCGATAGCCGAGAACACTAAGTCGCGGCCTCCAGCAGCACTACGATGCGTACTGGAAATCAATCGAACCCGAGACCACTAATGTCTCAGCCTCCAGCAGCACTACGATGCGTACTGGGCTCCAAGCCAACATGCATAATAATAAACTAATCGCCTCGTAGGGCGCACCACAACACATGTCCATAAATCCCTAACCCAAGCACAATCACCGCCACAAGTAAAGTTAGCCAGAGCCGTTACCCGACCGCGAGTCGGACACGGGACACATGGGGACAATCCGTACAAGTGAGTCGTGCTCGTGTCCTCGGAGGTGTGGATGACCCATCCGAGTCGGCCGATACGGTCTATCCCAGTATCAGACCAAGCTAGTCTAGGTTATCATGGCAGTTCTACTGCTAAGCTACACTACTCATGATTATACAATTTTACAATAAATTAAATACAATAAAATCCAGGAGGGATGGTAAGAGCCGCCGATGAGCAAGGGATACTTGCCTAGAGGGCTCGGCTAGGTAAGCAAGTCTTCGGCAGTCGCGATCCAAGCTAGCACACCAATCGAGATCCTCAGAACACACAATAAACAATCATTAGAATTAAATAATAAAATAATAACAATTCACGAAGAATGGCACGATGTTATACCGTACGGGTCCCACAAGCAGTGCAGGGATCTGGCACGGAAACCGAGGCACGCAGACCGATACGGGCACACAAATCGAGATGCGCACGTATATCGAAACGTGCACGAGAATCGAGATGACTCGAATATCGAGACGAACACGAGACATAAACGTGCACGTAAATCGAGACGTACACGTAGGTCGAGGGATCGCGAATATCAAAATAGTGCACGAATCATACAACACGCAAATCGAGACGTGCACATGAATCGAGACGGCACAAAGACCAATGCGGCACGCAAATCGGAACGAGCATGCAAATCGAGGCGGTGCGCAAATCAGCGTGTGCACACAAATCGAAGCGATACTAAAACCGAGATGGCACAAAGGCCGAGACACGGAAATCGAGACAACGTACAAACCGAGATAGCACGGTGCCCGAGACAGTGCAGGGCTCAAAGCGTCCCGCTGCCCGAGGCAACACATGAATCGAGGCGATACGAGAACCGAGGCAGCACGTACACTAGGGTGTACGCGTATCGAGACGGCACATAACCCGAGCAGCGCGGGGCCCAAAGCGTCCCGCTGATCGAGGCGTGCACGGAGCTCGAGGGCTCGCTTCCCGAGATGCACGTAAAACAAGGGACTCGTACCCCGAGGGTGCGCCGCACGAGGCAGCACACAAACCGAGGAGAAAGAGAGGGACAGAGGAGCTCACCGGGATCTGTCGGTTCCCGGCGGAGGGGACAGCAGCCGCGGTGGCGCGGTGCTCAGAGAAGAGAGAGAGTCGAGGCAAGGCGAGGGGGCTCGCCGCCGGCGCAGAAGAGAGGGGCGGCAGCAGCAGCGCTGCACCACGAAGGAAAGGCGGAGGAGATGGAGACGGCGGGGTCGGCGGAGGGGGCCGGAGGCCACGGAGGAGACGACGACGGCGATGATGATGGTGGGGGCGATGGTGCTGGCTGAAGTGGAGGTGGCCGGAGGAAATGGCGGCGGTGGTGGTCGCAGAAGTGGTGGTGGAGACGGTGGTGGGAGCAGTGGAGGCAGTGGCGGCGGTCGACGGACGGAGACGAGGGGAGGTGAGCGAGAGGGAGCGTGGGGAAGAGGGGTTAGCTCGGGAGAGAGATGAGCGGGGGAGAGAGAGTTGAGGGAGGAGAGAAGGGGCTGGGGATGAGTGTGGTCGGGAGAGAGATGAGAGAGAGAGAGATGGTGAGCTGTGAGAGGGGGGCGGCTGAGAGAGAGTGGAGAGAGAGGGTTAGGTTTGGGGGGTAGATATTTAAGATAATAATAATAATAATAATAATAATAATAATAATAATAATAATAATAATAATGATGATGATAATTGATAATAATAAAAACAACTTAATATAAGCTAGCCATGTTAATCCCTAATAATAATAATAAAATAACATTAATAACAATTAAATAGAGACAATAATCAAATGTCAGGTCTAAACAATTAAGGCTAACCAAAGTCCAGAAAAATAAATAAAATTTTAAGAATACCCAAAAATTTAAAATCCTCCAAATACAGAAATACAGTCATTTACGTATTTTGGAAAAATAGGGAGATGACATTCTACCCACCTTACAAAAATTTCGTGCTCAAAATTTCAAAATTATCAAAATAGGGTTTTCACAACTAGTATATATATATATATATATATATTTCAAAATTATCAAAAAAAAAATATATATATATATATATGCCATGAAAACTCTATCCACCTTACAGAAATCAGTAATACAATAAGAAACGAACAAAATCTCAATATGAAAACATCAAGGAGAACAAGGTCTAGCTAAATAAATCAACTCGCAAGGTAAATCCAAAACATCGAAAGAATCTCGAAAATCAAAAATCTCGTATGCACGAAATAGCCCCATAGATCAAAACAAGTACAAAATATCGAAAACAATATCCAAAAACATAAAATCCCAACTGCATAAGAAAATAATAAATCCGCATAAAATTATAAAATACAGGATATCTGTCTCGAACCGATGACCGTAGTTCTAAATATCCAAAAAATGTGTGTCATGATCATTCCTTGTCGCACCATCTGGAATGGCTGCAAAAGATTCACCAAAATACTGTAATCGAGTGGCTGCAACTTTCGTTACCACGCCGTCAAGGTATACTAGGGTCACCCGGTACTCTTGACAAATATTCAAAACAAATCAAATCCATAACCCAAATATCCAAATCACTAAGATCACAAAATCTCTAACAATGTAATGAGAGTCCTAGAAAACAATCAAAATCCAAAATCCAGGTGAATCGTAACACATATCCAAAAATATCGTCAACAATAACCACAAGATTGCTTTTCTAGGAAAATACTCCAAACCAAGAATCCACATCAAAATATAATGTATAGAAAGTATATCTATAATCAAAATAATATCTGAAATAGATAATCATGAGTGCGGAACTGTCCGAAATCAAGGTGTAACGCCCCAGTCCTAAAATACGTAGGACTAGGAACGTCGACATGCCAGCTGTATTTATACGAAGTATACTCTAATATATGGAAGCCTCGTATAAATACATAAGCTGTAAAATGCAGTAAAACCATAACTAATCTCATCCACGCAAAATAAATGAATAAAAGACATCATATAAAGATAATGAAATGTCTTGATACAATATGTTGGGCGGAGACAAATTCACTACCAACAAATAAGGAAAAGTACATAGAAAATGAAATGAGTGGCGAGCGAAGCGAAGACGATCCAAATGCAATCATCCTCGAGAAATAGCAATGAACACGGCTAGAGCTAAAGCACCTGCGAAAGACAATAGCACACACCTGGCAAGACAACCAGGTCCTCAGAGGGACGTAACAAGACACATAATATCATGTCATATAAACTGAATAAATATTGCTCAAATAAATAAGTAAATCGAATTATAACATGTTCCAATAGGCACCTACTGAACGAGCGTACCATCCCTCCAACCAAACAAGGACAGGAGATGGTAAACTAATTTACGGTAACATATCTTCCCATGCTATGAATCCAATATGGTATCCAGACCCCAACAAGGTTCAATACCTTCTTATCAAAGTAGTAAGTCACACCTACAACCAAACAAGGACAAGATGTGACGAACTAATCCGCGACAAGTTATTGTTCCAAGCCACGGTCAGATACAAGTACCCAAACCAAAAGTACTCGTACCTAACGGATAAGGTAGCCTACCGTTCTAAGTGAAATATAGTTAAGAACAATCCTTCCTACGCATGGGCCCTGGCTGAATAGGATCGACGTAGTCCCCCTTGGACACCAGAGGCCCCATCAGTAATCATGGGTCATCAACCCCGTATCTCCAGCGGAGAGTCTGGGTCACAAGGGAAGTGCATCGAAGCCCATACGCTAAGGAATTGTCCTCCCCACCCAATGCCTACAGTGTTGTATCCACAACACAAACCACTATAACCGCTAAGTCAAACTAGCATGCAATCTCTATTAGCGGTTATTCCTATCGCACGGCTTGTACGTACTGTGGCCAGCCAATCACGCACTTCCGTGTTCTATATGCGACACACAACTTCGTGTTTACAACGTGTCAAGGCCAATGAATGCAACACACAAGGTGGTCCCTTAAATCTAGGTTTAATTTGTAAGAAAAATTAATACACAGCAGGAAATAAAAATGAACAGTAAGTTCTAACAGTTATGCCATGTATCACAGTTTATTTTGCATAAAGAAAATAATTAATGCATGAAATATGAGCTAAAATAAGTAAACAACGAATGGCAAGGTGTCTTGCCTGGTAGGACGCTTGGTGTGCTGCGATAATCATGGTGGCATGAACTGCGACTTTGGTACAACAACTGTACATGGTGGCCTCGGGTGGTGGTACGGACAGTTCCATTGGGTTCAGAAGGGTCGAATTAGTTAGGGTAGGCATAAGGTGGGCTCGAAATGGGCGAAGGAATAAGAACAATAGGACTTGGGTACGGACAGGAGAAAAATCAAAGAATAATGGATAAATAAATATTTATATATGCGAGTTTTAGAAAATAATTCCTAAAACTAGTTTTCATAAGTCAAAATATTTTTAGGAAAAAAAAAATACTTAAAGTCAAGAAAAACCGTTTTCAGCAAAACTCTACGTTGTCAAAAATGGACATTTAGAAAGGAACTCTATTTTTATTAGTAAAAATAATATTTTATAAATATTTAAAATAAAGGAAAATTTTTGATTTAGGCTAAACTATATTTTACTAGTAAAAAGTTATTGATAGATATTTACAAATCTCGAAAACTAGTTTAAGACAAAAGCCTAATTTTGTTGAAGTTAAATTCTTGGAGAAAACTATCTTTGAAAACGTTTAGGAAATAATGTGTCCATAAATTTCTAAAATAAAATAATAGCAAATAAATTGTTTTTTTATTTTTAAAAGAACAACAACAATATTCCAATTAAAAATGAAAATGATGATGATGATAATAATAATAATAATAATAATAATAATAATAATAATAATAATAATAATAATAATAATAATAGTAATAATCATCTTCCTATTAATAATGATAAGGATAAGGATAATAATATTGATAATAATAATATATAAAACCATATTACTTAATATAAAAAAATCAATTAAGAAATAATAATAATAATAATAATAATAATAATAATAATAACCAAAACACCCAGCTGACAGCACTCATCTTTGAAATCTCTTCGAGAGAAGAGAGAGAACCTTCGTAACAAAAATTAAAAAAAAGAAGCATACTCTTAATAGAGAGAGAGAGAAGGTGAGGAGAGAGGGGCGGAAATTGCGAGAGGGAAGGGGAGAAGCGCGGGAAAGGGGCCGGTCGGGGGAGAGAGAGGCGCGGCGGCGGAGAGGGTTGCGCGTGCGCCGAGGTCTGGTGGAGGCGGCCGGAGGGAGGCGGTCCGGCGGGAGGAAGAGGCGGAGAAGGGCGGTCGGTCGAGATCGGTGGTGGGTCGAAATCACCGACGGCGGAGGGAGCTCGGCCGGGGTGGCACTGTGCGGAAGGGGGTTTCGAGTTGGGTCGGCGGATGGGTGGTCGCCGACCACCGCTCGTCGCGACGGAGGGTTGAGGAGAGGGAGCAGGGGGCGGAGGTCGCCAGCCACGGCGAGCGGCTGCGGAGAGGAGGACGGCGCCGACGGAGCAGTGATTCGAGGCGGGCGGCGGGCTCGTCGGATCCGTGGGGTGATGGCTAACCGGAGAGGGCGGCACGGCCGAGGGCACGTCGGCGGTCACAGCGGGAGGCACGACGGCGCCGACGGGGTAAGTTTTAGGTTAGGGTTTGGTTCTCTTTCTTCTTGGTTTCTGGTGTTGGTGGTGTTGGGAACTCGTCTGCCGGGGTGGCCAAGGCGATGGTCGGTTGTGGCGGGTCTGTCGGGAGGCACGGGTGGTTCATGGTGATGGCTGCGGTGGTGGTGAGCGGGGGAAGAGACTGGGTTTGGTCGGGTCTCCGGCCAGTGGCCGTGGCCGTGGTGGTTTTGGTGACGGGAGTCTGGTGGTTGTCGGAGGTGGTGGACTTGGGGAATTCCGGTGGGCAATGGGGCGCTGGTCATGGTTCGAAGGAGTGGCTAATCGCGGGGCTGGTGTGCTTGGGTCGGGTGGCCGAGGACGGGTGGCCGAGGAGGGGGCTGTCAACAGTAGGCTAAGTTAGGGTTTGTGTTAGAAATTTAGGATGCGTCGTGTCGGGGATGTCCGACACGACAAGGTTGGGTGTCCGGGAATGTCGGACACGGAGGGGATCTATGTATTTATAAAAAAATAAATAGTGGATGGGGAGGCACGGACACGGACACGATGCACATATTTGTGAAGAATTTGTGGATGATAAAAATATTGGAGGAGTACCTGCCTATTTATAGGATGTGGGAATTCCCAATTAGATAAGGAGTAGGAGTAGTTCAAACCCAATAGTAGATAGCTTGCAATTTAATTTAAATCAATTTAAATCCAAATTTAAATATAAATCCAATTCCAAATGCAAATCAAATTTGAATCTAATTAAATTATTGGTTTAAAATCGATGGAAAAATTAAAATTTTAAATATTTAACCATTTAAATAAATCCATAGGTTCAAATTAAGATTTTAAATCGCCACAATAATTTCAAAATATATTTTCCAAAATACTAATAATAATAATTTTAAAAATAATAAATCTTTTTGAATAATAAAATATTAATATTAATAATTTCAAAAATTACACTAATAAAATATTTATGCAATACATGTACGCACTAAAATATTATTTATAATTAATAATTGTATAAACGAAAGTCTTTGTGTAAATAAAATAAATAAAATAATAAACTTGAAAATTTTTGGTACGATAGCTAAATAATTATTATGTATAATATTTTGAAACCATAAAAATAGAAGAAAAGTATTTTCAAAAATATGTACGCTCGCACATAATCGCACTCGTCGAGCAATTTCGAAAAAGAAAACAAAAGGTCGTGCACGACTTATAATACGTCTACGCGACGTATATTACAAAAATTTTAAATCAGTACTAAATTTAATAAAAAAATAGTAGAAATTTTAGGGGTTTTACATCCTACCCAACTTAAAAGAATTTCGTCCTCGAAATTAAGAATTAGGAGGAGGTGAAAGGCACGAGGGGGTATCGATAAGGAAGCATAGTCAAATCAAGACAAGGGAACGACGTTTAATGAAAACTTGCATTAGCGTCGTGATTTCAATAAGGCGAAGGTCGTCATGGATTAACGCAAGAAGGAAATGTTTAAGATGACGCGCAATAAAGAATAGTATGGGTTCAAGTAAAATAAAATAATTTAGAGACCTTAAAGTTATGGTCTCTTGAGAGTAGGTTGAGGGCACGGTTAGAGAATGAATTAGATTTACTCGATTAGAAGGTCATGACAGTAATTATAGGGCCGAGAAGGAGGGCGAGGAGTTTAGGATGAAGATATAGCAATATCGAGCGAGAATGGTCATAGTCGATAGGAAGGCTAGAGGAAGTTCTAGTATAACGCCTTCATCCTTCTAAAATAGATGAAGGCGAAAGCAATATAGAGTTCGAAGGAGATGTTGTTGAATACGAATACGTGATTCAAGAACGATCGAATAATTTCAAAGGAATTGTCAAGGCAGTCGTGGATGGATTTCTAGAGGGCAAGTTTAATTATGTTCCATCCACGTAGAATAATAGACAAAGGCGAACCAAAGTACACTCGGTTGATCAGACCATTATGCACCGATTCTGATTAGACAATATGCTAGTGAGCGCGCTCAATAGCATAAGTCATGAACAAACTCGATAAATGGATGAGTTTGCAAAACTAGATTATAGTTGCAACATTAGTCAAAGTGGTAAAAACATAGGCACGAGAAATTTAGATTAAAAGAAGGTAGAATAATTCTAAGTCATACAGTTGTCCTATAGTCTTCTTGTCCAAGTCCTTGGTTTGCTAGACGGGTTAGGTCCTCTAGATTCTAGGATCTAAATAAGCTTGCTAATATAGGTCACTAGGTCAAAGGGGTTGCTAGTTCATAAGGTATTCTACCCAACTTAAAGAATTAACTAATAGTGTTTTGGGACAACTAACTAGTAGGGTCAATCTCTAGCAAGCATGAAGGGAAGATAGGAATAGGTATGGAAGGAAACAAGCAAGATGCAATTGATAAGTCAAACGGTAGATAAATTCAAGGAAAGAGGTCAAGTAGGTGGATGAGATCCTAAACTTCTAATCCTATACGCAGGTTTGTTTGGTACGGTAAAGTAACCAAACAATTTATCTTGACCTGCATGGGCCACCACAAAAACATGTAACGCCCCAGTCCCAAAATACGTAGGACTAGGAACGTCGACATGCCAGCTGTATTTATACGAAGTATACTCCAATATATGGAAGTCTCGTATAAATACATAAGCTGTAAAATGCAGTAAAATCATAACTAATCTCATTCACGCAAAATAAATGAATAAAAGACATCATATAAAGATAATGAAATGTCTTGATACAATATATTGGGCGGAGACAAATCCACTACCAACAAATAAGGAAAAGTACATAGAAAATGAAATGAGTGGCGAGCGAAGCGAAGACGATCCAAATGCAATCATCCTTGAGAAATAGCAATGAACACAGCTAGAGCTAAAGCACCTGCGAAAGACAATAGCACACACCTGGCAAGACAACCAGGTCCTCAGAGGGACGTAACAAGATACATAATATCATGTCATATAAACTGAATAAATATTGCTCAAATAAATAAGTAAATCGAATTATAACATGTTCCAATATGCACCTACTAAACGAGCGTACCATCCCCCCAACCAAACAAGGACAGGAGATGGTAAACTAATTCACGGTAACATATCTTCCCATGCTATGAATCCAATATGGTATCCGGACCCCAACAAGGTTCAATACCTTCTCATCGAAGTAGTAAGTCACACCTACAACCAAACAAGGACAAGATGTGACGAACTAATCTGCGACAAGTTATTGTTCCAAGCCACGGTTAGATACAAGTACCCAAACCAAAAGTACTCGTACCTAATGGATAAGGTAGCCTACCGTTCTAAGTAAAATATAGTTAAGAACAATCCTTCCTACGCATGGGCCCTGGCTGAATAGGATCGGCGTAGTCCCCCTTGGGCACCAGAGGCCCCATCAGTAATCATGGGTCATCAACCCCGTATCTCCAGCGGAGAGTCCGGGTCACAAGGGAAGTGCATCGAAGCCCATACGCTAAGGAATTGTCCTCCCCGCCCAATGCCTACTGTGTTGTATCCACAACACAAACCACTATAACCGCTAAGTCAAACTAGCATGCAATCTCTATTAGCGGTTATTCCTATCGCACGGCTTGTACGTACTGGTGGCCAGCCAATCACGCACTTCCGTGTTCTACATGCGACACACAACTTCGTGTTTACAACGTGTCAAGGCCAATGAATGCAACACACAAGGTGGTCCCTTAAATCTAGGTTTAATTTATAAGAAAAATTAATACACAGCAATAAATAAAAATGAACAGTAAGTTCTAACAGTTATGCCATGTATCACAGTTTATTTTACATAAAGAAAATAATTAATGCATGAAATATGAGCTAAAATAAGTAAACAGCGAATGGCAAGGTATCTTGCCTGGTAGGACGCCTGGTGTGCTGCGATAATCATGGTGGCATGAACTGCGACTTTGGTGCAACAACTGTACATGGTGGCCTCGGGTGGTGGTACGGACAGTTCCATTGGGTTCAGAAGGGTCGAATTAGTTAGGGTAGGCATAAGGTGGGCTCGAAATGGGCGAAGGAATAGGAACAATAGGACTTCGGTACGGACAGGAGAAAAATCAAAGAATAATGGATAAATAAATATTTATATATGCGAGTTTTAGAAAATAATTCCTAAAACTAGTTTTCATAAGTCAAAATATTTTTAGGAAAAAAAATACTTAAAGTCAAGAAAAACCGTTTTCAGCAAAACTCTACGTTGTCAAAAATGGATATTTAGAAAGGAACTCTATTTTTATTAGTAAAAATAATATTTTATAAATATTTAAAATAAAGGAAAAATTTTGATTTAGGCTAAACTATATTTTACTAGTAAAAAGTTATTGATAGATATTTACAAATCTCGAAAACTAGTTTAAGACAAAAGCCTAATTTTGTTGAAGTTAAATTCTTGGAGAAAACTATCTTTGAAAACGTTTAGGAAATAATGTGTCCATAAATTTCTAAAATAAAATAATAGCAAATAAATTGTTTTTTTATTTTTAAAAGAACAACAACAATATTCCAATTAAAAATGAAAATGATGATGATAATAATAATAATAATATTAATAATAATAATAATAATAATAATAATAATAATAGTAATAATCATCTTCCTATTAATAATGATAAGGATAAGGATAATAATATTGATAATAATAATATATAAAACCATATTACTTAATATAAAAAAATCAATTAAGAAATAATAATAATAATAATAATAATAATAATAATAATAATAATAATAATAATAATAATAACCAAAACACCCAGCTGACAGCACTCCTCTCTTTGAAATCTCTTCGAGAGAAGAGAGAGAACCTTCGTAACAAAAATAAAAAAAAAGAAGCATACTCCTAATATAGAGAGAGAGAGAGAGAAGGTGAGGAGAGAGGGGCGGAAATTGCGAGAGGGAAGGGGAGAAGCGCGGGAAAGGGGCCGGTCGGGGGAGAGAGAGGCGCGGCGGGCGGAGAGGGTTGCGCGCGCGCCGAGGTCTGGTGTTGTCGGCCGGAGGGAGACGGTCCGGCGGGAGGAAGAGGCGGAGAAGGGCGGTCGGTCGAGATCGGTGGTGGGTCGAAATCGCCGACGGCGGAGGGAGCTCGGCCGGGGTGGCACTGTACGGAAGGGGGTTTCGAGTTGGGTCGGCGGATGGGTGGTCGCCGACCACGGCTCGTCGCGGCGGAGGGTTGAGGAGAGGGAGCAGGGGGCGGAGGTCGCCAGCCACGGCGAGCGGCTGCGGAGAGGAGGACAGCGCCGGCGGAGCAGTGATTCGAGGCGGGCGGCGGGCTCGCCGGATCCGTGGGGTGATGGCTAACCGGAGAGGGCGGCGCGGCCGAGGGCACGTCGGCGGTCACAGCGGGAGGCACGGCGGCGCCGACGGGGTAAGTTTTAGGTTAGGGTTTGGTTCTCTTTCTTCTTGGTTTCTTGTGTTGGTGGTGTTGGGAAGTCGCCGGCCGGGGTGGCCAAGGCGGTGGTCGGTTGTGGCGGGTCTGTCGGGAGGCACGGGTGGTTCTGGCTGATGGCCGCGGTGGTGGTGAGCGGGGGAAGAGGCTGGGTTTGGTCGGGTCTCCGGCCAGTGGCCGTGGCCGCGGTGGTTTTGGTGACGGGAGTCTGGTGGTTGTCGGAGGTGGTGGACTTGGGGAATTCCGGTGGGCAATGGGGCGCTGGTCATGGTTCGAAGGAGTGGCTGATCGCGGGACTGGTGTGCTTGGGTCGGGTGGCCGAGGAGGGGGCTGTCAACAGTAGGCTAGAGTTAGGGTTTTGGTTAGAAATTTAGGATGCGTCGTGTCGGGGATGTCCGACACGACAAGGTTGGGTGTCCGGGAATGTCGGACACGGAGGGGATCTATGTATTTGTAAAAAAATAAATAGTGGATGGGGAGGCACGGACACGGACACGATGCACATATTTATGAAGAATTTGTGGATGATAAAAATATTGGAGGAGTACCTGCCTATTTATAGGATGTGGGAATTCCCAATTAGATAAGGAGTAGGAGTAGTTCAAACCCAATAGTAGATAGCATGCAATTTAATTTAAATTAATTTAAATTCAAATTTAAATATAAATCCAATTCCAAATGCAAATCAAATTTGAATCTAATTAAATTATTGGTTTAAAATCGATGAAAAAATTCAAATTTCAAATATTTAACCATTTAAATAAATCCATAGTTTCAAATTAAGATTTTAAATCGCCACAATAATTTCGAAATATATTTTCCAAAATACTAATAATAATAATTTCGAAAATAATAAATCTTTTTGAATAATAAAATATTAATATTAATAATTTTGAAAATTACACTAATAAAATATTTATGCAATACATGTACGCACTAAAATATTATTTATAATTAATAATTGTATAAACGAAAGTCTTTGTGTAAATAAAATAAATAAAATAATAAACTTGAAAATTTTTGGTACGATAGCTAAATAATTATTATGTATAATATTTTGAAACCATAAAAATAGAAGAAAAGTATTTTCAAAAATATGTACGTTCGCACATAATCGCACTCGTCGAGCAATTTCGAAAAAGAAAACAAAAGGTCGTGCACGACTTATAATACGTCTACACGACGTATATTACAAAAATTTTAAATCAGTACTAAATTTAATAAAAAAATAGTAGAAATTTTAGGGGTTTTACACAAGAAAGCCGAATCGATACGAGAATATCCCTCGGATACTCAACAAATGTTAAAATATCCAATCTCAGAGTCCTGATGACATCTTCATTCCGCAGCAATCCAGCCAACGCTCGAAGAGGGCGATAATGATACTAAGTCAACACGAAGTCAACGCACGAAAGGGATAACAAGAAATCAACCAAGACGAAATATCGGTAGAGAGTGCAGAACCCAAGATAAATAATCATGTATCCCAAATGATGGAGATAACATCTCATCAAATAAGGTGATCGACATGACCAACTATAGAATCATATCCATCAAACAAGGATCAGAGGTAGATAACACGAATAAGACATGGCCAAGCAATATAGGTCCAAGTAGAGATGAGGACCAATTCACAGGTTCAAGGGAGCGAAGGACAAGTGTAACAAGTAGGAATACCAAGAAATAGTGGACTGAGATCAATAATCATGTGATACCCAACAAAATCTCAAAACGAGACCTACATGGGCCACCACTAAAACCATGTCACGCCCCAGTTCCGAAATACGGGGACGTACACGGAACACCGTATAAGGTACGAATATGCTATACGGTGATGACGGCTGTCCAGTCTGGTTGGGTATTCTAGCATGCAATCAATCTATGGCCTAAATCTGATCTCATATCCACAGGTAAAACACAATAAAACAATATCAAGAGAGATAATCATATGAAAAACAGGAAATACTCATATGAAAATCTGGAATCTACAGTACAGGATAATAATATAGACAAGTATACTTTCCCACATTTCCTAGCATGGTCTGGAACTGAAACACACCCTCCAAGTCAAGTCTGGAAGATCCACAGGGTCGGTCTCAGACAATCTGGGAACAATCCAGAGTTGGTCAGGCCAACCGCAGTAAGTACCAGAAAGGAAGGCTCAAAGACGGGCGAAAAAAACCAGCAAGATAAAATATGACAAGAATAACATCTAAAAACAGTAAATAAGGGTAAGGGATCGTACGGTACCAACGCACGATAACAATCCACAAGTATAGTGAAGCTAACACAATCACAGTCTCCCTAGCATCCACTAACACCTGTATTGCCAGTTGGAAATCAATATCAGCTGGCTTGCAGGCAATAAGCCAAACAACACAGAAGAACAAGCGGCCACACAATGCCTACGGCTTGCTATTATTAGCTAACTAGGGTTATCACAGGCCTAATTACTAACAAGATGCAGTTGAGGTATTCCTATAGCCACAAGCCCTGTAGACTATCCAGGTTATCCAGGACGAATATATATAGTGGGTACATCGCCCGGGAGACAAATGTACCCTAATAGCTAGCTGGAGGGGTGCCCCACATGACAGTGGACTAGAAATGTGCCCTACTCGACGGCAGGCTACAAGTCCACATGAGCGCCCAGATAACAGGATTGCCTATAGCCGGAATACCTCGATCTATATGAGCTACTTGATCAATCTAGTTGTTAACCTAGTCAGATTCATTATGAATTTCTGACCGTGGTAACCAGGAATCCATGTCCTAGACATAATGCAAGACGAGACAGGTAGTTTATACAAGCACAATCAGGAAAATCAACCACGGTGTCAAGACAAGGTCATACCTAGCAAGTCAGGACTGGCTGTCGCAACAGGGTCAAGAGTAAACATGTCCTGTCAAGAGTACTAGCCAGGAGTGCGCCACCACGGGCCACTATCGAGAATCAAGAGTATACATGCCAGGTTTACCATCAAGTCCAGAGTGCTAGTCAAGAGTGCACCTCTACGGGCCACTATCAAGAATCAAGACAGGTCCAGGTCATCGTGTAATACCAGGAACAAGGTCAACCTATCAGTCACAAGAAGTCACATGCCCAAATCGTGACATGGGTATCAAGTCGGTTACAAGATCAAAATCTCCACTATAATAGTCTGCCAAGTACACATGGGAACCTACAGCTCAAATCATCAAGTCGATCCATCCACCTTATCAAACTATCAGGAGTCTCCTATCTACGATGGAAATCAATATCATATCAGGAAGGTCAATAACCAAATACCAAGCTAATCACTATAGCAACGCTAGGCCCTCTAGCTCACAAGAATCCTCCAAGTCAATGATCACCAGCCACTAGAAAAACGAGCCCCTCAACTACCAAGACATAGCAATCAAACCAGGTTTCTCCAACTACCGGAATACACAAAGGTACAGGTTTTGGGCATTTGGGAAGTCGAGTAAAAATCATATAATAATACCCTCGATATTTTCCTCATTCCACAAAATATTCGAAATCACCAAAATCCAAGAATCCACATAGATCCACCAAGTCAATATCCCGAGATCGTACTCTCCATAATACTCAATCCTCAGTCATATCCATAAGTTACAACTCCCAATACATAGGACAACTGTCAGCTCTATCTGACTAGACTAGGACACCCCCTTGAATGAAGGGTCAGGGGACAAGAGTCTGGTAATAAATATCGCCGAAAGTGGCAAGGTTTATACGGACCGCTCTGGAGCAAATCCACAACCCTTAAACCAAACAAGGACCAGGGTTGCAGACCATCTTCCGAGTGGAACCGCTCTCCTTACGCTATCCGACGGACAAGACAGATCAGAAGCTAGGCGACTGATCTAGTCTGGAGTCTACCTAGCAAGCAATGGGATCAGGTATACCATACCAAGATGAACAGGCACGAGCCCAGTCCAGCAAACCAAAGGAATGGTTCTGCCCAGTCCTTCGAACCAAATTCTCGATCGGGAATTTTGGAAGAATCCGGCAGAGTCTCCTCTGTATTCTGGACAGGAGCTCCCAGCGAGTTGGGGCTAAAATCCACTCGGCACAACCCGCCGCAGAATCGCAGAATCGCAGACTGAGAACACTAGGTCTCAGCTACCAGCAGCACTATGATGCGTACTGGGAACAAGTCGATAGCCGAGAACACTAAGTCTCGGCCTCCAGCAGCACAACGATGCGTACTGGAAATCAATCGAACCCGAGACCACTAATATCTCGGCCTCCAGCAGCACTACGATGCGTACTGGGCGCCAAGCCAACATGCATAATAATAAAATAACTGCCTCGCAGGGCGCACCACAACACATGTCCATAAATCCCTAACCCAAGCACAATCACCGCCACAAGTAAAGTTAGCCAGAGCCGTTACCCGACCGCGAGTCAGACACGGGGCACATGGGGACAATCCGTACAAGTGAGTCGTGCTCGTGTCCTCGGAGGTGTGGATGACCCATCCGAGTCGGCCGATACGGTCTATCCCAGTATCGGACCAAGCTAGTCTAGGTTATCATGGCAGTTCTACTGCTAAGCTACACTACTCATGATTATACAATTTTACAATAATTAAATACAATAAAATCCAGGAGAGATGGCAAGAGCCGCCGATGAGCAAGGGATACTTGCCTAGAGGGCTCGGCTAGGTAAGCAAGTCTTCGACAGTCGCGATCCAAGCTAGCACGCCAATCGAGATCCTCAGAACACACAATAAACAATCATTAGAATTAAATAATAAAATAATAACAATTCACGAAGAATGGCACGATGCTATACCGTACGGGTCCCGCAAGCAGCGCAGGGATCTAGCACAGAAACCGAGGCACGCGGACCAATACGGGCACGCAAATCCAGACGCGCACGTATATCGAGACGCACACGAGAATCGAGATAACTCGAATTTCGAGACGAACAGGAGACATAAACGTGTACGTAAATCGAGACGTACACGTAGGCCGAGGGATCGCGAATATCAAAATGGTGTACGAATCACACAACACGCAAATCGAGACGTGCACACAAATCGAGACGTGCACGCAAATCGAGATGGCACAAAGACCAATGCGGCATGCAAATCGGAACGAGCATGCAAATCGAGGTAGTGCACAAATCAGTGCGTGCACACAAATCAAAGCGATACTAAAACCGAGATGGCACAAAGGCCGAGACACGGGAATCGAGACAACGTGCAAACCGAGATAGCACGGTGCCCGAGACAGCGCGGGGCTCAAAGCGTCCTGCTGCCCGAGGCAACACGTGAATCGAGGCAACACGAGAACCGAGGCAGCACGTACACCAAGGTGTACGCGTATCGAGACGGCACATAACCCGAGCAGCGCGGGGCCCAAAGCGTCCCGCTGCTCGAGGCGTGCACGGAGCTCGAGGGCTCGCTTCCCGAGATGCACGTAAAATGAGGGACTCGCACCCCGAGGGTACGCCGCACGAGACAGCACGTAAACCGAAGAGAAAGAGAGGGACAGAGGAGCTCACCGGGATCTGTCGGTTCCCGGCGGAGGGGACAGCAGCCGCGGTGGCGCGGTGCTCAAAGAAGAGAGAGAGTCGAGGCGAGGCGAGGGGGCTCGCCGCCGACGTGGAAGAGAGGGGCGGCAAGTAGCAGCGCTGCACCACGAAGGGGAGGCGGAGGAGATGGAGACGGCGGCGTCGACGGAGGGGGCCGGAGGCCACGGAGGAGACGGCGACGGCGATGATGATGGTGGGGGCAATGGTGCTGGCTGAAGTGGAGGTGGCCGGAGGAAATGGCGGTGGTGGTGGTCGCGGAAGTGGTGGTGGAGACGGTGGCTGGCGGTGGTGGGAGCAGTGGAGGCATTGGCGGCGGTCGGCGGACGGAGATGAGGGGAGGTGAGCGAGAGGGAGCGTGGGGAAGAGGGGTGAGCTCGGGAGAGAGATGAGCGGGGGAGAGAGAGAGTTGAGGGAGGAGAGAGGGGGCTGGGGGTGAGTGTGGTCGGGAGAGAGATGAGAGAGAGAGATAGTGAGCTGTGAGGGGGGGGGCGGCTGAGAGAGAGTGGAGAGAGAGGGTTAGGTTTGGGGGGGTAGATATTTAGGATAATAATAATAATAATAATAACCATAATAATAATGATGATGATAATTGATAATAATAAAAACAACTTAATATAAGCTAGCCATGTTAACCCCTAATAATAATAATAAAATAATATTAATAACAATTAAATAGAGACAATAATCAAATGTCAGGTCTAAACAATTAAGGCTAACCAAAGTCCAGAAAAATAAATAAAATTTTAAGAATACCCAAAAATTTAAAATCCTCCAAATACAGAAATACAGTCATTTACGTATTTTGGAAAAATAGGGAGATGACATTCTATCCACCTTACAAAAATTTCGTCCTCGAAATTTCAAAATTATCAAAATAGGGTTTTCCCAACTAGTACATATATATATATATGCCATAAAAACTCTACCCACCTTACAGAAATCAAGTAATACAATAAGAAACGAACAAAATCTCAACATGAAAATATCAAGGAGAACAAGGTCTAGCTAAATAAATCAACTCGCAGGGTAAATCCAAAACATCGAAAGAATCTCGAAAATCAAAAATCTCGGATGCACGAAATAGCCCCATAGATCTAAACAAGTACAAAATATCGAAAACAATGTCCAAAAACGTAAAATCCCAACTGCATAAGAAAATAATAAATCCGTATAAAATCATAAAATACAGGATATCTGTCTCGAACCGATGATCGTAGTTCCTAATATCCAAAAAATGTGTGTCATGATCATTACTTGCCGCGCCATCCGGAATGGCTGCAAAAGATTCAACAAAACACTGTAATCGAGCGGCTGCAACTTTCGTTAAAAGTGGGTTATCTTGGTAGGTAATGGTTAGAAGTCGGTTATCTTGGTAGGTAATGGTTAGAAGTGGGTTATCTAGATAGGTAATGGTTAGAAGTGGATTATCTTGGTAGATAATGGTTAGAAGTGGGTTATCTTGGTAGGTAATGGTTAGAAGTGGGTTATCTTGGTAGGTAAAGGTTAGGAATATGATACTTTACTTAGATTTTATCATGTTTGACTAAGGTTGACTGGTTTGACTGAAAGTCAACTGCAAGTCAACATTGGACCTAGATTGGACTAGGAGTTGACCAGAGTTGACCAGTTGACCAAAAGTCAATTGTGAGTCAACCATTAGCTAGTTTTGACCTAGATTGGATTAGAAGTTGACCAGAGATGACCAGTTGACCAAAAGTCAACTATAGGTCAACCATTGACCTAGTATGATCTAGATTGATTTGGTTTGATCTTGTTTGACCTAGTTTGACTTTGTTAGACCTAGTATTAGTTTGACTTAGATTTACTTAGATTGACTTAGCATGACCTAGTTTGATCTAGTTTGATTTAGTTTGACTTAGATGACTTGGTGTGACTTGGTTTGATTGAGTTTGACCTAGATTTGTATAGCATATACTAGAAATCATGTCATACACTGTTAGACCCTAATTAACTCATGATATCTCATCTTTAGGTCTGTGACATCACTCTGAGCATATATTCTCACTGACAGCTCAGGACCGCAGGCGAGTACATTCACTGATAGTTTTTATTGTCTTGATATCTGCTATATCCGATTCAGTTGTAGTGTCTTACTTGATTCCCGACACGATGGTTCACGGACTAGTATACGTCGGATCCTGTCATGAGATATTATTTCTAGACTTTCCTAGTATATTGGTACATTATTCGATCTTATTTTTCTTGTACTTGTATAAACACCGATTTGGGAGTGGGCTGGTCCCCTGCTTTTGAATCTCGTGTCATGACGTGAAATGTTCGAATCTATTATACTACTCGGGGATGGGGAGTTATTAGAAGTTATGTGATCAATACCCTCATGTCACTATTCTTGTGCTTGTCTTGCCCTCACCGCACGTAGGGTGTAGCACGATCTTATATTTCTTGTGCTCGCTTTCCATGTTGGCCGGCTTGACCCTTCTTGAGATTTTCCTGTGATAGCCGGGCCAAATGAAATAGCCTGATCATGTGTCCCAAGCCGATCACATAATGCTCTAATATCTTATGGCACCATTTTATGTTTATATTTATACATCATATATCCCTGTTACATTCTACATTCCTGTATTTTATACCATGACATGATATCCAATTAACATATCCTGTTTATATTCCAGTCTTGATATTTCATCTTGTATTTCATTATAATTCTCTCTTATAGAATTTGTCAATTCACATGGAACTGCTGTTAGCATTTGTACTTGCTCATATCCTGACAGGATAACCCCGTTGATGTTTACAGATGATATAGATGCTGACTGCTCGACCTTCTATGGGTTTGGCATAGACGGTGAGTACTACATGGGCATCCATGTGGAGCCGGTGTCCATTGAGGACGCACCGCCTACTTAGACTTAGACTAGTTAGGCTTGACTGGACTGCGATCCAGCTAGTACTTAAGACTTGTAGTATACTTATTATTTTAGGATCTTGTGTTATGTTTTGAACACTAAACTTCTGTGGGATCTTGCATCTATTCCTCTTATTTTTCTTCTATCATATCTTTTATATTTTGTGCTATCTTCCTTAGATGTCTTGTGATTGAGTTGTGATATTATATACCTCTGTACGGAGATGACAGGTACCTTTATATTGTGTCTAGATGTTGTATGTTATAGACGACCTATACAGTATTCTACCGTCGATTCTGCGACGTAGGCATATTTTTGTGGTGGCCCAACTTATGGTACGGGTCGTGACATATTTTTGTGGTGGCCCAACTTATGGTACGGGTTGTGACATATTTTTGTGGTGGCCCATGCAGGTCAGAAGTCGCAATTAGTATGATATCATAGTGGTACTCGACTTAGAGTGCTGCTACGAGCCTGCTATAGGTTTAGAAGATATATGATATAGGCTAAGGATACTCAATCACAGTTAGAACTTCTTGAGAAGATTCCAGGGACGACTCTTGAGAATCTCATGAAAAACTATCTCGAAATTTGATTCGAACTGTTTCTGTCGGTTCTTCCCTATCCGTGGTTGAATTTGATTCTTGGTGTTCATTGATTTTCTACCAGGATAAACCTTTGGACTAATTTGTCTCGGTTATAGAATCTAGAGTCTTTCACAGCCATATTAGCAGGCATGGTGAAGACATAGGGTCTGAGTTTGGATATATTTCTCGGGTTTTGGGAATTTAAGGTTTTTGCAGCCAAGCTAGCGGCAATACAAATTTTTAAATACCATAATTCTAGCGGTATGTACCTTAGTTACGGACTCTATGGATTATCGCATCCATACTTACTGGTGTGATGAGGATTCTGGTAACATGATTCTGGATAGATGGATATGATTATTAAATTGCAGAATTGATACCATATAGATGGTGCCCTAGTATAATGGAGTAGAATATCAGTGTGGATATTACTTGAGTATCTTGAAGAAGATAGAGGGAGCTAGGCCACCTGTGGCGCAGAACCATGCCTAGCACCTGAGGGGCAGGGCTTTTGTGCTGACGGTCGAGGAGACCGACGCTGCAGGTGACGGGTTCGCAGGTCTGTCTTTCCTGTTCTTCTTCTCCATCTTGATGTGTGATTTCATTAGTACCTGCCGGGATATTTTGTACTATGATAGATAGTATGGTGACCCTATTTGAGACTGTAAAATCACGACCGGTTGGACCACAATTTGCATGTTATTAGATATATTTATCTTGACCTTGATTGTTAGGGGTTTAACCTAGAAGGAGTATGGCCATCTTAATTTCGAGGACAAAATTTTTCTAAGGAGGGTAGATTTGTAACCACAACTTTTCTAAAATGAGGATAATTTTGAACTTTTGTAAAAATATATCGTTTAATATTAAATAATGATTTACGGTGAATTTTAATTAATTTAAAATTATTTAAATTAGTGTATTATGATTTTGATATTTTGCTAGTGTAACCTTAGAACTGTTTAGTCTAGAGACTAACCATGACCTTGGAGGCCTACCCCGTGTGATTAGATTAGCTAATTACCACTTTTAGGCTAAGGGTATTTTGGTCATTTTGTGACTTTTAAATTATTTAGAATTTTTATTAATTGGTAAATTTTAGATTATTTTAATAATATTTAAATTAATGTATTATGAATTTGGTAATTTTTTATATTTTAATATTTTGGAAATTTTTATATTTTAATATTGATTTTATGGGATTTGTTAAGTCGGGTTCAATTTTTATCTCGTTCCGACTTGTGTTAGTGACCCGGGTAGCTTAGACTCTAGTCAGGATCCCAAGATTAGTTAGGCATGGCCCGTAAACTCCACTAATTAAGTTAGTGTCATTATACTAATCCCACTTGCTTAGAATGGTTAAATTAGAGACTTAAACTTGACCTTTTTGACCACAAACCTTGTCATGACTTAAGTTGACCCAAAGGAGACCTGTAGGGGCATCTTGTACATTTCACATAGGCCCATTAGGACATATATGGATAGCCACCTATAGGGGGAGAGGTGTCCCTCTCTTTCATTTCACACTTGCCTCTCTTTTTTCTCCAAATTTGTTCTTCCCCAAACTTGAGAGCTTCCCTCTTGATTTTGATCTCCAAATCCCTCCATTCTTCTTCCAATCTTCTATTATTTCTTCTCATTCAACCAAGGAGGAGGTGCTAGCAAGGATTGGAAGCAAGGAGCAAGGAAGGGTGTCCATTTTAGAGGAGCTTTCGTGTCGGAACCGTGTCCTTTGAGTGTATCATTGGGATCCCACTCCCAATAGGTAAAACCAACCCTATAAATTAATTTTCTATGAATATTAGTTAGTTTTGAATCCATAGGATCCACCTCCATACATGTACCCCCTTTAGATTCTAGTTTGAGGCCATTTGGAGCTCTCTTGAGGATTTTAGATATGTGTTTTGTGTCCTACTTGATAGATCCCAAATTAGGATACCCCATGTGTTTAGTTTATTGTCTAATAGGATTAATTGTGTTTTAAATTCAGTTTTAGAATGGTTAGAGAGTGGATTGATTTTAGTTAGGATGGTTATAATGAGTTTCATTTGGATACCTATGTTGGTATCCAAGTATCTTGGCCTACATGTGTTTCTTTTGATCAAAACAACCCAAAATCGTCATAATATTCATCCACATTTTTAGTAACCATAGGAACTTAGAAATGTCATAACTTTTAGCTCAGAACTCCGATTAATCTTTCATTTTTTTAAAAGAACTGTATCGAAGTTAGCTTTCCAAATATATATTCTAATAATATAAATTTATTTTAGAACTTTCTGTAAAACTATTTGAGTGTCCGCTATCCGAAAGATGAACGCGTTTCGGTGTTTTTGCGATTCCGGGAGCTTCCGAACACGAAAATGTGATTCGTTTGAAGTTTTGGAAAGCTAATACAAAGAACTACAACATAATTTAATCATAAAATTTAGTGAAAGCCCAATTGGTACAGTATTGATTTTAAGTAGAAGAGTAACTATAC
Source organism: Iris pallida (assembly GCA_029216955.1). NCBI lineage: Eukaryota > Viridiplantae > Streptophyta > Magnoliopsida > Asparagales > Iridaceae > Iris > Iris pallida. The sequence continues at coordinate 1,931,155 of JANAVB010044814.1, forward strand.
GACATAGGCATTTTGTGTAACATATGAGCCTATGTAGTATGGATATCATGTGAATATAAGTATCATAGGTTGTCAAGAATATGTATGATATAGTACATATTTTATATATATATATTATTGTTAGGTTGTTAGGTAATATATGTTAGTATAGTGTGTGTGTTTGAATGAGATAAGGATGTGTGTGGTTAGTAGAGAGAAGTGAGATTGATAGAGGATATGTGCTATATGTTTGATGTTGTACAGATGGTAGTGTAGTAAGTGTGTTGTGAAGATGAAAGAGTTGGAAGGATCATGTCATCCTATTTGACTTGAGGCTAGTATGGTTTGTTGAGTGATTTGTGTTTTGGTTGAGTGGTAGTATGTTTATATATAAATGTGTGTGGGTATGTTAGAAGGAAGGGGATGGATTTGGTATATGTGTTTATGTGTGTGTTAGTGTTGGATTGGAGTTGGATTTAGATGTTGTATGTATGGATATGTTAGTATGTTAGTGGTTATGTTAGAATCTATGTAGAGGTTAGAGGTATCTTAGAAGTTAGTGATATCTTATATAAGTTAGATAGTTAGTTGTGTTAGTCTATGTTATTGTTAGTTAGAGATGACATATGTTAGTTGGTTAGAGTTAGAGATAGATATATACATATATGTTATGGTTAGATATTAGTTAGTGGATGCTAGTTGTGTTAGGTTAGAATAGATGGTTAGAAGTTATATTTTAGAGTTGGTTAGTATCTTGTATTAGAGATATAAGTTAGGATATAGAGTGATATCTTAAGATACCATAGTGGTATCTTAGGATATTTTGGGTATTTGCCTATTACCTTAAGGTAATGTATTTACCTACAAGGTAAAGGGGACTTACCTACAAGGTAGAGGGGGTTTACTTTATACTAAGGTATTAGATACTAAGGTATTGTCTATCTAATATTTTAGGGTGGATGGTTAGAGGCTAGATATTTAAAGTATTAGTATTAGAGGTAAGGTATTAGTTTTCAACCAAGGTAATGGTTTACCTTACCTTAAGGTAATGGGTTTACCTTTTTACAAGGTAAGGTATTGGATTTACCTAGGTAACTAAGGTTAGATATCTAAGTTATTGGTTAGCTAGTAGCTTAGGATAGATATTAGATATTTAAGATTGGTATCTTGGTAGTTAAGGTATTTATACCTAGACTAAGGTATTGGGTTTTCAACTAAGGTATTGGTATTAGGATATCAATAGGGCTAAGGTATATGGTATCTTGGGATAAGATATAGGTTGGTATCTTACTAGTATCTAGTATCTAGTATCCACGTTAGTGTATTAGGATGTAGATGAGTGGGTATCCTAAGATACAAATCAGTATCTTAGAGGGTAAATTAGTAGGCTAAGGTAATGTTTAAGGTATTGACAAGGTAATGGGGATTACCTATAGTCTAAGGGTAAGTTATTGGTAGGATATTGAGATAAACGGTTAGATACTAGTCTAAAGTATTAGTAGGATCTATTAGCATAGGTTAGTGAGTTATCTACTAACCTAAGGTAATATATTACTAAGGTAAGAGTATTACTAGCTAGTATCTAAGGTATTAGGTTATCTTGATAGGTAATGGTTAGACTTGGGTTATCTTGGTAGGTAATGGTTAGACTTGGATTATCTTGGTAGGTAATTGTTAGAAGTGGGTTATCTTGGTAGGTAATGGTTAGAAGTCGGTTATCTTGGTAGGTAATGGTTAGAAGTGGGTTATCTAGATAGGTAATGGTTAGAAGTGGATTATCTTGGTAGGTAATGGTTAGAAGTGGATTATCTTGGTAGGTAATGGTTAGAAGTGGGTTATCTTGGTAGGTAATGGTTAGAAGTGGGTTATCTTGGTAGGTAAAGGTTAGGAATATGATACTTTACTTAGATTTTATCATGTTTGACTAAGGTTGACTGGTTTGACTGAAAGTCAACTGTAAGTCAATATTGGACCTAGATTGGACTAGGAGTTGACCAGAGTTGACCAGTTAACCAAAAGTCAACTGTGAGTCAACCATTAGCTAGTTTTGACCTAGATTGGATTAGAAGTTGACCAGAGATGACCAGTTGACCAAAAGACAACTATATGTCAACGATTGACCTAGTATGATCTAGATTGATTTGGTTTGATCTTGTTTGACCTAGTTTGACTTTGTTAGACCTAATATTAGTTTGACTTAGATTTACTTAGATTGACTTAGCATGACCTAGTTTGATCTAGTTTGATTTAGTTTGACTTAGATGACTTGGTGTGACTTGGTTTGATTGAGTTTGACCTAGATTTGTATAGCATATACTAGAAATCATGTCATACACTGTTAGACCCTAATTAACTCATGATATCTCATCTTTAGGTCTGTGACATCACTCTGAGCATATATTCTCACTGACAGCTCAGGACCGCAGGCGAGTACATTCACTGATTGTTTTTATTGTCTTGATATCTGCTATATCTGATTCAGTTGTAGTGTCTTACTTGATTCCCGACACGATGGTTCACGGACTAGTATACGTCGGATCCTGTCATGAGATGTTATTCCTGGACTTTCCTGGTATATTGGTACATTGTTCGATCTTGTTTTTCTTGTACTTGTATAAATACCGATTTGGGAGTGGGCTGGCCCCCTGCTTTTGTATCCCGTGTCATGATGTGACATGTCCAGATCCATTATACTACTCGGGGATAGGGAGTTATTAGAGGTTATATAATCAATACCCTCATGTCACTATTCTTGTGCTTGCGTCACCCTCACCGCACGTAGGGTGTAACGAGATCTTATATTTCTTGTGCTCGCTTTCCATGTTGGCCGGCTTGACCCTTCTTGAGATTTTTTTGTGATAGCCGGGCCAAATAGAATAGCCTGATCATGTGTCCCAAGCCGATCACATAATGCTCTAATATCTCATGGCACCATTTTATGTTTACATTTATACATCATATATCCCTGTTACATTCTACATTCATATATTTCATAACATGACATGATATCCAGTTTACACTTCCTGTTTATATTCCAGTCTTGATATTTTATCTTGTATTTCATTATAGTTGTCTCTTATAAAATTTGTCAATTCACATAGTACTGTTGTTAGTGTTTGTACTTGATCATATCTTGACAGGATAACCCCGTTGATGTTTACAGATGATATAGATGCTGACTGCTCGACCTTCTATGGGTTTGGCATAGACGGTGAGTACTATATGGACATCCATGTGGAGCCGATGTCCATTGAGGACGCACTGCCTACTTAGACTTAGACTAGTTAGGCTTGACTGGACTCCGATCCAGCTAGTACTTGAGACTTGTAGTATACTTATTATTTTGGGATCTTGTGTTATGTTTTGAACACTAAACTTGTGTGGGATCTTGCATCTATTCCTGTTATTTTTCTTTTATCATATCTTTTATATTTCGTGCTATCTTCCTTAGATGTCTTGTGATTGAGTTGTGACATTATATACCTCTGTACGGAGATGACAGGTATATTTATATTGTGTCTAGATGTTGTATGTTATAGACGACCTATACAACGTTCTACCGCCGATTCTGCGGCGTAGGCTGGACGTACCCACGTGCTCGTACCCCAACTTAGGGTTCGGGTCGTGATACCGGCCATTGTAAAGAACTGTTTGAAGTCACAGACATCAAAGTGTACCAACTCCAGAAGATTTATACTTCGATTAACCCGAGGAAATGGTTTCCTTGTGATCTTCGTCTGAGCACATACTTCACATTTCTCTACCTTAACCCCACATTCGTAGATAAGTTCTAGACTAGACATTCCGTTTATTCTTTTATAATGAACATATCCTAGTCTATTATGCCACAACTCAAGAGTATAAGCAGAATGAGTGATTGTATTAACAATATTAGACTGATTTACAAGCTGAATTTTAAACATTCCTTCGGTATAAAATGCTTTTCCGAAGTGTGTTTCTTTCATGGACATCACTATCTGGCCAGCATTGATGTCCATCCTTAGGCCTGCGTTATAGAGTAGGCCTCCAGAGATCAGGTTCTTTGTGATAGCAGGTATATGCTTCACACCTTGAGCAGACATGGCAGGTGGCACCAGTGTCTACCCACCAGTCAAGGTCAGCCTTACCGCAGTGACCTGCACAATCATTGCAACAAAGTCAGTGATCATAGAAACCTTACTAGGCTCACCTTGTTTTGATTGCTTGGGCTTAGATTTGCATTCACTCTTGAAGTGGCCCTTCTTGCCACATTTGAAGCAAGCCAAATGGGACTTTGGCTTCTGTTGTTTGAAGGAAGTCCCCTTCACTTTCAGATTGTTGGGGTCCTTCTTCTTACTGTAGGAAGCCGCCTGCTTTTTCTTGGATTCCTTGGTGTGAACCAAATTCGCGTTATCCATTTGTTTGGACAGAGCGTCCACCTTCAGTTGAGTCCTCATCTGGTCCTCAACATAAATTTCTTGTAGAAGATCTTCGAGACTGATCTCCAATTTCTTCCTATGCATGTTTGCATGAAACTTGCTCCAACCAACAGGGAGCTTTGAGACTATGCCTCCAACAACAAACTTGTCGGTGAGGGGCATCGCCTCATCTTCCAACTTCTGTCGCAGCTTCAGAAACTCCTTCACCTACGGCAACATAGTCTTCTCGTCTTCAAAGGGCCATTTATGATAGTTTTCAACGATAAATATCTTGCTCCTGTTTTTGTCATCTTCGTATAGTTTTTCAGAGACTCCCATATCTCTCTGGCAATAGTTTTCTTAGAATATGATTCTGCCAGGGAGTCCTCCATAGAATTTAGAATGAGAAGCCTACAGAGGCTATTCTTCCTTCTCTATTTGGTCTGACTTTTAGTAGCAGCAGTAATTGCGGCTGCAGACCCAGTTTTTGGAACAGTCGGTTCTTCCTCGGTTAGCACGTGGTCAACTTCAGAAAGTTGAAGATTTAGGCTAACCTTCCTCTTCCAGACTTGATAGTGCTCTCTATCAAATTGCTCTAACTTGCAGAAGTTAGGATTCATGAGAGAAGCACAAAAGTTTTTCATCTTGTGAAATCAAGCTTTAAGATTGTTAGTTCCGGGGCGTAATTTTTCGATGGAAAACTGAAATATGCAACACTTCGAAGAAGGTGCACGACAGAGATCACGGAGGATTCTGAGAAAACGAACACTAATGTGTCACTTCAAAGAAGGCACAGTAGAATTCGTAGCAGCAGCAGCAAAAATCCACTAACGTTTTCTGATTAGATCAGAAACATTTTCGTTTAGAACGAGATAAAAGTGAATGAACATAAATGGTGAAATGGCCTGCTGGGGTGAATGATCACCGGCGCTCAAAGCTTGATTCACCCCACACGAACAGCTTCCAGGAACCAGCAAGTTCGACGGAGAACTTCTGAACACTCCGGTCTTCTGACTCCTCGGATGGTACGGACTCTAGCGATGGTGGCGCTGGTGCACCGTTTCTCTTCTCTCTTAAAATCTCTGGAAATTCATAAGAAATTGTTTTGAACAGCACTTAGCACTTAACCACTGAGAGATATAGGAGAGAAGCTTATATAGGCCCGCACTATAACCGCCCAGTTAGCAAAATGTTCAGAACATGGGAAAAAAACCGCTCTGAACGTTCTGTAACTGTTCAAATCATACACAGACACGATTTGAGCCAATTGGCGCACAGCACGCCAACTGTGCACCTGTGCCAATAGCGCCACATGCTCCCATGCGCAATTGTGCAACGCGTACAGCGTGCGCAAACCGCACGGCATCTGGCAGATGCTGACGTGCTAAGTGCGCCAACAAAACGTCACATTATGCCTCATGAGCCCGAGCCCGAGTCCGAGTCCGAGTTGCTAGGGCTTAGCTCCAATGGAATAAACTCCAAGAGCAAAAAATATTAATGCTTTACCATGGAGTCTTATCCTTACCTCCTAATAAAATCACCCACATGGTTTCCTCCATAGGGTCACCACCCCATGTGCACATCTCAACAACATACCAAGTATATATTGAGATACAACTCATGGTGCTTTTCCAATGTGGGACTAAATAATACTAGGCATGTATTGAGATCAAGCTCTCTCTACATATCAAGGAAAAAGCTCCAACAGTGCTTACTTCAGTTTTTGCAGGAGAGGAGAGGGAGAGGTCCAACAACTAGCTGTCTTGACATGGACATTCTGGGAAATACAATAATCTTATTTTCTTGGGATATTTTAGCAAATATTCTCACAGAAATTATAGAAACTAGTATATACCTTCAATTTTTTTTTAAATCTACCAAATGTCCCAATTTTTTTACAAAACAGTCAAAAAAAGGTTAAAATAGTGGGAGTAAACCTTAAATTTTAATTGTTCCATATAAAAGACTAGAGGTATTAGGTAGTTTTTAAGAAAAAAAAAATTGCGATTATATGTTAGTTTCTATAATTTGAGTGAGGACATTTGTTAAAATATTCCTATTTTCTTGTATTATTCATTAGTCAATTGAAGCTCTCTTTTTTTCTTTTTTAACAAAAATAAAGAAACTTTTTTTAGTCGTTATCGTCTTAATAATAAAATAATTCAAATACATCTCTTTTTTATCTTGAGATAAGACTGATTTGCAGCATGCTAACATTGTAAATTTGCTAGGGCTAGTGCGTATTATAATTGTATATTTTCACTTTTGCGGTTCATCCCAGTGACTTATACTTGCACTTACGTTCTCACATCAGAAATATGTAAATCTGCTAATTTTATATATTTGTAGTGTATCGATATATCTGATATATCTACATAGTATTAGCAACAAGAAACAATTAAAACAACAATAAAAAATAGACAATATTATATTCCTAGAAATTTACTTATGGTACAAACCGCATGTACCTCAAAATAAATCATATATACAGAAAATATTATATTGTTTACCAAACATAATTATAAAGAATATATGGAAAAATAGAAAATTTCATCCAACTGTAGAATTTTTTATATTTGCACAGAACAGAAAAGATTTTAAAAAATTGTGAGGAAAGGGATCAGGCGCTAGTGTAACTTCCGCCAAACATTAAGAAAAAAAATGATTGGCGCAAGCCAGTAACACTGGGTCAAAATATTTTTTTTTTTTTGATGTATTCTTTTCTCCAGTTTGGCAAATGTCAATAGGGGATTCGAATCTGCACCTTCAACGTTGAGCTATTAAAAAAAAAATTAATATTTTTTTTCACCAGTGGAACTGGTGCCACGTTTGAACTTCTTCTTTTTTTAAACTTAAAAATACTAGGACCAGTGGAGCTGGTGCTGCACTTAAAAAAAAAAAAGAAATAAATACACCAACCCCCCCTATGTTTCATGAGTATTACAGAGACTACCCCTATTTGAAACTAATTACACTCACCACCCCTCTCTTTTAGAAATTTTATAAAACATAGGAGTAGTTAGTGTTATATTTTTATAGAAAATAGAAACTATAGGGGTGGTCCGCGTAATTAGTTTCAAAGTAGGGGTAGTTTCTGTAATAAGTGTAAAACATAGGAATAGTTAACGTAATTTGCCCAAAAAAAATTTTTGCAAGTTGGCAGGGGTTGTTGTGAGCAGTTTGAGGTTACAACTCACATTTTTATTGGTAAATAATAATTTCACTGTTGTAAGCCGATTGAGGTCAGTATTTGAGGCGAAGTTTGATTTAGGAAAGTGTGGATCCTACTTGCATTTGCTTTGCTTGCATTTAGTTGATTGATTGTTGGAGAAGTAACGTACAATAGGGGCCCCTCTCCCACCCTCCCCCACACCCCCACCAACCCCGCGTCAGTATCACTGACGCCAACTTTTATTTTTATTTTACAGTTCGATGCAAGTTCCATTGAAACCAATATTTTTAATTTTTAACCTTTTTAAAATCAAACGCGTCCTTACAATGGCGCCAAAAATATTTTTTTAATAATTCATCGTCAGTGTCATTGGTGCCAATCAATTTTTATTTTATTTTTTAATATTTGGCATCTGTATACTGACGCCTGATCCATCGCAATTTTCCGGAACTTTTCATATTTTGTGCAAATATAACAAAAAAATCTCGGATGAAATTTTCTGCCGGAAAAATTATGCCTACTAAACGGTCTCCTAAGGCATCGTTTGGTTCACGGATTCAAGGAAGTAGGAAATGAAAGTTGTTCCTTTCCTTTGTTTGGTAACCACAAACTTGGGAATCAATTTCCTCACAAGGGAGAAAATTGGAGGGAATATGGTTCCACTCATGACCCATGTGATTGATTTTCCCTCCTCCTTTCCCAACATTTATTACAAAAATTATGACAAAAGTAACCATGTGTTATTGCTTATTTTACCATTAATGTTATTTTTTATAATGTTATTTTTATTTTATATGTAAGGATATTATTGGAACATTGCTATATATTTGCTTTCCTTTCCTGCACCAACCAAACAACGGAAAGGAAATGTAACAGGAATCCTATTTTCCCATTCCTATGGAAAATACAAAGGAATGCATTTCCTTTCCGTGAACCAAACGAGGCCTAAGAGTCTAAGCAATACCAGTTCAAAAGGAAATACTATAACTACAGTACAAAGGCACAAAGCAAATAACCTCCATTATGAATTCGTCCAATGTAGATCAAGAATGACAAAATGGCTTCTCAATATAATGGCAACAAAGGGTGCTAGTGTTGAGAAGCTTGAACTCAGAATCAATTACCAGTGTTGCAGCTAAAATACTAAACTCAGAATTATACAGCAGCAAGCTTTCCTTGACAATCCAGTAACTTGTAGAATAGAATTTTATAGTAAATAGCATCAAGATAGAGTTGCACAGAGAACCTTACAATCCTCCAACACAAAAAATATAACAGTAAAACTTCTACGAAAATAAGATTTCGAGTCTAATATGCTATTACAGGAAACATATACATTATATCCAACCCACATCTTCAAGTATACAGGAAAGATATACATTATGTCCATCTTCAACATCAAGGTACATGTGGACGCTGCATCTCTCTTTTTCAAGCATTCCGAATGCGAGTGCGATTTACTGCAATTAGAAGACGGACACGCAGACATCAACGAGTTCCCCACCACATCTTGCTTGGTGGAGGTGGCGGCATAAGAAGGTCCAGCATTGTTTCCTTTTCCTTTGGAGTCAGTGGAACCCCTCTGACAAGGTTTAGTGCCATAATGTGCACATTAGTTTTTCGCCTGTGCCTTTGATATGCCCACACCCCGGCTGCTGCCCCAGCGACAATGAACTGTAAAAGAGCCCATTTATATATGCAAGGGTCTATTTATTCATATCATTGCTTGCAAAATCAAGTAGGGAAGGTGTATGGATAAGTCGATAAACTGTAGATTAACATTTTCAATCTCTTGAGAAGATAATATTAGAAACACGGAAAAAACATTATTTGAACCTAGATGTACACTTTCTTCCAGAACTCAACGAGGTAATGTCATTTCTTATCTTTTAAGCTAGTTCACATTTGTTCGCAACTTGCTATCATAAACTATTTTGTTGCCACTTTCCTATTAGTAGGTTATTTGTTTGCACTTTGCAACCATGAGACAGTTAACGCAGAAGATGGGAATCTTTTCTCCCATCTCCTTTCTCCTCTCTCCTGAACTCAAAATTCGAACTCAAAATTCCCTAACATCGATGGCCTCCAACACCACCCACCCCGCCCCCAAGGGAGGAGACAGGTACGCCAGGTAGGGGTGGAGGGTGTTAATTATGAGTTATATATTAGTGGATTTTAGTCCCACATCGGATAAAGAATATATAAAATCACTCCCTCTAAATGATCAATCAATTATTCTCCTCTACATGGTATCAGAGCCATACCATTAACAATTTTTTTTCTCTTCTTCTTTCCAAACCCTAAATCTCGTCGTCCGCCCAACAGCTGTGGCAAAACTGTACTACTCCTGTACAGCGCTGTTGCTGCAGCTACCTCCTGCTACAGTCACCATGCCCCCTTCTCTGCGCCCGCTACCTTCCATCGCCCCACTCCGCCTCCCCGTCTCTCTGCTGCCCCGCTGCTTCCCAACACCCCGCTCCGCCTCCCTGTCTCTCATCCGCCATGCTGCTTCCTAGCGCCCCGCTCCGCCTCCCAACGGCCTCCCCCACTGCATCCAACGTCCCACCCTGTCCCCACTCACCGCTGCCGCACCTACCCTAGCTGCCACCGATCACCCAAAAATCCTAGCAAAAAAGGTTTGTTTACTGAACCTTAACATCGGCATCAGGCATTAAAGGAGTAAATCTCTATTCCTGCTCTAGTATCCACATCATGATCTAACAGACAGTAACCACATTCGGTCTCTGCTTCCTTGTGCAGGCTTGTTTTGGCTATGTTGGTAGCGCATTTGGCAGAGTTAATGTGATTACTGGATCGGGACAATCAAACGACAATCAAATCAAGAACATTGAAGGAATACAAACACTAAGGCAAGTAGCAGTGTTGACAACCAGTGTCGAAAATGCAATGGCATGAACACTGAGCACTGGCACGACGATTTCTTCGGTTCGACTTGTCGATCAACAATTAGACGGTCCAGAAGGTTACTCAACATGGCACAAGAAAGTCAAAAAGACACTTCGGGGAATACAATTGTCCAAACATCTGACTGATAGCCCCCTCATCCGAGAATAATACCATATACGAGTAGTGGAAGACAGATGACAGTCGACTATTTACACAGTTGATGAATTCGATGTAACCATTGGTTGAGGACATAGTTCAGAATGGGAATTCAGTGAAGGAATTATGGGAGATCCTCGCGACTGCGTTTGATAGAAAACACGATTTGTCTCGTATCTATGACTCAGTTGTTGGCGTCTACCAAGCTGATAAGGAAGACAAATCACATAAGGACCACATCCGGACCTTTAAGGCCCTCACTGATGATGTTGATTGTGTGTTACCTTTAACGACGGACATCAATGAGGCGAGAACTCAACGTCAGCAACTATATGTCATGGCGTTTCTTGTCTCCCTTCGTCCTGATGCAAACTCTGCTCGATCTCAGATCATTGTTGGAGCCGAGATTCCGTCTTTGATGGAAGCCTACTTTCGTGTCTTGCGAGCTGCGAAAGTCATTGAGACCACTACAAGTGACATTCCTGCTGCTCGTTCTGTCCATGGTGCTGCTCGTGGTGGATTCCGTGGAGGTCGTGGTGGCCGACATACTGGCCGCGATGGTGGACGAGACAATGACGGTCGTGATGGAGGAAGACCACGAACATGCTTCAACTGCGGACAACAAGGCTACTTTCAGTGACAGTGCCCCAAAGAACCTACCGCCAACGTTGCATCAGATGCTATTGACACTGATGGACTATCAGTGCAAATGACGACAGAAACATGTCGTTTTACCAACTTTCAGGCTCAGTGTCGTAGTGAAACTTTTACTTCTGGATCCACAACCGGGTACTCAGCGGCGTATGTGGTAAAGTCTACTCACATGACAGGCGACACAGATATGTTGTGCAAATACGTATTGGTAAGTCGTGTGACCGATATTACTGTTGCAAATGGTGATTCTCTGACAGTCCGTAGAAAAGGAAGTGTCCGTCTTTCTTTCGGACTGTCACTCCCTTCAGTATTACATATACCCGGCAATCCTTTCAACTTACTGTCAATTAGTCGGATTGCTTATGACTTGCTGTTCTGTAACATTTTTTTTCCTGATGGTTATGTTTTTCAGGACTTGAACACTGGAAAGACTATCGGTAGGGGGTATGTGGCTGAGGCTTATACATGTTTAACATGAATTCTTCTGTTACCTGTGCCGGTGTAACACTTGATCCTTTTGAGCTGCACTGTCGGTTAGGTCACCCATTTATCCAAGCTCTCCTGAAAATGTATCCATCTTTAAATATTCTAGTTCCTTTTCATTGTGACTCATATAGTTTGGATAAGCATCACTGGGTTCCCTATCCAGTGAGTCTAAATAAAGTGGCATCAGCTCCTTTTGAGCTAGTATATTCTGATATATGGAAACCTTGTCCTGTTGACTCTATAATGGATTTCAAGCACTTTGTTTCTTTTGTTGATGACTACCCACGTGTCACATATATATACTTGATGAAAAATCACTCTGATTTATTTAATATTTGGTACAATTTTTATGCGGAAATCACAACACAATTTGGTGTTCCTATTAAATGTTTTCGGAGTGACAATAGTCATGAATATTTGTCTCGTGAGTTCAATTCTCACCTATCTCGACATAGCATAATCTACTAAACCTTCTGTCCTTCATATCACAACAGAATGGTGTAGCTGAAAGCAAGAATCGATATCTTCTAGAGATAACACATGCTCTTATGTTTCAAGCACATACTCCCAGGAGATTTTGGTCCGATGCAGTTCTCACTGCTTGTTATCTGATTAATCGAATGCCATCTTTTGTGTTAAATGACAACACTCCATTTTCTCGGTTATATCCTAACCATGAGCCATTTTCTCTACCTCTCAAAATCTTTGACTTTTTTTGTTACATTCGGGATACTCGACCAAATCTTTCAAAATTGGATCCGAAGGCAATTAAATATATTTTTCTTGGATATCCAAAAGATCAGAAAGGAATATCGTTTTTTTTTTCCGACTTTGAAGAGGTATTTTATGTCTTGGGTTGTTACCTTTATTGAAATCGAATTCCCTCGACTCCTGCCAACTACAGATATTGTTCCAAAGGTCTATCCTGAAAAAAAATTCTTGTTATATTCCGGTCACAAAGAGCAGCCCCTCGCAAGAGTGCCCTCCCTTCCCGAGCCAGTCTTCCGGTCCGACAGTCCGCAAATATCGGATCAGTCAGAACCGACATCGCCAGTCTCCCCAGCTCCAACAGCAGACAGCACAAGCATCATCACTGGTACCCACGACTGCAGAGCCATCGTCCTCCTCCAGCATGTTCACTACCACCTGATGCACCGACTCGTCCTCGTTGTGGTTGTCGCGATCATCCTTTGTATGCTGACAACTACAATGGGCTCGCGAGTGATACTCAGTCCTTGGTGGCTACTATTGATGGAATTCAAATTTTCAATACAGCAGAGGGACTCAGACATCCTGGTTGGTGTGATGCGATGGAAGAGGAGAAAAAGCACTTCGGAAGAACCGTACATAGGACTTGGTGAATATGCCATTGGTAAGAATGCGGTAGGTTGCAAGTGGGTATTCACAATAAAAGTGAAATCGAATGATACTCTTGACCGTCTGAAAGCTCGTCTTGTAGCGAAAGAGTATTCTCAAATTTACTGTGAAGATTATTTTGAGACCTTCTCCCCTGTTGCCAGGATGACCTCTATGTGCGTGCTTCTGGTCTTAGCAGTCCGCTCCATTATTTCAGTTGGATGTGAAGAATGCATTTCCATATGGGGATCTTGAAAAGGAAGTTTATGTGATGCAACCACCAGGATTCGTTGCAAGGAAAAGTAAAGTATGTTATCCACGCAAAGCACTATACGGTCTCAATCAGTCACCTCGTACTTGGTTTAGACGGTTTATCCATGTTGTTAAACAGTTTGGACCATGCCAATCAAAGAAAGATCATTCGGTCTTTACCAACAGACATCAGACGAACGGATATTACTTGGTGTCTATGTTGACCATATCGCGATTACGGGAGATGACAGTCAGGGAATTGCAGGACTGAAAAAGTTTCTCAGCTAGCAATTTCAGACTAAAGATATGGGAGCATTGAACTACTTCTTGGGCCACAAATTCCATATTGACATGATGTTCTCAGAATCCTGTGCTAGCTAGCCCAGAATCCGGAGAAAGATATTCAAATGGAGAATCAAGGACATACTCATCTCGAGTGCTTTGCAGATGCTGACTGGGTATTAGTTTTACAGATATAATGTCTAAATCTGGCTATTTGGTATTCATTGGCAGAAACTTGGTGTCATGGTAAAGCAAGAAGCAGAGTATGGTCTCACGATCAAATTTAGAAGCGGATTATCGAGCCATTGTTCACGTCACAGCAGAGGTGTTATATCTACAACATCTTGTACAAGAACTGGGCGAAGAAGCATGATCTAAAACAGCATATACGTGGTGTAATAACCAGTATGCTATCATATTGCTACCAATCGTGTATTCCATGAAAGGACGAAGCACATTGAGATTGACATCCACTTTGTCCGTAATGAGTATAAAAAAGGGGATGATAAAGTTTCACCACATGAGGACCGGCGATCAGATAGCCAATATCTTTAAAGTCTCTTCTAAGTACTCGAGTTCAGTTTCTTTGTAACAAGCTGGACATGATCGACATCTATGTTCCAGCTTGAGAGAGGGTGTTAGTTATGAGTTATACATTAGTGGGTTTTAGTCCCACATTAGATAGAGAAAAGGAGGAGGTCTAGCTTCTCCTATATATATATATATATATATATATATATATATATATATATATATATATAATCCCGCTCTCTAAATGATCAATCAATTATTCTCATTTACAGAGGGGAAGGCACGACTGCTGCTTGAGGGGTCGCCAAAGTTAGGGTAAAAGATAGATCTTTTCGGGGCAAACTTGTCCTGTTTAGTCATGTATTTTGCACGTGAGAGTCAAATATGACAGAACGTTAACGAAGGGTAGTTAGTTGCAAACTTTTGAAAGTTCATGGTAGCTAGCTATACGCCAATAAAAATAGTTCATGGTAGCAAGTTGCAAAAACCTGAAATTTGAAGGTATTTGAGTCCAAATTAGACTATATTTCTTTTATACTAGAACAAGTTTTATAATTTAATTTGGAAAGAAAAAGCACAGCATTATGTAATATTGTCGTCAATAGTAGACATCTACTTACACTAAACTTTATAATGTTGTTAATTATAATGAATAAATAATCTAGTGAATTGTTGAATCTCATTGGCTTTTATGATATCTACACCAGAAACGATATTAGGTAATAATTTGCTAATCAATTTACTCAATTTTGTAACTTTAGTTGTCTCAAAAGTGCTGATAGACTTATTTCATTATTGATAGTACTTTGAGACTAAAATTTTCTCATTCTAGACTGACCGGTGATAGCCACAAAGCAGCAGTCTGCATATCAAAACGAGGTGCGTAGAGTACTGTCTCCCCAAAATCCTCCTCCAGCTTTTTGAAGATCTCCTTGTCGCTTTTACCAGATCTTACCTCATCTCTTATAAGCTGCAATGATAAAAAAAAAAAAATCGATCAACTGCTTAGTATATACCTTTATAGAATGCTAAATTTAGGATTTGTGAGCTACAAATCTGAAACAGCAGCAGACTAGAAGTAGTATGCTAACTTTACCGAATTACATCACATCTGCAATGACAAGTAATTCTAATGAAGTTAAGCGAGTTAAACTACAGTTCCAGAAGAAAGGACCATCAACAGTGGTAGTAGTCCATCAAGTGATTCTCAAATGTTTATTACCACTGTGTGGGAAGTCATAGGAAGAGGAAGTTCTGAAACCAAATAGGATGCATGAAAATCAAATATCTGAGTTTTCCTTGGAAAGAGGATAGAGGTTTATACCAAAGTAACTTGCAGGAGAGAAAAGAATATGGTTTCTTAAATATAAGTCCCTGAATATACTGCCTATATCAGTCCTAGATGAGGCATGCAAACACAAAAGGTTTAATATATATCGCCAACCCCCCAACCAACATACACACACCACCACCATCCAAAGCCCATATCTTGTAATTTCTTTGATATGATTCACCCCTGCAGGCCCTGGTAAGAAGATAGTATACAATTTGTTGGGGTATGAGCAAATTTAGGGGAGATATGTGCATAATAAGATTTGGAGGCCTACCTAGAAATAGGCACAATTTAGAAGACTGAATCCAAAAGATCTATCATAAAAATACATAAGAAACTTAAAACCTCACAACAACAAAAACACAATCTTTATTCCATTTTGGGGTTGGCTGCCTGAATCCTTCTCTCCCATTCAGCTATTTTTTAACGACTCAATTCTAGTTAGTTTAGGCTTACCCATACTTCTAGTAGCTTACCTTCCGATCACTCCTCCCATTGCATCAATTGGTCTCCGCACTTCCATAAGAAACTTAAAGCTTCATGCCACAAGAATTTCACTTGCAATTGGCGATATAAACATATGGTTTGAAGTATTGGCTGAAACTCTCTCCGTTTTGATTTCGAAAGAGTGGAACAATACCTGAACTAGATATTAACATCTGGCAATATCCAGGAATTTAGAAAAAGAACCATAAAAGTGCACTTCAGACACTTGGGCTGGAGAAGTATATTTGTGATGATAAGAAGAGCATAGGAAAATGCACCACATGGAGAGGGGAGGAAAAAAATGGAGGGAAGAGAAGAGAGAAAAGTATTTTCTTATAATTCTTTAAATTTTAATTTGTTGAAGTCCCAAATATACATCCCTGGGTTCAATCCATCTAGTGTGACTTTTAAGCAGAAATCATAAAAATTATACCTTTGTGTGAATCCAGCATTCTGCACAAAATGGGTCTTCAACCCGCGGGTACATGTTAGAGTAATATAAACATATATCTCTCATCCCTTACTAAAATTCTAGAGTTTTGGTGCGGTGGCAGGGACTTTAAAATTTAAGTAAGGTTCGCAGTATCGGCATCGAAATCGATATTGGACACTTCCTTTGAGTATCGGAATCGGCGGTATCGACAATATTGGCAGGGAGTATCGAATATTTTTGGCATCGGAAAACAAATAAATTATTAAAATTTTAGAAAAAAAATATTTTATATATTTAGGCATAATTTTAAGTATTTCTTGTGTTGTTTCCTAGTAATTTTGGAATTAAACGAAATAGTAGTCACCCTTGTCGATTAGTTCACCAGCGAAGTATAAGTTTTCTTCTTTTACATGCGTTTACAAGCTTATTATGTTTTTAAACTCTTTCTGATTGGTCTTTTTCGTTCAATTTTCTTTAGCTGAATTTACTGAAAAAGAGACCCCTGATGTCGATATCGGTTACTATCGGTATCGTCAGTATAAAATCGGGACATGTCAAACCGTATCGATATCGACCATATCGGATCGGTATCGGCCGATACTGCAAACTATGCATTTAACATGGTGAGGATGAGACTTGCACATTTATGGAATTCAACACGCATCCGCAAGTTGAACTCCCATCTTATAGGTTAAGAGCTGGATTCACAGGCTGTTATAAATTTTTAAATCCGCTTAAAATACGCACCAAAGAGATTGAAACAGGTTTGCTTTGATACCATGTAAAGTCAAGAGTTTTGTGCAGTTGCAGGGACTAACAACTTTGTATTTAACATATTACATACTGAAAATCAAGATCAAGATGAATACCAAATCAAAACTTATGGAGAGTGCAAATTAATCATGACCAGGGGCGGATCTACATAGACAGCACTGGGGCCCCAGTGAAATCTCAATAAAAAATAAATTTGGGAAAACATACCATCAAGCGTCCCCAACTTATTAATCATAAATAAGGGTCTCAACTTATTAATCATAAATAAGGTTTTTAAATGATTGTCTTCATAGAAAAAAAAAAGTTGTTTAGCAGTATTACAAATGATATTGTACTTAAACGTTTTGAAAGTTTGAAATCGTAGAGAACAATTGTGAAATGTAATGCTTTATTGTATGAAATAGTACTATTTAATATAATATTATATTATTATATCTTTAAAAAAAAATTGGGGGGCTTTCTTTTCGAACCCCCTTATGATTGTGCCCCCAGTGGATTGTAATCCTGGATCCGCCACTGATCATGACCCAAGGTTCAGAATCTGGTAGTCAATATAGTTATGTTCCTGACCGGATGCATAAGCCACTAAAGAAAGGTAGATTCTAGTCATTTGCATTAGATCTGGTATTCCATTACAAGTTCTCATGAATGGATGGAGTAAAGTTACACTAGCAAACTTCAGATATACTTCAGAAAGATAAAGATAGTACACGAAATAACATGACTCACTACTGTGCAGATGAACTAGTATCAATGTATCATGGATCATTGATTACTGTGTAGCTCTATGTTTCATGGACACAAATATAAAATGACAATATGGAAAAGGACCATCGTTGACATGGAAAAGCATCGATTTTTGTATACCAAGTTTAGTTTGGAGTGTCATCCTACTTATATTTTGGAGTATCATTGCTTCCTAGGTTGTGCTTTATGTCCCTAGTCTGTGAAGCTATTGGCTTGTTGCAAATGTGTTACTAGCAAGTGAGTTTCCATCCTGCATAGCTGCCTTACTTAGCATTCCCGTGATACATTTAGAATACCAGATTCCATTATACAATCAAATTCACTGCTTACTGTAAACCTGGATTAAGACTTTACCATACCTACGCCCTTTTATATTATGCTTGTCTACTATAACCTCTCTTTCCAAATACAGTATTTTGCTTTTCTTTTGCTGCACTTAACATGGGAAGCTTGTGTCCCTTATATTTCATTGTTTACACAAATAATATTGACCTTGTTTATTTCTAAAAAGACAAAGTGAACAGTAACCCAAAGAGAAGATGGAAAATGTGCATTTGTAAGGTAAGTATCAAGGTGTAACTTGGGCCGGGCTAGGCCGACCCGTACTCGGTTTTGATCGGGCCTGGGCCGGGTCGGGCTCAGCCCGGATTGGTGGGGGGCTCAGCCCGGATTGGTGGGGGCAGGCCAGGCCGGCCAGCGGCCCAGTTCGGTGAACCTTGAACCCAACCCGGACCCACGACCCGATTTTTATCGGGCCGGGCTGAACCGGGCCTGGGCCGGGCTGGTTCAGGGTTGGACCAGCCGGCCCGGTTTGGTTTAAGAAAACCAAGTTCTTTTATACGTTTTCAAAAAAAAACTTTAAAATGAAAAAGAAAGTTACCTAAAAGAAAATAGAGTTTTCTAAAAAGTTTTCTAAAAAAATTTAAATTAGTATAATTTAAAAATGTATAACTTAAAAAACTATATTAGTATAATAAGACTAAAAAAATGTAATAAAAATTTAGATAATAAAAATTAGTACAACTTAAATTAGTATAATTTAAAAATATTTTTATTAATGTTTAGAAAATTTCTATAAAAAAACATGTACATGTATAATAAAATTTAGAAAATTTGCACAAATTAATTTGCTAAATGAAACATGAATTGTATGATTAATACAAGATTTGCATAATTTAAAAATTAATGACTAATACAAGATCACTAGTACATAAACTGCAATTAATGACTCATACAAGATTACTAGATATCCATACAGGATTTTAAACGTCTACGTAGCTTCCCTGTACCATAGCTATGGTCCCATTTGAATCTTTCCTACAATGTAAAAATTCAACAAGAACTTTAGTGGAGTATATTCTTTCGGTATCGCCACTTGCACGTTCATTGTAAACTCCGCTAAAATGATGCCAAATTTTCGATCATGATTCAAGCTATTATTGCGGTGCGGGTTGCGGTGCATGCTGTGGTTGCTGATCTTGCGGTTGCTGATCTTGTGGTTGCTGATCTTGTAGTTGTTGTGGTAGTTGATCATTATCCATGATATAAAATAGCCTCTTCACACTAGGTTGCTTGTAAATATTGTAACAGGAAAGAAATTATTAGTGTGATTAATTTTGAAAATTTATGGCCTATTTATAGATTATTTTGGGTGCAAAATGACCTATTTTACCCTCAAAATATAGTTGTTATAAGGATATTTTTTGTCATTTTCAGCAAAATGACCAAAATACCCTTTTAAATGGTCAAAAAAGGGTCATGAAAATGAGGATAAATTGGTCTTTCGGCCCTCCCAACGTTAAAAAAAAACAGACTGTACCGGGCCTGGGCCGGCCAAGTGTTCGGCGAGTTTGACCGGCCCGGACCCGCGGTCAAACCAGACCGGGCCAGTTTGGACTTGCGGGTCCAGAGCTACAACCCAGTCCGGACCCGCTGGGTTAGAGGGTCGGGCCGCTCCGGATCGTTGACCGGGCTCGGGCAGGCCCAGACCGGTTTTGACCGGCCGGGGACTGGGCCGCCCGGCCCAAGTCACACCTTGAGGTAAGTAGGGAGCTATATTGCCTAGACATAAATACATCACTATCATAGTTTGCAGTATCGTCCGAAGCCAATCATGTACAGCTGATACCGATACGATTTGGCATGTCCTGATCCGATACGGTTTGGCATGTCCTGATCCGATACTGATACTTACCGATACCGACATTGACCGTCTCTTTTCCAGTCAATTCATAAAAGAAAATTGAATGAAAAAGACCAATCAACAAGAATGTCAAAGCATATTAAGGTAGTAAAAGTATGTAAAAAGAAGAAAACTTGTTTATTATCACAGGTAAACCAATCCGCAAGAATGACTATTATTTCATTCAATTAAAACTACTAAGAAACAACACAGAAAATACATAGAATTATGCCTAAATGTATAAAACAAATTCTAAAATTTTAATAATTTTTTTTTTCCGATACCAAAAAATCCGAGACTTGTGATCCGAAACCGTCGATACCGTCAATCCTGATACTCATAGGAAGGGTCCGATACCGATTCGGATACCGCGAACCTTCATCAATATGAAGACGACTAAACAGACAAATCACTACTTTTGACCAGAGGAGGACTCAGATCCTGTTCCTAGGGCAGTCCGCCCCTGTTCTTGATGTGTCGGAGTATGTTGGAGTCTCCAGAACATGGGCAGTCTGGCATGCCCGTTCTTCCGCGGGAAGTTTGCATATGTTGTGGACACAAACGTGACAAAAACACATTGACTACAAACAAGGCATCGACATTAGTGTATATGGTTTTTAACACATTCGACATTGTTTTTAACATGTTCCGTACTAAGCTTCATTAACTCCGCCTGTGTTGTGCTTAATGTCCTATTCTTTAACTGCCGGTCCCAAGACAGGATAAACGGTTGCATTATGTAGCTACGAAATGAATCCATGATATGGATCTTGTTAGGGTTAGAGAGAACATGGCCCTTAATAGACCCGTAATGGAAGAAGAGGATTCAAGAAAGCCGACCCCAGAAATTTGGGATAAAGGCTTTGTTGTTGTATTGTTGAACAGAGGGTTTCCAGCTCCCACACTCCTCCGAGTCCACACAACACACGATCACTTTGAGGCTTTCAAGCCGGGTGTTTAATTAAACAGGAGGAGCTGTAAGTAGAACAACAATGGTGGCATGACACCTACCTTCCTGAGGAGAATGGCAATGTCGGCCTGGGAGTCCTCGATGGACTGGCTCCCGCACTCGGTGCATCGCACGTTGTGGCTGATGCTCCTCGCCCGGGCCTCGACTGTCTGGGCCTTCTTCACCTCCTCCTCGCTCGCCATCGCGTTCGGCACTGGCATCCGCAAACGTTGTTAATTTTATACGAGTGGCACATTTCATCGAGCATTTCATGTGCAGTACAAAAAATATAAAAGGAGCACACAACAAACATGTACACCTAAAAGTGGGAATAGAAGACTAATTTATGAGATTAAAAATCATACATGTGACGCCTAAATTCTTTTATTTTCTTTTCTTCAGCAGTGGGTGAAGAAGAAGCTGAAGAGAGAGAGAGGTTTTTTTGGGGTGTTATGTTGGTAATACTTCTTCGTAAGCAAATATCGCTTTTTATGAGCAGCAGGTCTACACAGACCAAGACAAACCACGGCCACGTGGCGGTTTATGATTGGTCAAAAGAATTGCCCACGTTAGGCTGCCTGAGGGTTTTTTTTTTTTCCAAACCAGGCTCGACCACGTGGCAGTTCGGGTCGTTATTTGCGATTTTGTTGTGGACCTGTCCAAGGGCCAGTTTAGATATGTTTTCTAAAAAAAAAAAAATCTGTAAAATTTTTTTTGAAAGTGAGTTATAAAGTTATTTTCTGAGTACAAATATACGAGTTTGCGTTTGGTTAACTTTCATCTGGAAATTTTTTTCTGATTTTTTTTCGTATTCTGTTTGGTAGAAAAAAAAAATCAAATCCTGAAAATGATTAGAAATATATTGCGTCCATATATTTTGTGTCCAATTTTTTTGTCCGGCTCTCCGGAGTCCGTCGAACGTAGGCGAGCCGCCACCGCTCGTAGGCCCACGTCCACCGCACGCGTAGGCCCACGTCTGTCGCCTCGCGTAGGCCCTCATCCACCGCTGCGTAGGCCGTCCCGGAGTCTATCGTGCCTACGAAATCCGCCTGAGCCGTCGCCGCGGATAGGCGAGCCCTTCCTCCTCCACTGGAATGCTGCAGCGGCGGCGAGGAAGGACTGCGGCGGCGAGGAATGACTCGAGACGAGGGAGAAGGAGGCGGAGAAGGTCGTCGACGAAGAGGACCTCCTCTATAATGAGTGTCGCTGCCGCCGCCGACGACACGGGCAGGAACTCCGGATGGAGGGACGACGATTCCTGCTGCTGCTCCGACGGCCACGGCCTGGCATCCGAGTCGACCGGGTCCCCGAGCCCCACCTTGTCGAACGCCCACGAGATGAACCGTCGGATGTAGCCGAGCAGGAAGACCAGATGAAGGAGGAGGTTGGGCAAGAGAAGCTCCGTGTAGCCCATGGGAATCCTATTTTTACTTATGAGAAAGGTTATGGAGGATTGGGGGTTTGGGGGATTTTCCTCCTGAGAGCTTTTGCTCTGGTGGGAAACATTAAGGAGGAGGAGAGAGAGAATTGTTGGGGTGAGGGGGTTGTTTTCTCAAACTTGAGTTTAAACATTCCACTTTAGAAAAAAAAATTTACAAAAAAAAGCATTAAAAATTTATATAATTGTACAAAAAGCATCAAGTTTCCCTACATTCTACTTTGGGCATCCGTTCGGCAATTTAATAGCCGTATGTTGATGTCAGCTGACATCAACATCGATTAACCGTTAGCCACCAAACTGGATTAAATAAGGGGGAGTGGATTAAGGGTGAACGGCAAATGGATAGCCGTTCGCTGACGTCAGCTGACATCAGCAAGCGGCAAATAAAATGTCGTTTGGTTGTTTTCTTTTTTTTTCTTGCGGCAATTGAATTGCCGTTTGGGTGTTTTATTATTTTTTTCTTTTGGCAACGGCTCTATTTTTTTTTTCTTATGGCAACGGCTATTTTTTTTCTTAGGAAAATGGACTGCCTTTACAACGACTAGTAATGGCTATTTTTTTCTAAAACCTATATATACTGGTTGTAGGCAGTTTATTTTTTCTCATCTTCCAAATTCTTCCCTTCAAATTTATCTCCCACATATCAGCCGGCACTCTTCTACCGCAGCAGTCTACTTACGTTCTGGATGCAACAAAGACGTCAATTTTAACCTACTTCCAACTTGAGGATCAACGTGGTTTTTTGCAGGCTACTTCTTTTTGGAGCAACAATAGTAAAATTTTATAGTCTTTTTTTTAATTATTGATATATCCAAAAAGTTTCATGGATCGGACACTCACATTAATCTGCTATCACGGAGGTGCTCTAAACGGATTATCGTACTAAGGTGGCACAACTAATCTTATTTCTACTTATCAAAGTATTTCATTTGAAAATATAAGAAATATTATTATAGAACGTTATTCTATTAACTATTCTTTCGTAATTAGTTTTTTTTTACCGATACCTATCTAAATAGTGGAGAATCTTAGAGATTTATTATTCAAAATAATGTAGATGCATCCTGTATAAAAATTTATATTACCGCAGCACTGAGGAATATTAGTACAAATATTACTCATACTAGTGCACCTATTTTTAATAACCAAAATTTACTTTCTGGAGGTAGTACTTCCAACCAAATAAATGTTGACAATGAAAGTAGTGATGATAGTGCCGATCTAGTAGAAGATCTAGACTATTATTTACAGAAAGACGAAGATCCTTCACAAGGTAGTACTCCCGAATTATTTTTGCATAGAGAGTTTTCTTTCTCTTATGAATTTAGAAATTTTGTTCGAGATCTTGCAATTCGTCATAATTTTAGTGTTAAAAGAAACCATAACAATTCGACAAGAATTGTATACAAATACAAATCTTCAAATTGTTCTTGTACGCTAAAGCAGTTTGTCAAAGCGACACTTTTTTAATTGAGACTTTTGTATCACAACATTCTTGCACAGGTATGTTACCACAAGGACAACATCGACAAGCTACTGCTAAATGGATTTATGAAAAAGTAATAGGTAAAATTAGAGACAATAATTCTTATAGCGCTTGTAATATTGTAAAGGATATTCTTAGAGAATTTCGAATATGCGTTACGTATTCAA
Source organism: Iris pallida (assembly GCA_029216955.1). Taxonomy (NCBI): domain Eukaryota; kingdom Viridiplantae; phylum Streptophyta; class Magnoliopsida; order Asparagales; family Iridaceae; genus Iris; species Iris pallida. The sequence continues at coordinate 1,955,325 of JANAVB010044814.1, forward strand.
AAGCTTGGAGGGCAAAAGAACTTGCATTATTCAAAATTAATGGTAGTTATATTGATGCATACGGTAGTCTTGAGAAATACGGTTTTACAATTATGGAAACAAATCCTGGAACGAAGTATTTTTTAAAAACCGTAGGAAATAATATTTTTCAAAGAATATTTAATTGTTGGAAGGCATACATAAATAGTTTTTTGCAAGGTTGCTTACCCGTTATTAGTGTTGATGCAACTTTTCTTACATCTAAATTTTAAGGTAATTTATTTGTAGCATGTGTTCATGATCCTAACTACCAATTATATCCAATTGCTTATTGTATTGCTGAAAATGAGAATACTGAATCATGGACATGGTTTTTATAATGTTTAAAATCTTCATTTGAAACTTGTTTTGATCGGTGGAATGCTATCTCATTTATATCTGATAAGCAAAAAGGTTTAATTCGTGGAATACATGATATCTTTCCTAGCTCTCCATATTTTTTTTGCATTCAATATTTTAAACAGAATATGAGAAGTCAATGTACTAGTACACGATAATATCAAGTATGGTTAAATAAATTTGCCCGCTCTTATAATGATGTTGATGCGACAGAATTGTTTGAAAAGATTAAATCTGCTAATATTGATGTTTTAATTGGATTGTTGGCACAAACGATGAAAATCGTAACTTTTTACATTAGATTACTGCTTATGCACCATGTCCTAGACTAGATATTAACACGTCTAACATTGCAGAGACTTCTAATAATTGGATTAAGAATTTGCATGATAAACCAATCACCACATTGCTGGATGGCATTAGAGCTAAAATCATAACTATGCATGAAAAACATAGACAAATTGCTGAAAACCTGGATACAATCTATTGTCCTAGGATGCTCAAAACTATGACACATATTAAAAGAGAGATACATCATTTTTAAATGTTGCATATCAATGCATATAAATTTGAAATATATTATCATGAAAGTAGTAGACGATATATAGTGGATTTAGAAAATAGAACGTGTACGTGTTATCGCTGGCAGCATACACTTTTACCATGTGTACATGCTTACTTTTCTTGTCAATCTAGTAACTTGCAAGTAGAAAGCTGTTATCCTGAACAATTTTCTGTTGAAAACCTTAAAAGTGTATATGTGCTATGTATGCAAGCGATTCCATCTCCATATACTCCAGAAGCAGAATTGGTAAGAGGTAAAATTAGAGTACCAAACGTTGGACGTAGAGCCGGCAGACCCAAAAAAATTATTTTTTGACAAGGGAGCTAGGGACAAGAGATCTTCATTACAGTAACTGCGGGGACGTTGGACACAACAGAAGAAAGTGTACAAGAGCACCAAATTTGGGTTAATATTAACTTTAACATTAGTTCATAAATATTTTTTACACATCAACTACATCAAAGTCAATAATCACCTCTATGCATCTATCATAATGCCTATGATCGACTAGCCTAAGACCCAGTCTAGCCCGCCTAGCTGCTGTTTGTTCCGGTGTCTCCCCTGGCAATGGCTGATAGTCATCGTCGGCCTCTTTTGTAGTGTTCTGGGTGTAAGGCGGTGGCGGTGTGTCAAATATTGACCTGCAGGTATCATCAGCAAAAGACCTCCAATCAAATTCACCGGTGTTTGACAGCGGCAAGGTCTGCTGCGAAGGATATCCCCACGGCCCATGATCTCGTTCAAGCTGTGACCAAGTCATCGCCTCCTGCGACTCAAGGCCTCCCATCAAATCCATCGGTGCTTGTGATGAACTCAAGCCAACCTCAAGTATACGAGAAGTCTATGGCAACCAAGTCTGCTCCGGCTGACATGGCTGCGACGAGTCCTCCCAGGCAAATGGAGGCGACGAGCCCTCCCCAGTAAATGGAGCCGACGAGCCCTCCGTCGAACCCTCTCCCCAACGACGTGGTTGTCTCCTTTGGACATGACCAATAGGCTGATCCTCAGGAATCTCCAACGGTGGTATAGGGGGCATATGCATTACGTACCCGCGCGTCATCTGGAGTAACAAACTCCGAGCCGATGTGGTCAATATGCTGGAAATTGGTACGAAGCCAAGTAACCTTGATACCAGCACTGGTACCTTGATCTGGTGCTGGATCACGTCCTAAATAGGTCCTGATGAGGTCACCCACATTTGCACTCTCATCAAAATAGACAGGGGTACCATTAATCTGTAACCCCAAGATCATCACCACGTCGGCCAAGGTAATCGTCATCTCACCAACCGGAAACTGGAATGTGTTCCGTACCGGCCACCACCGCTCGACCAAACTAATAATTTCTAAAAATTAATTTTACATTATTTTTACACTACAAATATTTCTACAAATATTCTACTAATTTTCGTAATTAAAATAATTTAATAATTTGTACATTATTTCTATATTATTTCTACAAATATAGGTACAAATTTATTTCTAAATTATTTGTAAATTTATTTGTACATTATTTCTACATTATTTCTACAAATACTTGTACAAATATTACTTATAATTTCTACAATTTAATTTATACATAACAAAATTTCTAATAATTTCTATAAATTATTTTATACAAAATTTCTACCAATTTTTCTAATGAATTCTAACAATATTTCTACATATATTTCAACATTATTTCTACAAATTAATTTCTACAAATATTTCTAATAATTTCTACAAAATTGTTTCTACAAAATTTTTAGCAAATTACTATAGGAAACTATCACTGCAAATTACAAACTATCACAAAAAAAGGCACAATGAAATTTTTTTCACCTCTCGAGGCTCTTCTCCTTCTCCTTCTCCTTCTCCTTCTACTTAGGTCTCTCCTCCTTTACTTTATCCTACAAAATTTACCTCTTATTTACCCCACCCCCTTCCGCAGCAGCACTTATACACACCTAATCACATTTACCCCAACCACCCATAATAAACCACCGCCGAAAAAAATAAAAAATACAACGAAACAGCAATTCATTTGTCGCTTCCTGACGTCAGCTGACGTCAACGAATGGCTATCCAAATGTCGTTCAACCTTAATCCACTCCCCTTATTTAATAAAATTTTGGTTAACAGTTAATGAAGGTGATGTCAGCTGACATCATCATACGACTTTTAAATTGCCGAATTGATGCTCAAAGTAGAATTTAGGAAAACTTGATGCTTTTTTTACAATTATATAAAATTTTAATGCTTTTTATGTAATTTTCTGGAAAAAAAATTTTGAAAACGATTTCAGAGTTGTGAGTCTTGTGACCACCAAACACAATTTCTTAAAGAATTGACGTTTAAACACAAAAAAGTGGTTTACAAAACATAACCAAACAGGCCCTAAGTTTTTGTTTATGAAGTGACACCTTTTAAATTATTAAGAGACAATACAATTTTAACATTTATGTGCATGTTTAGGACGACCAACAAAGGGTACATTTTTAATAGGAACTGTTAAATTTTTTTTACACTCCTTGCTATTTAAGACTGTCTTTGACAGTCCTGATTTTATATAAATTGTTAAACTTTTGACAAAAGTGTGTTGTTCCTAGTAATTGTTGTTGTGCTCTTAACATTTGTCTTCTTAATTTTTTTCTATTAAGCATCATGAATGTCCCCGAGATAGCAGCTATTAGATTTGATTTATTTTTTCATCCAGTATATATGCTCAGATGTCCCTAGGTAACAACTACTAGATCTGATTTGTTTTTATACCCGGTATATATGCTCAGAACTTGGTACAACTTTCTCAAATGCCCCATCTGGCACATAGGCTCGCCATTGATGTAGCCTAGGAGACCCATTGCTCCACTAAGGAATAATATTGCTCTCCACCCGTCTCGAACCTTGCCTCACACCTCAATCACTTAAGCTCTCGCTCGCTCGCTCGCTATATATATATATATATATATATATATATATATATATATATATATATATATTGGCCCTCTCCTCCGAGCTTGACCACAGGACCTTGTGGTCCAAGGGCACCGGTAGAGTTGACTCCTACCAGATGAATATTATCAGGTGGTCGGCGGGCTTTAACACCAAAGAAGACTTAGTGACGGTTGTGGCCTGGGCGACCCTCCCCAACCTACCCCTAATATGCTTCGTTCCAGCGGCCCTCAAACGGATCGCCAACTCCTTCGGGATGTATGTGGCCACAGCAGAGGAAACAAGCAATCTTACTAAATCCCACTACGCTAAAATATGTGTGGAACTTGACGTCACCAATGAGCCCCCCAATCACATCCTCCTTGAGCTAGGTAACCAGACACACACCCAGCAAATAGTCTACGACAACCACATTATCTTCTGTAAACAATGCCACTTGCGAGGGCACCTAGCAGAATATTGTTTTCTCCTTCGCCCAGAGCTCAAGAGGAGAACAGTCCGAAAAGATGCCCCTATTAGAGTCAGCAAGACTCGACAACCGCAGCACAACTTTCCCCTACTTTTGCTGCCAAACACCCATGTCAGATTCGATGAATGTGAAGGCACGCCGGTCAAAGTAGCCTCCCCAAGCACAACATTGATTCATGGTTCCCCCTCATCCCTCCCCCTCTCCAATCAGTTCAATGTCCTTGATACGGGAGCCATTGACTCCTCTCAGGAGCTCGCTGTCCGTGGAGGCTCTGACGAGCCCATTGGACCAAGCTTAGAGAGGATGTCACCCAGTGATATCCCTACGGATGCTGTTGAGGAATCCCTCCTCGACTCCCTAACTGCCCCAATCAAGCTAGCGATCAACCATCCCTCTGGCGATGCGGTTACCGTCGATGAAGCCCTAGCCATCCTGGGCCCAGAACAGGTCCTTAGAGGACAACAGGTCATGGCCGCAGAATTTTCCCTCCAGTCTGCAGGAGAACTATTCGAATGCCCAGAAGATACCCTCATTATCCTCATCCTGGATTCTGTTGGAGATAGGCTACAACCTGCAGAGGACACCCCCCATCACAGTCGAGGAACCAATCCTTAACAACTCCATGGTAGCGATGGCATCCATCAACACCAAAAACTCTGATAAAATAGAAGCCATAGAGCCGTCGGCCATGCGTACCAGATTCGCAGCTAAGCGGACAAAAAATGCCTCCACTAACACCTTTAATGCTTAACATCCTATCCTGGAATGTTCGAGGCCTGGCTAACAAACCCACCATGAGGCGTCTCACTAGTCTCAAAAAACTTCACAAGATTGACATCTTGATTGTCATTGAACCCAAGATTCCCTCCAAGAAAATCAAAACAATCCAGCTGCAGTTAGGTCTCAATACGGCCATTGCTGGCTGCAACGACATTTGGATCCTCTGCTCGACGGACGTCAAGATCGGAGTTATTCAGGACTCTAGGCAGGCTCTCTCGTGCTGGATGGAGCACCCATTTTCCCCAGGCGCTGAATTCTATCCGCGGTTCATGGTAGCTACGACTTGACCGAACGCAAACAGCTATGGAACGACTTCCTTGATACCCACCTCAACCATATTAACCTTCCGTGGCTGTGTATTGGGGACTTCAATGCCATCACCGGTAGAGAGGAGAAGTCAGGCGGTCGCCCTACTCCCCTTATGGTCATGCAAGATTTTAACAACTTCATTTTCAATGCCAACCTCTATCCGTTCCAGTTCACTGGCAATGCGTTTACCTGGTGTAACATGCAGGAAGGTGATCACCGATAATACTTCCGTCTCGATAGGGCCCCCACGAATACCTTCTGGCATGGGATGGGGATCATCTCCAATCTATCTCACCTCAATGCCACCGAATCTGACCACGCTCCCCTCATGGTTGAGATTAAAAACACCGCCAATCAGAGTAAAAAGAACTTCTGATTTCTTGACCTTTGGAGCGAACACCCCCAATTCAAGCACGTTATTGTGGGAGCCTAGAACAGCGCGGGTTCCACCGACCCGCTCATCAGGGTAGTCAACAAGCTTAAGGCAACAAACAGAGCCCTCTCGACTTGGAGCAAATAGGCGTATGGGGATATTTTTCAGGCAGTTCGCATCACAGAAGATGATGTCACCCGTGCCGAGGCCCTATTCACTACAGACCGATTGCCTGCAGCCAGGAAAGCTCTTAACCTCACCAAAGCTATTCTCAAATTTTGGCTGAAAGTTAAAACTGACTTTTGGAAACAGAAGACGAGGCTTAAATGGGACAGCGAGGGGGACAAAAACACAACCTACTTCCATGCATGTGCCAATAGTCGCATACAGAAACTCAACCTCCATCAGATTGCCGATAATTCTGGTAACATCATCAGTAACTAACGGGGAATTCAGGTAGCGGCAGAGAAGTTCTACTCTCAGCTGTTCACCAAAGAAAGGGTCTACAAAGACAACAACTTCCTGGTTGAGATACCTCACTTCATTAACGACAATGATAACATCCAGTTGGACCTTCCTCCGTTCGAACAAGAGATGAAAGACGTGATCTAGGCCCTTGATGCCCACAGTGCGCCAGGACCGGACGGATTTTCGGGGGTGTTTTTCGAGAGTATTGGGATATAATCAAGAAAGACATCCATGAAGCGGTAACTACCTTTTTCCAGGGAGCTACTTACCTCAGAGCCATCTCTTCCGCCAACCTGATCCTCATCCCGAAGAAAAATAACCCAGAGACTTTTCGTGACTTCCACCCCATTAGTCTGTGCACCTTTACCAACAAGATCATCTCTAAGATCATCGCCTCCTGTATGTCAGACCTGCTTCCCAAGATCATCTCTGAGGAGCAAAGTGGCTTCGCACGAGGTAGAAACATCCAGAATAACATCATGCTTGCTCAAGAGTTAATCACCTGCATAAAACTTTCTGCTAGAGGTGGCAACATCGCAATCAAATTAGACATGGAGAAAGCTTATGACAGGCTGGATTGGTAATTCATGATCTGGGTTTTCAGGGCCTTTGGTTTCTCGGAATCCTGGACCAACATCGTTTGGAGATCGATCAACAACTCCTGGTTTTCTACGGTGATCAACGGACAAGTCGACGGATTCTTCAAATCAAGTCACGATGTCAGGCAATGAGACCCCTTATCGTCCACCATCTTCATCATTACGGCAAAAGCATTGAGCAGAAATCTGAACAAAATGGTTCGCACTCCGAACTTCCAACACTTCCATACTGCCACCGGATGCCCGATCATCACCCAACTGGCATATGCGAACGATATCCTCATATTCACATCCGAAGATGTCGGGTCAATAGAGGTGGTCCACAACACCCTCCAGAGATACACCTCTTGCTCAGTTCAGAAGGTCAATCCTTCTAAGAGCGTTATTTGTCATGACCCACATCCTGAGGAAGGGGACGATAACGTGGGTACGTCCAGCCTACGCCGCAGAATCGATGGTAGAACATTATAGGTCGTCTATAAATACAACAACTTGACAATATATAAGGGTACCTGTCATCTCCATACGGAGGTATAATATGGCATAACTCAATCACAAGATAAACTAGGATAGATAGCACGAAATAAAAATATGATAGAAGTAAAAACAGGAAAAGAGTTCAGGATTCCAACACAGCTCAGAGATATAAACAACATCACAGAAACTTAAAATATAAAATAAAAACTACAGTCTGAAAGCACTAGCTGGATCGCAGTCCAGGCAAACCTAACTAAGCTATACTAGTCCAGGTGTGCAAAGTTTAGTAGCTCAACTGCTAGGTCACAGTCCTGGCCTAAGTCTCCATCTGCCTCGACCCTATAGTAGGTCGGGCAGTCTGCCTCGAAATCATCTGTAATATATCAACGGTATCCTGCCAGGAAAATGAGCAAGTACAAAACATTAACAGCAGTTCCATATGAATTGACAAATTCTATAAGAGACAATCATAATGAAAAATAAGATGTAATATCAAGACAGAAAATATAAACAGGATATGTGAACTGGATATCATGTCATGGTATAAATACATGAATGTAGACTAGAACAGGGATATAATGTAATAAAGTAAATATAAAATGTGCCATAAATTATTAGTACATTATGTGATCGGCTTAGGTCCAGATCAGGCTGTTCCATCTGACCGGCTATGAACAGGTGTATAAAAGAGCAAGATCAGGCCGGCCACCATGGAAAGCTATAAATAAGTAGGGTCAGGATTTACCAGTCGTGAGGCGAGGGTATAGCTATGAATAAGTAACAGGTACGAGTGTGAAGAACAAGTAGGGATTTGATCACACAACCACTAATAACTCTTCATCTCCGAATAGTATAATGGATCCGGACATGACACGTCATGATACGTGACTCAAAAGCAGGGGGCCAGCCCACTCCCAAGTCAATGTCTATACAAGTATAAGTAACAAGTCGAGCAATGTACCAATATACCAAGTAATCCAGGAACAACATCTCATGACAGGATCCGACGTATACTAGTCCGTGAAATCATTACGTCAGAAATCAAGTAAGACACTACAACTAAATCGGATATAGCAGATATCAAGACAATGAAAACTATCAATGAATGTACTCGTCTGTGGTCCTGAGCTAATAAGGTGAACAGATGCTCAGTGAAGTCACAGACCTAAAGATGAGATACTATAAGTCAAAATAGGGTTTAATAATGAAAGTAAAGCTAATCAAGTCATGATATGCAAGTCTAAGCCAAACTAGGTCATACTAAGCAAAACTAGGTCATACTAGGTCATAATGAGCCAAACTAGGTCACATAGAGACACACTAGAACAAACAAGATCATATGAAGTCAAACCAAGTCAAACTAGGTCGAATTGGCTCAAGGGTTGACTTACAGTTGACTTTTAGTCAAATGGTCGACTCTGCTCAACTCTAGGTCAATACTAGGTCAAACTAGAGAAATGTTGACCAACAGTTAACTTTTGGTCAACTGGTCAACTCTGGTCAAGTTCTAGTCACTTTTAGGCTAAGTTTGACTTTTGGTTGACTTTGGTTGACTTTTGGTCAAAATGGTCAACCGAGGTCAAAACTAGTCTAAGAGCACTAATCCTAACCATTAACAACCAAGACAGTCAATTTCTAACCATATCTTAAACCATTAATTTCATACCTTGTAGTCAGCTAATTACCTTAACTAGCTATATCTATTATCCTATAACTTTTAACACTCTAACTCTCCATCAAACTTCTAACCAATACTATTCTAATCTCTTCACACACACACACACTCACAACATGAAGGCATGGCAGATATGGTAAATGAATAGATGGAATGGAAATGGAATAAATGTGTAGTGGATAAATGAAGGGATTGTTATTTGATGAAGAGTGAATGAAGTGGACTGTATATATATACATGGACTGATATGTATATGTATATGAAATGTATGAACTGTCTTGGTGAATGAAAGGAGGATTTGGGGACTGAATTTGTATTGGGAAAGATGGGATTGAACAATGGACTAAAATATAATAGAAAAAATGGGATTGAATTGGAATAGAAATGGGTGAATGCTAAGCATGAAACATGGACTGATTTTATTTACATAGAGGGACTGCTATTGAATAGCAGTGGACTGCACGTATACATAGGTTTATATGGATTGGATATATATAGAGGCTGAATTTGTGTGTGTAAGCCCACTTCCCAAATTTTTGATTTATTTTTTATTTTATTTGTTTATGATTAGTTTTATGGTCATTGTGAGTCATGCCAAAGCTTGTAGGTGGGATATGACCATATTAAGGTCATATGAACTCTAGATAGCTTATATATGTATTATTTAGCTATTTTATATTTTTCTACAATTTTTGGATATTTTTAAGTATTTAATATTTAAGGTTTTATTATTTTTAAGGACTTTCAGGATTTACTGTAAGGTCATACGGGAGTATTTTTGGACCAAATATTTTTACTTGGGCTCTAAATGGCTAAAAATATTTTCTAGAATTTTTTAGAAATTTTTTTGGATTTATTTAGAATTTTTGGGAAATTTTATATAATTAAAACCTATAGAAATTATATTTTATAGGCTTTGGAAATTTACTGTGAGGTCACACGATGATATTTTATGTTAAAATATTTTATTTATATTCTAGACACTTAGAAATATTTTCTAGAATTTTCTAGAGTTTTTCTGAATTTTTCTGCAATTTATTTTGATTTATTTGGACTTAAAATAATTTTTAAATAATTTTTTGAATTAAATAAATAAATACCCAGAAATCCAACCGGGGGGCCCACCTGTCGGCGCCAACTGCTACAGTGACCGCCTCTCTCTCTCCTATATATATATATATATATATATATATATATATATATATATATATATATATATATATATATAATTTGCCCACCCTAATTAAATTTCAGCAGCCTTTTGTGGGAGAACTCATCTAGGATTTTCGACTTTCCGAAGCGATTTCTGCCAACTCCGACGTGCTTTTTGTGCGCCGTTGTTTTGTTGGATTCGTATTGAGGTAAGCTTTCTGATTATGTAATTTATTTTCGTATATATTATTCCTAAATTTCTGAAAAATTCGTAGAGTGTCGGTTGTCCGAGACTTGACACGTTTTGATGTTTTCGAGATTTTGGGAGGACCGAAAATCGAAATCACGAACCGTTTGAAGTTTCAGAAAGCTAACACAGAGCTCTACGACATATATGTTTTCCAGAAATTAAATCGTTCATCTAGTATTTTAATTTTCTGTTGAACTCAGAATTGATCGGTTGATCCCCGTTTTGGTCACGATTAGCCATAACGGTGCTATCTTTTGACCAAAGCGTAATTTTGTGGCACGGTTGATTCCAGCGCACTCGGGACACTGAAATCTACCAAGGTACACTTTTAAAATCTAGAGTTCACAACGTTTGACTAGATAGTCAACGACACGTCTCGATTTGTGTGCCATGGTTTCCAAAATTGGGAAACACGACTTTTGATGGCCAAACTTGCATGTTTAGATTATATTCAGATTATTGTTAGGTTAAATTAGGTTTTTAAGTGAATTATTCTAGAATTAATTATTATTAGATTAGTAACCCAACTAGCCACTATTTTATAAATTTAGAACTAGAATATTAGAATTGATTTATAGTTTTCGTGCACGGTTCATGGTGCGATATGTGTTATAGGTTGACAGCTCCTAGATCGGCATCCCCTCATCCTCGACTTGTGACTATGGTTTGTGCAAGGACCACAGGCAAGTATACCTTGCCTCCCTCTACAGTTTATTTACATGCATATTTCTATTATTATATAGTTTTACTAGTTGATTATTTATATGAGATTTGTATATTGTGCATGCTAGTATAGATATAGTTCATGTTCATAGTTAATTTTGTAGTTCATATTGGATTGGTCTTCTCGTACATCGTGATTGGGTCGTGTCGTGTCATCACCTGTACTTGGACTGAGTCGCATCATGTCATAGGATGGATAAGTCATAACAGAACTAATGTACCTTGAATTCTTGAAGCTAACATGCGAGTCCACACTAGGGGCGAGGGTTAGTAGTTATCTGTATCTTGATTTTTAAAGCTAACCTACGAGTCCACACTAGGGGCGAGGGTGATTTCTTGAAGCTAACCTGCAAGTCCACACTAGGGGCGAGGGTTAGTAGTTATCTGTTCCGTACCTGCGAGTCCACATTAGGGGCGAGGGTGTTTTCTTGAAGCTAACATGCGAGTCCACATTAGGGGCGAGGGTTAGTAGTTGTTCAAACCTACGAGTCCGTACTAGGGGCAAGGGTTTGAGTATTCAATTGGTTATCCGTTGACATCGTGACATCGTGTTCTCTTGTTCTCCTCCAGCAGTTCGTTTATGCGCAGTGGTTATTCCAGTCGTGTATAGTCGTATTTTCGTGTTGATTGGTCTTTTTCCGTTTATTTTCTGTATTTTCTTTATTACATGATAAACTGCTAGATAGGCATATTTTTATGTATCTTGCTATGCCCCCTGAGGACCTGATGATCTCTTCAGGTTAGTGATTGCATGGAGTTAGCTAGTAGTTCTGGATGGCAGATGTGATGATACGCTTGCGGGATTCAGGTATCGTTATTACGTTTGTTATCCTTTTGTGCTTTACATTCCTTATCATGAGATATCTTGCTTATTGATTCAGTTTAGAGACTCTTGTTATATTCCTTGGAGTCTCATCGAACATATATGCTAGTGGGCTGCAGACCACGACCCATAGTTGTTCATTCATGCTTATATTACTTTTGTGGATTTGAGATATAGATTGCAATGCCATGATTTGGCAGTATACCATAGCCTTGACTGTAGCTCCCCTTCCCGAATTTTTTTTAAATTATTATTATTATTTATTTGATTTAAATAGTGACTTTAGAATTTTTATAAATAACTATTTAGTTAGTTATTACGGTAGATGACTTTAGCCATAGTGGAATTTTGGAGTACAAGACGACTAGGAATCATGGCACGGATAGTGCAGTGGCATGCCTCGACTAGAGTATTAGCTATGCCAAGGAAGGCCGAGCCATAGTGATGTCCTAACTAGAAAAACCAGGCCAAGTTGCGACTTAACCCCGATGAATTATTTATTTATTAATTAGATATATATTGACTTATAGGAGACCCGTTTGTGTCGACTTAGCCCGAACTGGGCCCGAACCGAATCCAAAGCCTTGTTAGGTATTTAGTGAGACTAAAGACGACCATGTAACCATATTTTATGTGTGTACAAATATTTCCTAAATTATTTTAGGTATTGATGTACATTTTTTTAACTATTTGAATAATTGTACAAAAATTGGTATTCTTATTATTAAATATTGTTTTATAATATTTGCACAATTTTTGGACTCGGATAAAGGTGAATAGTATGGATTCACCAAACCACTATTTAATTATTTAATTATTATTTTATTATTTGTGGTGATTAAATAAATATATTTATTACCATTAGATAATATTAATAATGATTATATATAATATTTATTGGCTATGTAGAAATTGTGGTATATATATATAATATATATATATATATATATATATATATATATATATATATATATATATATATATATATATATATATATATATATATATATACCAGGATATACGTATTGATTATATAGGCATGTAAATATGTTTATAATTTAATAATATATATACACAAATACATGTTATGTATATATATATGTGTGTGTATGTGTACGTATATATAAATATATATAATTATATGTGTGTATGTGTACGTATATATAAATATATATAATTATATGTGTGTATGTGTACGTATATATAAATATACATATATAGGAGTGTGTGTACGTATAGATAAATGTATATGAATATGTGAGTAAATATAGATATATAAATATATGTCTATAAGTACATGAGTATATATATATATATATATATATATATATATATATATATATATATATATATATATATATATAAGTATAATAAATAAAAAGAATTAAAATGAAGAAAGCCCAGCCATTTCCCCCCAAACCGAGCTCAGCCAGGCCCAAGCAGCCAGGACTGAGCAACCCTAGGCTAGGCCCAACAGCCCATCGGCCCATACCAGCATGCAGCTGCACCAACTTTTTCCAAGCAGCAACTCATTAGAGCCCAAACCGAGACCCGACCCCCTGCCTGTACTCAACAGTGTTTATGTACGAGAGTCGACGAGATCAACCAACCAAAACCTAACGCCTCTCCTCCAGTCCGCGACCTCTGCGCGCGGCCTCGGCCACCGCAGCACCACCGCGCGCGGCCAGAGCACCGACCAGGCGCGTGTAAACAGCAGCATGCGCGGACAACACAACAAAACAGAGGACAACAACAGCCCGACCCCCCTACTTCGAGGTATGTTTTCTCCGTGTTCGTTCAACAAAATCTCGACCCGTAAATTTCTATGAATAGCTGGGTTAACCCTCTATCAATGCCTTTAATTAGATTTGTTTAGTTTGCCTTAAATAAATTATAGGAATTCCTGAAACTTCAGGAAAAACCACCGAAAATAGAGTATTAGAACTGATTTTGGAATCCAACTTGGAAGGCCGTTGTTGAACCAATCAGTAGGCGTTTTCAAAAGCAAACCAAAGATAGTCCTAGCCAACCTATAGGGCTCTGCAACCTAATTTACAGAACTCGATTTCATTGCCTAAGCGTCGAGAAGATTCTAAACTTCGACAAAAACCTATTTTTAAAATATTAGAAATATTGAAAATCACTCCGATACCACGTGCGTCCCGCCAAACCGGGCGACTTGGTCACGAACTGAAAGCATAGAAAGGTACGTAACGGCTTCGTGGTCATGTGGGCTTTGACAGAATTCAAATTGGTCGCGTGTGCGCGACGAATTTGATGCATATCCGTCGAAATTCACCGTATCGGCCTCTGTGCAAATTCTCCAATTACTTTGTGCACGCTCGTCAGATCGAGACAAAACTTGTGCCAACAGGACGTATCATTTTTCTGGTACTGTATACCAAGTTTGGTCCAATTCTGAGACAGTCGATTGGACCGCCATTTTACGGGCCCTACGGTCCTACTCAACGGGCGATTTTGTGCACGACCCGTCGAAATCCAACTTTGGACGTATGGTTGGATTCATATCAAAAAATTGGATCCGTATACATGTAGTTTGACGACTTTAGCGACCATTGACTCTGGCACATTTTTTGGTGCAAAATGGGTCCAACGACGGACATCGTTTTTGCCAAAAATTACCATTTTGTCCCTGTGTCTAGAATTGGACTTAAGGACAGGCAATCCAAGCTAATTTGACTATTCTGAGAATGTTGGTAACGTCTATTTCAGCTTTCGGAGACAGTTGTGATGACTTGGACTTTCTGACTTGTGATTGGCGATACATTGTTGGTTCTCCGTGCAAACCCCAGGCAAGTATACCTTGCCAACTTGTACAGTATAATTTATACGCATGTTCATCATCTCGCTGCGGTTCTTTTCCTTACATTCGTGATTGTTTTATTCCATATCTAGTACACTCGTCTTGTTATGGTTTTACTTTACATGTTTCTAGTTGCCTGCACATTCTCGTTTCTTTCTGTTATGATATTTCTATCTGTTATACTGTGTCAGTTTCATATGTATTCCTTGATAGAGTCGTCTAGTCCTACACCACTGTCACGATCCGCACCCACCGTGAGGGTACGAGTACGTAACAGCGCCCAGTCTACGCCGCAGTGTCGGCGGTATAACGCTGTTCTAGGTCATGAACTATAACTAGCATAATATGAATACTCTCCAAAAGGAGGCCAACACAGAGGTACAAATCATTCACAATCTAAGGTAGAATGTAGCACGATGGAATAGATAAAGAAATCCTCAACTGAGGTACAACAGAATAAAGTAACAAAGTTAACCACTACCAGTCTCAACATCTCTAAAATATACAACTCTGAAATCAAAGACAATAACCAAACATGAAAAGAAGGACAGTCTAAGCTATCTACACTATGCAAGGTATCGTCCTCAGCAACTGTCTGAACCTCCCCAGGGGTCCAGGTCGCAAGTGTCATCTAGGCAAGCTCCAAGGTAAGGGGTGCAGGATTCCTCCTCATCCTCTGTAAAATTTTCAATAGGTCCAGTCAGGCCGGGAGCGAGTACAATACATGTCACGCAGATCATAACATGTTAGAGAATATAAACATGCAAGAGAGTACGATACATGAAACTGAAAGAAATTACATGATGTAAACAGAGAGAGAACTGTAATAGAAATATCTACTATAAGTAGTGAGCTACCAGTGACTAGTGATTTAGAGTACAAAGTCGACATGTGAACGTCTTGATTTGCACATGGCTATACTAAAGAGGCGTACATGGCTATACTACTTTGGAATTGTTCACATGACTATTTATACTCCCCCATACACCAAATCAATACACAAGGATCCAGACAAGTTATGTTACGTACATGGTTTTCACATGAAGCCCATAGATGGGTGTACATGAAGAATACATGAGGGCTCAGAAGCTGAGTGTACATGAATTCCATATGAAGGCCCATGAAGGGTGCACATGAAGTATAGGTTATACATGAATACACGAGAAACATGACCTAACATGATAGCACATGAGAGTACACGAGCGAGCACGAACGAGCATGAAGTACATGATAAACATGAATAACATGAGAGCGAGGAATACACGATGTATATAAAACACACGATATGATGTATCCGATGCTCCCGAGGGGGATAACATCGCATGAAAGGATCCATATAGTACCAATCCGTGATAATATCGTGACAGCATCAAATAAGGTAAGCTAGAGCAGAAATATAATTCTAAGCAAGTTATGAAATGATCAGAGAATGTACTCGCCTGGTATCTGAATGTCTGAAGTAAATGTACTGTCCGAAATGAGGTACCTGACTCCTAGTTGGAGCAAGACAAGTCAAGATGTATAAAGGAGATAATAAATGTAATCTACTATGCATCTGCAAGCTGTCTAGGTCAAACTAGACTAAAGTCAACCCTTGGTCAACTCTGGTCAACTGCACTAGTCACACTTGGTCAAACAAGCCATTCTAGGTCTAACCCTAGTCTAAACCAGTCAACCAAGTCTAGCCAACCCTAACTAAACCTAGGCTAGCACACAACCACAACACAATGCCAACTAAGCTATCAAAACCCACATTACATCGGTTTAACATATACAAGTTATACCTATATACCATACTACAATATACAAATCTATAGATACCATGAATATGTTATATACATTACATACATTACATTTCATATTTCATATGCATTCATTCCTACTACATCTCATGTGCATATATATATATATCATATATTCCATATTGCATCTACATGGCCTATATTTTAGTTTTAGACAAAACATACATAGCCAACATTGTATAGGCTAACATTGCATATTTACATTATCTAACATACTTTTGCATTTGCTATTCATTTATCATGGCATTCCTAATCAATCATGGTATTTCCATTCATTACATTTGCATTGCTATGAGTGTGTGTATATATGTGTGTGTGTTGTTGAGGGTTTAAGGTAGTGTGTGTGGAATGGTATATTCAATGGTAAATTTTCAGGTTTACAAAACAGTGAAATGAGGAAAACAGTGTGAATGTCCATTCTTAGGAAATCAGTCTACATAAAACCAATTTTTATGTACATATGGGTGAATATTAACTCTCATTTTACAACAATTGAAATAAATCTCAGGTGGAAATGTGAATCAAAACAGGTTTCCTAAATCAGTGCATATGGGTGTGTGTCTCATGGGTTAACAGGAAAGCAATGTGTCAACTTCTCAGGAAAAAATGTGAATTCAGTTTTGTGTGTCAAAACTAGGAAATAGGGTTGTGTGAGCAGGAATTATAGGAATTTAAATGTGTGTGTAGAGTATGTGACAGGAATTCAGCTAACGGTGAGTGAGTGAGGGTGTATAAACTCAGGAAATTCAGCTAGTGTAATAGGATCAAACTCAGTTTTGTTTAGGAATTCAAACAGCCCAACAAGTACATTGACAGCCATCCATTATCTAATAGTTTACATATCAATTTAGTTTTTTTAAAAGAAATCAAATGACATTTAGCTAGTACAATTTAATGTATTAAACATAGCAATAAACCTCAGTATTCAGTTTAAAAATGGAAGTTAATGTCAGTCTATATTAACCAATAGTTAATCTCACATGTCCCAATCATAAATGGAAATCCATTCATCAAAACTCAATTCGAAACTAAAACCTAATACTAGCCAACAATCTACATTAACATAGTCTAATACACATGTGCAAGGAATCAAACAGGCAAACTAACATTCAAATCAATCTAGATAGGAATTGAAAGTTCAGAACCTAATTCACAGGACTGGATATTCAGTGTGTACAAGGGTGTCAGTTGGTGTCCAAGTGAAGGGTGTGTGCAGTGAAGCTATATGTGAAGGTGGCAGGCTTTACATCTATGTAGGACATCATATGTGTCCTGATACTAAAGGCAGTGGTGTATTTGGAAATGTTGTGCTAATTATACAGTGAAGTGCAAGTGTCATACAATCTCAGGAAATGAATGAATGTGTACAAGTGTCCTGTGGTAGTGTATTCTAAGCACAAATGTAAACATGTGCACAGTTCAGGAATGAGAGATCGAACACTGAACTCAGGTTAAATATGAAAATTAGTTTGAGAAACCCATATAAAACCAATTTGAAATTAAGATCATCTCAGGTAAATCGAATTATCACAATTCAACATTCGATCAAATTCACAAAACTCAGAAAATTTACTAGACTGAACCAATATTCAGAACCCACTCCCAAAATCAATTCACATTCGAAAAAAAACAATTAAAACTCCAAATAAATGGTTGACTGAGGTAAGGCATAATGCAATGGTGTCAAGGGTGTCATTCGTGTCCAGAAAATCGGACACGAGCATGTCCAAAGGAGAAAAATCAACTATCAGAAAATAGTGCACAACACTCCTCGTGCAGAGGTACAAAGCGTGCTAGAACACGACACACGACACCATAGGGCTCGTGCTCATGTCCTAGGGTGCGCCAAGGATAGGGGGACATGCTCGTATGTCTGTATCGGGTCCACTAAGGTCGTGTCCAAAGAAAATAGCGCGTATCAGACACGATTTCGCGCGCGCGCAGTGTCAGTGCAAAACCCGTGTGAGCTCGATAACATCGAGAATACTCCACGAAATCATCTCAAATTTTGGGAGAGTGGTGACAGAGGTTGCCCCCTCGTGTCCACCAAAAATTGTGTCACGAGAGGCCGTGTCGTGTCCTGTGTCGACCCCGAGCAGCAGGACAGTGCACGGTGTCCTCTTGCGTGCGTGTGTGTCCAATTTTGGTCACGAAAAATGTCAAAAACATGCTCAGTAAGACACGAAATAAATAAACACATATAAAATAATATTTCCATTCAAATAGTTTTCAAAACAACATAAAAATTTCCTCACAAACATTTCATCAAACACTTGTAAACAAGGACTGATACGTGTCCAATAAGGACACAAAATGGACACCACTCGACACTAAACCTATGCTAGTAGCTAGAGGACTCCTAGGTCTATGCACTCATGCAAAGAAATCAAAATTTGAATGGGTTTTGAGAGTTTTACCTATAGGTTTCAAAGCTCCTTGAAAAGCTCCAAAAGAGGGGTTTCTCCTTGCTAGCTAATCTCTCCAAATTGCACCAAACCTGAGAATACTCTCCATGAGCAGCAAGAAGGGATGGATTAGAACCTAGTGCAAAAGATTTGAGCTAAAAAGGACCTAAAATGGGAAAGTTATGGATTGGGGAAGATGGCTATACCTTTCTTTCTTTAAACTTGGAAACTTGGATGAAAAGAGGCAAGAACACATTTAGAGGGGTTGCTATAGGGGAAAATTCCAATGGTGGCTGGCCACTAATGCTAGGGTTAGGGTTTCTAGTTAGTTGTGGGCTTGGGCTCTCCCTAAGACAAGTTACATCTAAGTTTCTAAGGGCCCATTCTCTAAAATCAATTCTCATGACTAAAACTACTATTTGATTTTTAACTTGATAATTTCTACCGTCAACTTAAGTTAACCATCCTACTTAGCCTATGGGTTAAGTCTAAGCTTCTTGGTTAGGCTTCACTAGGCTAAAACCAATCATAGCACATAGCACTTATTTAAATAATAATAAATTCACACAAATTCCAATAAATTATAATAAATTCAAATAAATTCTAAAATGACCAAGATACCCTCTACGCTAAAATGATAAATAAAATACCCTAATCACATGGCTAGGCTCTAGGTCAAGCTGTCTCTAGGGTTACACTAGCAAGACACCAAATCACAAGTCATAATTTTAAATAGTTTAAAAATGATTAAAAATCACCAAAAATCATAAAAATATCAATAAATAATAATTATAATTACAAAATTTAAAATTACCCTTATCTGGAAAATTGGGTGTTACAATCCTACCCACCTTAGAAAAATTTCATCCTCGAAATTAAGATGATCGCACCCCCTTCTAGGTCAAACATAGTCAAGGGTCAATCACTAGTCAATTTTCTCAACATCCTAGTACTTGGTCATCAGCTGGTCAACTTCTTAGGATTTTACCTATGCTAGCTACCTAAGTGTTGGCAACTAGAATTTAGCAAAAAAAGGAAACTCTATAATAGGCTAGCTCTTAACTCACTACTAAAATACCCCACTTTACCGACGGACTTTTAGCGACGGACGGATTCCGTCGCTAATAGCGACCAATTTTCGACATCTTAGCGACGGATTAGCGGCAGACAACACAACATAATTTTTTTCAATTTTAAATGTAAAAATTTGTCGGGTTTCCGTCGCTAAGTCGACGAACATTAGCGACGGATTATTTTTCGTCGCTTATTCGTCGCAAATGTTGGCGGCAAAATCTTTATAACATTGGCGGGAACTTTGGCGACTACCTAGCGACGGATATAGCCGTCGGAAAACACCTTTTAATTGGCGACAGTTTAGCGACTAATTTATTCCGTCGCTATTCCGTCGCTAGATTCTGTGCCCTAACTTAAATTGAACCGACGGGGGGGAATTTTTCATTCCCCCCAAAACTCTCTCTCTCTCTCGCGGCTCTCCCTCTCTCGCGCGCGGCTCTCTCTCTCTCTCTCGCGGCTCTCTCTCTCTTTCTCTCTACCAGGTCTCTCTCTCTCTCTCTCTCTCTCTAATTTTCTCTAATTTTGTGTTTTGGGGCCGGAGGGGGGGGGAGTGGGGGGGGGGTCGGCTTCGCGGGGGGTGGAGAGGGCGGGGGGGGGTGGTGAATGGGGTCAGGGGGTCGGGGGGGTGTGGGGAATGGGGGCAGGGGGTGGGGGGGTGGGGAATGAGGGTCGGGGGGTCGGGGGGGTGGGGAATGGGGGCAGGGGGGTCGGGGGGTGGGGGGGTGGAGAGGGCAGGGGGGTCGGGGGGGGTGTTGAATGGGGGCAGGGGGGTCGGGGGGTGGGGGGTGGAGAGGGCAGGGGGGTCGGGGGGGGGTGTTGAATGGGGGCAGGGGGGTCGGGGGGGGGGGTCGGGAATGGGGGCAGGGTTCTCACTCCATTTTCAATTGTAATTAGTCTATAATGTTGCTAATATACTGTTATATATGTGTGGGCTGTGCCATGTGAATTGGAGAGGGTTTGATGGGTTATTTGGCCAAGGGGGAGGCTCGGGTTATGATTTATTCTTTGTGTTCACTGTTCTGTGGTGTGAAGTCTGTCGTTTTGGTTATACCATGTTTGTTTAACACTCTAAACACCCTAGATGCATATCCTAGCATCTGTGCACCACCCATATTGCTAGGAACACAAATTTTATACTGCACTTGTCATGAAATTGCCATCATCAAGATGTCCTGTACATATTTAGTTTGTGCATTGCTGCTTGAGCATCACATTACCTTTTACTGCTACTTTGTATTGCTTTCACAATGTCACGTACCCTGCACTAAACATCCGATACTTCGATCCGATACCGCCGATACTACCGATATCGCCGATACCAATACTACCGATATCGCCGATACTACCGATACCGCCGATACTACCGATACCGCCGATACTACCGATATCGCGCGCCGATACTACCGATACTACCGATATCGCCGATACTACCGATACCGCCGATACTACCGATTCCGATACCGATACTTTGAACCTTGATTTAAATACATGTTAGTATAGTGTCTTCACATATATGTTAAGAGTATATACATGATTAGCAAGGTAACTAGATACAAGTTATGATACAATGTAAATGCAAGTATACATGTTAGCTAGATAGCTTAGACTTATATTGCAATCTCCTATTCACACGAGTATTGATATCGCCGATACCAATACTCGTAGGAATAGTCCGATACCGATATACATTGTAGAGCTCTGTTTTGCTATTCTGGACATGTTGTGACCTGTGCTGTTCTAAATAGGAGCCAGACACACTCCTGAGACGGAGGAGTATGTATAGTGATGTGGATTCTTACTAACTTATCATGTGAACCCATTTATGGGCCCTTCATTGAACCTTCTCATGTGCAACTTTCAGTCCATTCACAGTTCCCTATATTGTACTCTACATCACCTAGTTCACTTATATCTAACATCCTAACCCTAATCCAAATTTATGAGTATCGGTATCGGGCTATTCTTATGTTTAGTTTGTCTTACGATACAGATTTTCACATCCAAATTGAGGATGAGTCGTTATTTTGTTGATCGTACATGGATGTACAAACGGCAACACGAGAGTAGAATTGGTGTGAGTGACGATTTTCAGGCAGGCGTGGAAGTATTTCTTAATTATGCAATGAGCAAAGCTCAGTACATGGACGGTAACAAAATTAAGTGTCCATGTGTTAAATGTCACAATAGACGTTACGAAGAAGTGGTGACTGTGAGAGATCATTTGACCCGTAAGGGTTTCGTACGTAATTACGGCCTGTGGTCATCGCAAGGTGAACTATATTCGGAAAGACAGGCTGCGGAAGCTGCTACTTATGCTTTTGATGATAATGCTGCAACGGATGTCATCGAAGACCACGGATGCTCTGTTGATTATGGAGATCTGCAGAACCTTGCACGAGATATGGTGTATGATGCGGCAGGGCCTAATTTTGATCCGGAGGATCCTAATCCCGAGGCGAAGGAGTTCTATGACATGTTTCAGGACGCAGATACTTCTCTATATCCTGGTTGTGAGACTCATTCCGCACTGTCAGTGACGATGCGGTTGTTGAACATAAAGTCTGATTTTAACTTGCCACAAGCTTGCTATAATCGGATCACAGAAGTAATCAAGGAGGTGTTACCGAAGGAATCAAAAGAGCTACCAAAAAACTTCTACAAGTCAAAAATGATGGTCCGACAACTGGGACTGGGGTACGAGAAGATAGATTGTTGTCGCAACGGATGCATGTTGTACTACAAAGAGAATTGCGTATCAGAAAGTTGCAGCTTCTGTAATGCGGATCGTTACAAGCCAGTACAGGGAAAAGGAAAGTCGACTAGAAAACGACGTCCTTACAAGTATATGCATTACTTGTCGATCACGAAGCGCTTGCAGAGGATGTATATGTCTCTAAATACAGCAGAACACATGACGTAGTACAGCGAAGAACGCATAAAGGACGAAGGAGAATTGTCACATCCTTCGGATGGAGAGGCGTGGAAACATTTTGATTTGTGTCATCCAGATTTTGCTGCAGAGCCTAGAAATGTACGCCTGGCGCTATGTGCTGATGGCTTCGCCCCTTTCGGACAGTCGGGATCTCAGTACTCATGCTGGCCGGTCATTCTTACCCCTTACAATCTGCCACCATGGATGTGTATGAAGACTCCTTATATGTTTCTGACAGCTATCATACCCGGTCCTAAAAATCCGACGAATAACATCGATATATATTTACAGCCGTTGGTGGATGAGCTGAAACAGCTGTGGGAGATCGGCGTCACGACCTATGATATTTCCAGGAAACAGAACTTTCAGATGAGAGCTTCACTCATGTGGACAATCAATGATTTTCCAGCATACGGTATGCTGTCGGGATGGAGTACGCACGGCAACATGTCTTGTCCGATATGCATGGAAAATAGTAAGGCGTTCCGCCTTAGGCATGGAGGAAAAACTTCTTTCTTTGACTGTCACCGTCAATTTCTGCCCGCGATCCATCCTTGGAGAAAGAATAAGGACGCGTTCAGATATGGAAAACAAGAATTTTCTCAACCTCCTGCCAGATTTTCGGGATACGATATTTGGGAAGCTGTAAAGGAATTGCCCACCGCAATGGAAGATCCATCGAACCATCGTGTCGAGGGGTTCGGACAAAGCCATAACTGGACCAAACGGAGTATCTTCTGGGACTTGCCTTATTGGAAAGATAATCTTATAAGGCATAATCTTGATGTCATGCATATCGAAAAGAACGTGTTCGATAATGTCTTCAATACCGTAATGGATATTAAAGGAAAGACGAAGGACAATCCAAAAGCAAGACAAGACATAGCCGAGATATGCAAGCGTCCTCATCTGAACTTGATACAAAGGGGTGCTGGTGGACAATTAAGTAAGCCTATAGCGCCATACACATTGAGCAAGGAAGATAGATTAATAATCTGCAAGTGGATATCTAATTTAAGATTTCCCGACGGCTATGTTTCGAATTTGTCTAGATGCGTTGATCTCAATGAACGCAAGCTAACGGGAATGAAGAGTCACGACTGCCACGTGTTTATGGAAAGATTACTGCCCATTGCTTTGAGAGAGTTGTTGCCTTCTGCTGTATGGGTTCCGTTGGCCGAGCTGTCTACATTCTTCAGGGATATCTGTTCAACTAAGCTGACGGTGCAACATATGGTACAACTTGAGGAGAAGATTGTCTTAACAATCTGCAAGTTAGAGAAAATATTTCCACCGGGCTTTTTCGACAGCATGGAGCATCTACCGATTCATCTAGCATACGAAGCCCGTGTCGGTGCATCTGTTCATTATCGATGGATGTACCCCTTTGAAAGGTAAATAAAAATCGATATAATTTAAGTGAAATTTAAGTGCATTTTACAATTCATTGTTAATTCTCAAGATAATTTGTCTCTTTAGGTACCTACACCATCTAAAGAAGAAAGTTGGCAACAAGGCTCATATAGAGGCTTCGATATACGAATCATATCTTATCGAGGAGGTGTCAAATTTCTGCTCCATTTATTTCGATACTCATGTCGAGACAAATCGAAATAGACCTCAAAGGAATGAAGAAGACGTTGAGGATGGAGGTATATTCAATTTAAGGGGCAAGCCTATTGGGGCTAGTAAGAAACGGTGGTTGACCGACGATGAGTATGATACCGCTCACCGATATGTCTTGTTAAATTGTGACATACAAGAAGTGAGAGATTTGGAGAAGTAAGTGACTACGCCTCGTTATAATCTCTAATTTGGTGAATTAAGTGACTACACTTATTTTTATTCTCTCTAACAGTGTATTTAGAGGTGAAGTCAAAATGAGGACACCATATATTACAGATGAGGGACTTCAAAGAGAGGTTGATTGTACGTTTCCGTCCTGGTTTCGTAAATACGTAAGTAATTGAGATAATATGTTATACGGCTACCATTAAAATATATGCAGCTAAAATATTTAAATTATCAATACATGTTTACAGGTTTTATTGCCTGAAACAATACTCATAAATGAGAGCATTCGTTATTTGGCATTGGGACCGAAGAAGCATGCAAAGACTTTGTCAGGCTATGTCGTTAATGGCTTCAAGTTTAAGTCAACTCAGCATGCTATAAATGCCGAATTTCTCAATGACGGCTTCGATACCAAGAATTCTGGTGTTTGCATAAGAGGCACCATCTATGACGACGAGCCGGACTTTGACTATTATGGAGTGCTTCGGGAGATTGTAGATTTACAATATAGTGCCCCATATGATATGCATATTGTGATGTTCAAATGTGAGTGGTTCGATACGAGACCAAATATCGGTTGGAGAATCGATAAACAATTTGGATTCGTCGATATAAATCATGGCAGGAGGTATAGAGGGTCCGACACGTTTGCGATAGCAAGTCAGGCTGTTCAAGTCTACTATACAAGCTACCCAAGGCGTCGTAGAGATCGATTTGACTGGTGGGCAGTATGCAAGATTAAATCTAGAAATACATTCAACGTTGGAGACCCAGCATACCAAGAGGACCAAATCGAGAAGCCCCAATACATGGGACAACAGTCGGATACCATGGACGTGGAAGATGTCGATATACCTCATGCTGAGGAAAATAGAGGGGAGGAAGAGGTTGATATACAAGACTTAGCTGTCAACCAGGGGAGAAAGAGGCGTCTTGTCCCAAGTATTGAGCCTGAAGAAGAAGTAGAAGAAGAAGAAGAAGAAGAAGAAGAAGAAGAAGAAGAAGAAGAGGATGAGGATGAGGATGAGGATGATGATACAGATGAAGTCGACGATGAGGATGATGATATAGATGAAGTCGACGATGAGAATGAGGATGAGAACGATGACGATGACGATGAGGACGAGGACGATAACGATGATTAGATTAAATATCGGTATATATTAGAAGCACTTACAACTAACTTAGTGAATTCAGTTTAGACGGACACATTCTTATTTCAGTTTATGTTTTTGTCGTTCGATCATCTACTTATTGTATGATTTTCTTTTTACAGATGGCACTCTTAGTTCTCATTGTCTTGACGGCACTCGCCGCCCTGCTGCTGGTATATATATTTTAGTTCAGTTTTATATTCATTTATACTTCTATATTGTTAATTATATTTATGTGTTCTATTTACAGGTCATGGTCACTACCACTCGTGCTGGTGGTGGCGGTACTGGCCGTGGTGGTGCTGGTGGTGGCGGTACTGGCCGTGGTGGGCGTGGTGGTAGCGGCACTGGCCGTGGTGGACGTGGTGGTAGCGGTCGTGGTCGCCTTCCACATTCCCCGGATATAGAGTCCTCCGATCCCGACCTGGAGAGCCCGGCCACAGACTCTTCCCGCCGTCGATCTACCTCTGCGCTACATTCATCTTCATCGAGGCCTGAGACTCCATCCGCTAGCGGATCCGTTCCGCCCCCGGATGCACCAACGGGTACACCATCAGTTACTGCAGGGTGGGCTCCGGAGTACCCCCGTATTCAGCTTCATCCTGCTACCGGTGAGTACATCCGCGGACCCGCGGATCCTCCGACGCCTCCAGAGAGGCCGATAGGCGAGAACCGACGAGAGCTATGGCCCGCGGGTGATACGTAAGTAAATTTAAGTTAATTTATTAAATTTGTTTCATTTATTCAAGTTAATAATCCAGTCTTTGCTTCTTTGTTGGTTTTTCCCGTTTGATGCTGCCCGGATACTCGGGCAAATTATCCGAGAAAACTACCATGGCCCCTACCTCAATTTTTCTGAGGTGCCTCAGAACATGCAGTACGTCTGGCTCGAGGAGATGAAGGTATATATATATCTTTTGGTTAATTATTAATTATTCTTTAATCCACTAATTTTTTAATTACGTGATAATTTAATTTGTATGTCAGACGACGTTCTGGTGGCCCCCCCATCGCGAGGAGTTGATTCGCAAGGCCTACAAAGACGCCGCCGGGAAGAAGATACGGGATGCGGTGTACGACGTTCGTACGGCGCATTCGAGGAAGAAGTGGCTCCGGGAGGAGTACTACGAGCAGATGTTGGATAAGATGAATACTGCTCAGTACAGGAAGAAATCAGAGAAAGCGAAGGCGAGCAGACAGGTCGCTGCTCTGCATACGGGAGGTTCAAAGCCCCACGCAGCGACGCGTGCAGATTTGGTGAGATACCGCAAATTCATTTCACTATTAAATTCGGTACTATTAATATACGTAGTTAATTAAATTCGACGTATATTTCGTATGCAGGCACGACAGGCGGTAAAGGAGGGGAGAGAGCCGGAGTCGGTCACCGCCTACGATGTATTCCTGCATACACACAAGAGGCGGGCAGACGGGAGCTTCGTCGACGCGAGGGCCCAGGCGACTGATGTAAGTAATTACGTTTATGAGATTTATATTAGTAATATAATTATTGTTAACTTAATTAGGTGAACGTAGGATTCAAATTATAACTTAGGGAAACATAGGATTTAGATTATAACTTAGGAAAACTTATAGTATAAACACATTCATTGGATAGGCTGCATATCGTGAGGCCCTTAGTCAGATTGAGCCCCCTGCCGAGGTTGTCGGCGAAACGACGCCCACCCAGACGCCCTCTTCTATGGCCGCTCGCTACGACGACGTGTTCGTAGAGTCTGTCGGCGGCTTTAATAAAGGACGCGTCTACGGCGTAGGTTCCATGGCGGCGTCGTTGCAGGGCACGACTCCGAGATATCCACCGCCCCCGCCTCCTCCCGCGCCCCCGTCGGACGATATGAGGACGCAGCTTGCGACTCTCACCTCCGATATGTCGGAAATACGGAGTCTAATGTCGGATGTGCTGGAGCACCTTCCGCGTCCTTCTGCTCCCGGTCCAGATCCGTCTGCTCCCGGTACGTCTACTGCAGTTGCCGGTCCTTCCGACCCTGGACGTTATTCATTTGACCGTAATGCCGAGGTCCGCCTGGTACCGGATACTGCGCTCATTGGGCTCATGGACATGATGTCGGCAGAGCAGCTCCGCACGCTTCCAGAGCATGTGTTGTCCCAGGTGCCGGCGTACATGGTGGAAGAGTACATCCGCAGAGCCGAGGCGGCGCCGAGACGACCACGCGATCCATCTCCGGGAAAATGATATTTGTACTGTTTTTTGATATTATGAATTTGGATATTTGGATATTATGAATTTGGATATTTGGATATTTGTTATTGGATATTTGATATTGGATATCATGAATTTGGATATTTGGATATTTGTTGATCGTACATGGATGTTTGGATGGATATTTGGATATTTGTTGATCGTACATGGATGTTTGGATATTGGATATTATGAATGTGTAATATTTACGAAAAGGAAATAGAATGTTTCTGTAATTTTTTTAATTGATGTTACATTTAGCGACGGACTAGCGACTAACTAGCGACGGATTATATAAATATTTGCAGTTACCGACGGAAGAGCGACGGAATATCCGTCGCTAACTGGGTGATATAAAATATTTTGCAGTTACCGACGGAAGAGCGACGGCATATCCATCGCTAACTGGGTGATATAAAATATTTTGCAGGTACCGACGGAAAGAGCGACTACCTAACGACGGCGAATCCGTCGACATGGTTCTGGAAATATGGTAGGTTTCCAGAGACTTAGCGACGGATAGTTGGTCGCGAATCCGTCGCTAATCGGTCGAGGATGACGACGGACTAGCGACGGATGAGCGACCAATTATCCGTCGACATGGTTCTGGAAATATGGAAGCTTTCCAGAACCAGGCCGACGACCTACCCGTCGCTAATACGTCGCTATAACATCGAGGTTAACGACGGAATGGCGACGGAATAGCGACTGATTTTGCGTATCAGGAACCTCTCTGATACGCTTTTACCGACCTATTGACGACGGATTAGCGACGGATATTTTAATATTATATGGCATGTAAACCGACGGGAACATGTCGCTAATCCGTCGCTAAGTAGGTGAAAGACAACCGTCGCTAACCAGTCGCTAGTCCGTCGGATAATTATTTGTCCGACGGCTTAGCGACGGACATTTTTTAGCGACGACGTTTTTCCCGACGGCCATTTTCATCAAATATCCGTCGCCATTACGTCGGTAATTTATGTTACCGACGGATAAGCGACGGATCTGGCCGTCGCTAAATTTGGTTTTTTTGGTAGTGATTTTCCAATCCTATCAAGTCACCCATAACTACGTACCTACAAGCTGAGCACATCAATCCTAAATACCACATATATATGCTCAAGAACAACAACCCATCACATATATCCTAAGTATATCATCTGCAATCTATATATATATATGCCTCTCAGTCTTAGGTGAACTACAACTATACTCAAGGACAGGCTCTGGTCATGGGTGCCTCACTGGAAAAAGGTAAGAAAAATAATAACAATCATCAAGGCTGTAAGGCATACTAACATCCTATATGTAAACTGGTTGGTATTATAAATAACAAGAAAATCATCTATAATGGGTTACTATTCTAATACCACTACTAACTATCATCTCTAGGGTACAGACACTCTACAAGTCGTCATATCATTACACTATGAAGATCTACCTATGAATAAGTTCTACAAACTAAAATATTCCTACTCCTAAGTTATTTGATGGAATACAATTTTAAAAAACAACAGAAGGGTATGATAGAGATGATATGTTGAAACCTTCTCAAGATAAAATCTGATAATCATATGCGTCTGTCCAAAATCATGTTACTCAGAGTATTCATCATGCTAGTGAGCAAGGCTACGATAATCACAGAGTCCTTGACCAAGGTACGTACCTCTAGGTTCATGGTATTTAAAATTTTTGTATTGTCGCATGCGACGGCGAAAACATTAAATTCCTACACCCGAGAATTACGTCTAAAATCTGACAATATGTCCTTACTATGCCAGCTAACACGACTATCGAAGATTCTAGATCCCATGATTGAGGTGACCTAGCCCATATGATTTTCTCAGAAGAAAACAAACGTAACACAAGAACAACAGAACAAATTGATCAGTCAACAAGGAGCAGATGGAATCGAATTTCAAGATAGTTATAAGAGACAATTGTGGAAATGGAATCGAGAAGATCGAAATCCTGCAGCAAGATCTCCAATGGCATGTGCATCCTCGACTGTCCTGGCGAAGTTTGCCCTTGCTGGTTTCCTCTGGCCTGCTGCTGGTGCTGCAGGTACCTCTGTTGCTGAGAGAAATTAGGAATGACGGGAAAAGGTCTCTGTATATACGAAGGTGAACCTCCAATGTGGCAGAAACGCCAATATGAGTTGGCACAACAGGAGCTACGGTTTCAAGGCCCTGATGAACAGGACGAGAGGTGGCCAGCCTCTCGATAGTATTTCCCGGACCGGAGCGATGAGATCGTGTCTTCATAACCATCATGAAGACAGATCAAAATAAGAAGCAATTTCTGAGAATGAAGTAAAAATTCAAATGAGGACAGTTTATATTCAGGGGAAGTCAATAAGCAACAATTTAGATAAAAAGAATCTGATTAAGTGTGTTTTCTATTGTGATTGAGTACCTCCAAAAATATCCTAATCCTATTACAGGCTGTAGTGATACTCTAGTTCGAATACCACTACACAAACTCGACCTGCATGGGCCACCACTAAAAACGTGTCACGACCCGCACCCACCGTGAGGGTACGAGTACGTAACATCGTCCAGCCTATGCCGTTGTGTCGGCGGTAGAACGCTGTTCTAGGTCATGAACTATAACTAGAATAATATGAATACTCCCCAAAAGGAGGCCAACACAGAGGTACAACTCAATCACAATCTAAAGTAGAATGTAGTACGATGGAATAGATAAAGAAATCCTCAACTGAGGTATAGCAGAATGAAATAACAAAGTTAACCACTACCAGTCTCAACATCTCTAAAATATACAACTCTGAAATTAAAGACAATAACCAAACATGAAAAGAAGGACAGTCTAAGCTATCTACACTATGCAAGGTATCGTCCTCAGCAGCTGTCTGAACCTTCCCAAGGGTCCAGGTCGCGAGTGTCATCTAGGCAAGCTCCAAGGTAAGGGGTACAGGGTTCCTCATCATCCTTTGTAAAATTTTCAACAGGTCCAGTCAGGACGGGAGCGAGTATAATACATCTCACGCAGATCATAACAGGTTAGAGAATATAAACATACAAGAGAGTACGATACATGAAACTGAAAGAAGTACATGATGTAAACAGAGAGAGAACTGTAATAGAAATATCTACTATAAGTAGATAGCTACCAGTGACTAGTGATTTAGAGTACAAAGTCGACATATGAACGGCTTGATTTGCACATGGCTATACTAAAGAGGGGTACATGGCTATACTACTTTGGAATTGTTCACATGACTATTTATACTCCCCCATACCCCCAATCAATACACAAGGATCCAGACAAGTTATGTTACGTACATGGTTTTTACATGAAGCCAATAGATGGGTGTACATAAAGAATATATGAGGGCTCAGAAGCTGAGTGTACGTGAATTCCACATG
The DNA here is from genome assembly GCA_029216955.1 of Iris pallida. NCBI lineage: Eukaryota > Viridiplantae > Streptophyta > Magnoliopsida > Asparagales > Iridaceae > Iris > Iris pallida. Next base: position 1,986,894 of record JANAVB010044814.1, read on the forward strand.
AAGGCCCATGAAGGGTGCACATGAAGTATAGGTTATACATGAATACACGAGAAACATGATCGAACATGATAGCACATGAGAGTACATGAGCAAGCACGAACGAGCATGAAGCACATGAATAACATGAAAGCGAGGAATATACGATGTACATGAAACACACGACAAGATGTATTTGATGCTCCCGAGGGGGATAACATCGCATGAAAGGATCCATATAGTACCAATCCATGATAATATCGTGACATCATCAAATAAGGTAAACTAGAGCAGAAATATAATTCTGAGCAAGTTATGAAATGATCAGAGAATGTACTCGCCTGGTATCTGAATGTCTAAAGTAAATGTACTGTCCGAGATGAGGTACCTGACTCCTAGTTAGAGCAACACAAGTCAAGATGTATAAAAGAGATAATAAATATAATCTACTATGCATCTGTATGTTGTCTAGGTTGTCACCCTCACTTTTCCAAGTTAGGAATAAAATGGTAATTTTCCATTTTATAATATTTTTGGAAATTTTATTTCATGAATATTAATATTTAATTATTATAGGAGTCGGGTTCGAATTTCATCGCATTCCGAGTTAATTCGGGACTCCGGGGAATTTCGACTTGAGTCGTAATTAGCATGTTATTCAACCATGGCCCACCATACTAAAATTTTAGGTTTAGGAGTTTGGACTAGTCCCCCATGAGTAATTAAGCTTAATTATGATTTCTATTTAATTTTAGCAATTTCCAAAACCAATTTTGGGTCTTAACTTAGCCTAGAAGCTAGGGAGGGGCAAACTTGTAATTACAAGTGCCCCTACCATTGACCACCATGGCCGGCCACCTATAGCACCCCCTTCCACTTTTTTTTACTTCACCACCAAGTTAAAACTCTCTCCCTTCATTTCTTTCTTCCAACTTCTTCTTCTTCCTTCAAATCTACTTTAGGTACAATCTCTAATCTCTCATTTATTTCTCATTTTGCATTATTCCTTCACATAAATTAGAGAGGGGACCATTCTCTACAAGTTGACCCTAGATTTGTTAGGTTCCCCTAAAATCTAGTTTAAAGATTATTTATGGATTTATCCTTTTTGAGTGGTATATATATATATATATATATATATATATATATATATATATATATATATATATATATATATATATATATATATATATATATATATATATATATATATATATATATATACACATGTGTATTTATGTGTGTGTATTTGTGTGTGTGTAGAGGAGAGTGATATGTGTGTGTATTTGTATGTGTAGAGAGGGAAGGGAATGAGGAAATGTATGTGAGTGATATATATATATATATATATATATATATATATATATATATATATATATATATATATATATATATATGTGTGAGAGTGATAGAGAGGAATTAGAAGAGAATTAGAGGAGATCGAGAGGGAAATTAGAGAGGTTTTTAGAGTAAATTAGAGTGCGAGGATGGAGGGATTTGTGAAGGGGAAAGGGGGAGCAACCAAGGCAGCAAGGGGGGGCTTAGGGAGCGGCTGCCCCCCCCACAGCAGCAGCAGTAACAGCAGTAGGCAGCAACAGTAGCAGTAGCCTAGGCACATTTCCTCCCCTTTTTTGACCCCCAAATCAACCAATAGATACCCCTATATATACCCATATATATACATATGTATACCTATATATATAGACCTATATAACCCTAATTAGCCCACTAAATAACCCCCCAAAGATTGTCCCAAGAGGGTATGAAAAGTGAGAGTTGAATGAGTGAATGAGAGGGTGAAAGGTTAAGTTAGGATTTGGTGATAGGGGAAAATTGAGTTCCGTGATTCGGAACGCGTTGAAACTTGGAGGGGACTTAGATAATGTGATTTAGATTTTGTGGGTAGGCTTCGGAGTTGGAATCGGGGTTGCGTGTCGGCTTGGGGAGTCGGTATCGCACCGCACCATTCCGTATCTTAAAATATTCAAGATAACGGATAAACGGGCGATTCGGACCGTAAGTTGGACTGGATGCCCACTTACCCTAGAAAACTTGGTAGATAATGGTTGTATAGGCTAGTACCCTACTACCCTAGGAAGCACGGAGTGGAATTCCTAAGGGAAGGCCACTTGGCTTCGAGTTAGAACGGTTTAAGGGTAAATGTTAAGGGGTAATCGGATAATTTTGAGATACGGAGTTCGGGTATTCGGATTGACTTGAAACTTGGGTGGCTTGTTGGGTACACCCTATAAATGTTATATTTGAACCGATTTTGGCTCGATTGACCCAGAGTTGACTTTTTACCTAAAAGTCAATCGTGAGTCAACACTTTGTCTAGATTTGACCAAATCCAAACCAGAGTTGACCAGTTGACCAAAAGTCAACTATTGTTCAACATTTGACCAGTTTGACCTAGGGTTGACCTAGAGTTGACCAGGGTTGACCAGTTGACCAAAAGTCAACTGTAGGCCAACTCTTGACCCCGTTTGACTTTCTTCGACTTGTTTTGACTCGCGATGACTGGTATGACCTAGAGTTGACTTGGTCTGACTTACATTGACTTGATATAACTTGATTTGACCTAGATTTGACTTGACAGGACTTAGTGTGACTCAGTGAAACCTAGTTTGACCTAGATTGTATATCATTTATTGTGAATCATTCTTAAACTCGTTTAAACCTAAATTAACATGCAATATCTCATATTTAGGTTTCTGATTACCGCTCTAAGCATTGATATACCCTACAGCTCAGGACAGCAGGCGAGTACATTCACTGATAGTTTTTATTGTCTTGATATCTGCTATATCTGATTCAGTCGTAGTGTCTTACTTGATTCTCAGTCACGATAGTTCACGGACTAGTACACGTTGGATCATGACATGAGATATTGTTCCTAGATTTTTGGGTATATTGGTACACTTTCTGTCTTGTTCCCTGTACTTGTATAGACACCGATTTCTAAGGGGATTTGCTACCCTCTTACGGAATCATGTGCCATGACGTGTCATGTCCAGATCCATTGTACTATTCGGGGATGGAGAATTATTAGGGGCTATGTGATCCAAGCCATCCTGTCACTATTCATGTGCTCGTGCCACTCTTCCCTTACGAAGGGTGTAGCGAGATCCTTTTGCCTTGTGCTCGTTATCCAGGTTGGCCGGCATGACTTTCCGTTGAGGTCACCGCGGATTGCCGGGCCAAGTGGATAGCCTGTCCTGTCACTTATTCCAATCCAATCACATATCGCTCTAATAATTCAAGTCACATTTTATATTTACTTTATCTTATCGTATATCATTCTCTGTTCTACATTCAGTATTTTCCTCACCATGCCATGATATACAGTTACTCATATGCTCTACATGCCTTTACATTGTACCTTGATTGAAGACTAAGTTCTGCTCGGGAAAAGTGTTACAACCCCGGTCCTTGTTTGGTTTAAGGATTGTAACTCGGCTTCCGAACAGTTTCCAATTTTTCATATATCTTTGTCTCGTAGTTCATTATACTGTCTCTTATAGAATTTGTCAATTCACATGGAACTGCTGTTAGTGCTTGTACTTGCTCATTTTCCTGACAGGATACCGTTATGATATATTACAGATGATTCTGAGTCGGACTGCTCGACCTATTATGGGCTCGGGTCAGATGGAGTAGCCTTGGATCGTGGCCTTATAGAAGAGCCACTAGATTTTGTACTTCTAGAGTAGTATAGATTAGCTAGGTTTGACTGGCCTGCGATCCAGCTAGCTTTATCAGACTGTAGCTTCTACATTATATTTTGAGACCCTGTGATGCTGTATATATCTGGGCTTGTATTGGACTCTGGACTTATTTACTCTTTCATCTATCATATGTTCTCTTTCTGAGCTATCTACCTTAGTTTTATTTTGTGATTGAGACTGTATTGATATGTCACCTCCATTTGGAGCATATATACTGTACATATACCTTTATACTGTTAGTCGTAGTATTTACAGGCGTTATATACAGCGTTCTACCGTCGATACTGCGGCGTAGGCTGGACGTACCCACGTGCTTGTGCCCCTCATAAGGGTGCGGGTCGTGACACGTTTTTATGGTGGCCTACGCAGGTCAGTGTCGCAATTAGTGCGATCTCGTAATGGTGCTCGACTTAGAGTACTAATTACGAGCCTGCAATTAGGACGTAGGACCTAGGACATGATAGGAGTTTTTCAATCACGCCTAGGAAATTTTTGATCTTTTGATTATCATGATTATTTCCCTTGTATTAAATTAACTGTCCTTCTTTGATAAATCTACTCATGTGCCATATTGATCTCTTTGTTTCAATTCATCTCCAAGATGACGAATACGCACCCGCAGGCCTCTGGATCGAGTAGCTTGCCCGAGAGATCTGATCAGGCTGAGGAAGAGGTTCACGAGACTGTCCCGAGTGATTCTACTATCACGGAGACCCCGGCAGTTGCACAGGAAGGTCTACTACCTCCACCCCAGAGGGTTTCGGTCATCGTTCCGGAGATGTTGCCGCCACCACCACCGATACCGACGGATACACATCATATGTTCCTTCTCCTTCAGCAGATGTTGGAGACAGCGGGCCCAGGCAGAGGCATCGCAGTGCCAGTCGGAGACGTCGCACCGTCAGATTGAGATGCTGAGGCAGAGTATGGAGAACTCGTATCAGGTTGTACTGGCAGCAGTGGAGAGAGTGGTACCGGGTACGGTGCAGGGCCCTACTGGCCAGCAGCCGTATCAGCAGCAGTCTAGGCCAGGAACAGTATTAGACTTTAGGAAGATGAGCTCCAGGGACTTCACAGGCACAGAGGGCATCCTTTATGCAGACGACTGGCTAGAGGATGTACAGGGGAGCATGGAGTTGGCAGAGCTTCCTAGAGCACTTTGGGTTTCGGCCGCAGCCAGCCGATTCTTCGACATTGTGCTGACATGGTATCGCACGGATCCTCGTACGTCGGTGAAAGGGCTGACATGGAAGAACTTCTGGAGGCTCTTCAAGGAGAAGTTCTTCCCGGACGTGGCTCTTACAGCATTGGAGGGCCAGTTCGTGGGTCTAGTACAGGAGAACTCGTCGGCGGACGAGTATGCAGATGAGTTCTTTCGCCTTAGCAGGTTTGCTCCCGATATGATCCAGGATGAGCGGCAGAAGGCTCGTAAGTTCCGTAGGGGACATATTCATGTAGTACGCACCCGCACCTCGGGTCGCCGTGACGCGACGTTCGATCATATATTGATGGACGCACAGATCGCAGAGGAGGAATTCGGCCTCAGGCCGAAGAGGAGCGAAGATGCTATAGGGGCGAGTTCCAGTGTGGGACCGGCCAAGCGCCCCCACTTTCAGCATAAGCAGAGGCCATTCCAGCAGAAGCAGCCTCTATTGCAGAGTCAGCAGGCACCAGCGCGTGTCCAGCAGTACCAGGGACAGGACCAGAGACTGGCTACTCCGTACGGCTTCTGCGGAAAGTTGAGGCACACCAGGGAGGCTTGCAGGAAGAGGTTGGGCGTCTGTCTTTACTGTAGGGTACCCGATCACCAGCTGAGGGATTGCCGTTTTAGCGGAGTCCGAGGAGGCCAGGACAGAGCGCAGCCGGCTAGAGGACCAGCAGTTCAGCAGAGGGGTCCTCCACTTCAGACCCAGCAGCAGCGCTTTGTTCAGTACCAGAAGGGAGCACCCGCGGGCAGGGTGTTCGCTTTGGCAGCAGAGGAGGAGGCAGAGCCCGTGGAAGATATTGTAGCAGGTCATGTTCTCCTAGATTCCTTCCCTGCTTTCGCCTTGTTTGATTCTGGGGCGACCCATAGTTTTGTGTCTGTTTCTTTTGCTCTGAGACACAATATTATTGCTGAATATATGGGTAGGACTTGCAAGATTATGACCGGGGGAGGCATTATCCTGGTTAATAATATTTGCAAGGGGCGAAGAGTCACTCTGAGAGACCGGGACTTGAGTGCGTGTCTGCTCGTAATGCCCCTACTGAGGTACAATATGGTACTTGGTATGGATTGGTTGAGCATACACCATGCTAGCATTGATTGCAGAGGAGGCAGAGTTCTTTTTAGGACGCCGGGAGAGCCAGAGATCGAGTTTGCTCGAGGAGCAGCGGAGCCGAAGGCTGGATTCTGTGGAGCTTTGTTGGTGGGGGCAGGATTTGCCATATCCGTTGATAGCTGAGTTCTCGGATGTCGTTCCCGAGGAGTTGCCGGGGATGCCGCCAGACAGGGACATTGAGTTCTCTATAGACTTGGTGCCGAACGCCGAGCCCATTTCACAGCATGTCTATAGGGTGAACAACAGCGAGTTGATAGAGCTGAAGAAGCAAGTCGACGAGCTGCAGGACAAGGGGTTCATCAGATCCAGTTCTTCGTCCTGGGGAGCGCCAGTCCTATTTGTGCCGAAGAAGGACGGTACATCCCGTATGTGTATTGATTACCGGGCGCTCAACAACCTCACTATCAAGAATAGGTACCCTTTGTCGAGGATCGACGACTTGTTCGATCAGCTGAATGGGGCAAAGGTCTTTTCGAAGATAGACTTGAGGTTCGGGTATCACCAGCTGAAGGTAAGACGGGATGACATTCCCAAGACGGCATTTCGGACTCTGTACGGCCAGTATGAGTTTACAGTGATGCCATTTAGGTTGACCAATGCTCCCGCGGTGTTCATGAACTTGATGAATAAGGTATTCCATCAGTACCTTGACAAGTTCGTGGTGGTCTTTATAGACGATATCTTGATCTATTCGAAGACGCAGGAGGAGCATGAGGAGCACTTGAGAGTTGTGTTAGAGACTCTGAGGAGGGAGCAACTCTACGGGAAGCTTTCAAAGTGTGAGTTCTTCTTAGACCATGTGGAGTTCTTAGGTCATGTTGTGACCGAGCACGGGATTTCAGTGGACCAGAGGAAGATTTTGGCAGTGGAGTCTTGGTCTACGCCCAGTTCAGTTGCCGAGGTTTGGAGCTTTCTGGGTTTGGCTGGCTATTACCGGAAGTTCGTCCAGGACTTCTCGCGGATTGCAGAGCCGATGACTAGACTCACCAGGAAGGACATGGAGTTATTCTGGACTGTTGAGTGTCAGGCTGTATTCGATGAGCTGAAGAGGAGGTTGACTTCAGCTCCGATCCTGACTTTGCCATCTGGGTCAGGAGGGTTCTCGATCTTCAGTGATGCTTCGGAGAAGGGTTTAGGGTGTGTTCTTCAGCAGCACGGGAAGGTGATTGCCTATGCATCCAGGCAGTTGCGTCCTCATGAGAATAACTATCCTACTCATGATCTGGAGTTGGCCGCGGTTATATTTGCTTTGAAGTTATGGAAGCATTACCTGTACGGAGAGGGAGTTAAGATCTTCACATATCACAAGAGCTTGAAGTACGTGTTCATTCAGAAGGAGTTAAACATGCAGCAGAGGCGGTGGTTAGAGCTGATGAAGGACTTCGATATATCCTTGCAGTACCATCCGGAGAAGGCCAACGTAGTTGCAGATGCCTTGAGCAGGTATCCAGTTGCTATGTTCTTGACGACAGATCATCATTTGTTGGCCGACCTGGATAGTTTGGGTATCGAGGTCATCATTCCGGGCGTGGAGATCTAGATGTAGAGTTTGCAGATTCAGTCTGAGCTGATGGATAGAGTCATTTCAGCGCAGTATGATGATGTTGCCCTGAGGAGCATCAGGGAGCAGGTGAGGACGGGCTTGCTTGACAATTTCTCTGTAGCCGAAGACGGGTCGTTGCGGCACGGTACTAGGCTGTGCGTTCCGCGTGGAGAGCTTCGGGAGGAGGTTCTTCAGGAGGCGCATCGCTCTCAGTATTCTATGCATCCTGGGGCCAATAAGATGTATAGAGACCTGAGAGAGCATGTATGGTGGTATGGCATGAAGCGCGAGGTAGCTCAGTTTGTATCTCGTTGCCTTGTGTGTCAGCAGGTGAAGGCCGAGAGGCAGAGACCAGGTGGATTGCTACAGTCGCTACCCATTTCCGAGTGGAAGTGGGAGCACATCACCATGGACTTTGTATCTGGACTTCCACGATCGCCAGGAAGGAAGGACGAGGTTTGGATCATCGTTGATAGATTGACCAAATTGGCCCACTTTTTGCCTTTCAAAGTGGGTTTGTCTACGGAGAGGCTGGCTGAGCTGTTTGTTCGTCAGATCGTGAGATTGCACGGAGTTCCGGTGAGCATAGTTTCAGATCGGGATAGCCGATTCACTTTTCACTTCTGGAGGACTTTGCAGGCTAGCTTGGGCACCTCGCTTAAGTTTAGTACTGCTTATCATCCTCAGATAGAAGGGCAGTCGGAGAGGACCATCCAGACTTTGAAGGATATGCTTCGCACATGTGTGCTAGATCTCGAGGGTTCTTGGTGTAATGCCCCGCTCCGCATCGGTGCATTACGATGAGTCATTGACTCGAAAAGTTGCGTTGACCCGATGAAGTATCGATATGAATCGATGCAAGTGTTGCGTTGGCCAAAGGTAAGCTTTGGGTCAGTTGGAATCTATGAATCGAATCGATGCAAAGGATAAGTCCCGTTTGAGTAAATGCTGATATTAGTTGATCTGGTGTGCAGGCTATGCCTTTATGCTGGATTACGGATTGTGGCATGGGCGCGATAGGCCAAATCAATCGAGTAGAGCAAAGAAATGGCTAAGTCCGGGAGGTAGCTATGCAATCGAGTTATGGAAGCGAGACGCTTCAATCGGCGAGACGGCAAGGCGTATCGGCTTAAGGTGGGCGGGTTCTTGACTCTCTCTTCCTATTCCTTCACGTCTAATAAAATATGTTATGGTACGCGTAATATGTTATCGAGTTAGCGAGCGCGGCTCGACGGCAAATGGTCTAAGTATGTGTCGAACACTAAGATAGAACATTGAACAATCGAACAATTGAAACGACGTGCATCGAGTGCACGAGTCGCAGTAGGACAATGATGGTAGAACATTGAAAGATGATAATAAGATGTGCATCTTGTGCACGGCTCCGAGAACATTGAACTCTAGGCGTAGAACATTGATTATGGTGCTGAGCGTGCCTTTGCGCACTTAAGCTACGAAATGACTAAGTAAATACGGAGTAGGCTATGCGAATAACATTATGAACGGGACGCGTGATTATGAGTACGAGACGACTAAGCCGTTGGGCGTCGTGCATCAATATGGATGTGTTGGGGCATAACGCCGACGGAGCTCCCTATGCGAATGGTGGATTATGTTTATGGCACGGGAAACCGTTTATGGCACGGGAAACCGTTTATGTGCGACACTATGTTTATGGAATACGAGATCGGTTGGTATGCTATGGATTGTATGATATGGAACGTATTGCATGGTCAATGGACTCGGATTGCCTGTGCACGGGTGCGGCTTCCCTCGAACGGTTACGTCGGGGCGCCGGGACCGTTCGGCCTAGGAGGGAATTATGTGTGGTATTTATGGTGTACAACATTCGGACGGATTGCGACCGTCCAGTGCTGTGATAAGCTATGATATCCGTAAGTTTGGGATCCTTCGGATACTGGGCTAGCAACCCGTATCGAAGCGATTGTAGGCTTACACATATGAGATGCCAAGTCCATTACGGTGCGACACACCGTGACCTTCATATAGATAGGGCCGGTGGGCTGAGATGAGAGCTGGGTGCAGGCGCAGGGCCTGCCACCCATTATGCATATGTTTACGTTTATGATTGGTTGTTTACGAGAATCGTATGATTGCTTATGTTAAGTTCTAACCACTGCAGGCTAAGGAAAATGGGACGGCATGAGCACGAACACTATGTTTACGTTTATGTTATGGCTAACTGTATCTGCTGCAGGAACACGGGAAGTGGTGACACATTATAATAATGTGCTATGTTAAGTTTTGCCATGAAACTGATCCTAAGGCTAAATAGAAAGACCACAAAGTAAGATGCATGTTCACTAAATGAATTAAGTGTTTGGTTTGGGTGCAAGCGGGTTTTGATCAGTGCGAAGCGAGGACGAAAGCACTAAACCCCCACTAGTTTATGTGCAGGTTCAGGTTATTATCGGCTCGGGGCGGAGCTTGGCTTGGACGTGCCGAGGCATGGTGTCCTTGGCATTCAAGAAGAGCTTTCGCATATGCGTTCGGACTTGCGACATGGAGATGTTCGGCCGAAGACTACTTGGTGGCTATACAGAGGCATAATGTATGGAACAATAAAATCCTTGTGAGCTAGAGAGATCATGAGCGTTGTAGCCAATTGGCATTTTATGTTGGGCTATTCAGAGCCTTTGTAACCTTCAGTTCAATATTAATAAAAGAGATTCTTATGTTTCACTTGTTTTACTTCCGCTGCTTATGTTATCGATTTGAGATAGTTCTATGTGAACCTGTTATCTCGCCTTGCACGAGCGCAACTCCAGGCTTGTGCGGCATCACGCTCCAGCGATGACGATGATTCGGGTAAAATCTAGCGAGGACGAGCGATTTCCCGGGTTGGGGCGTGACAAGTTGGTATCAGAGCGGTTCCATCCTTTGGACCGTGCGTGAATCTCTTTGACCCTCAGTCGCTTCGTTATCGAATTCAGTTGACTCTAAGTTGTTTTCGCAACCGCATGGCTCATGGATCTGCTCGACGCTACATTAGATGTTCCATACAATAAGTCTATATTAAGTGCGTACGTCTGCCACAAGTATGTCGTGACTATCACGTTATCTCCGGGTGCCGTCGGAGAGTGTTGGTTGCACGAAGTGCAACGGATTATGGAATGATGGTCGCACGAAGTACAACGAATATGGTGATGTTGGTTGCATGAAGTGCAACGATATGTGTTGTTGGTCGCACGCAGTGCGAGGAGTTATGTGTTGTTGGTCGCACGCAGTACGAGAAGATATGTGTTGTTGGTTGCACAAGGTGCAACGAGTCGAGATATGAGGCGATGCGTGTTATGTAGATATGTGTTGCTGGTTGCACGTAGTGCAACGGATCGATATGTGAGGCAATGCGTGTTATATGGCTATGCGAATGGTTACGTGTTGTCGGTTGCACAGAGTGCAGCAAGTCGTGGATCGTTCGTTGTATCGGTATAACGAGTCGATATGGTATGATGCGTGTTGTATGGCTATGTGGATGGATAGCGATATGTTGCACGAGATTGAGTAAAGACCTTAAGTATCGAGACTAAGTTGTTGCACGAGCTGCAATGAACGGGATTCGAAGATCGCGGATGCGATAGTACGAGTCGAGATGGTCGCTAAGTCGAGTTTGAGTAGGCGAACGTTATGTTGGCCATATGCCGCGTTGAGCTTTGAATAAGCGAATAATGTGGGTGTGATCGAGATGATCGCCATGGTATGGTTAGATCGAATGTGTGTCAAACTTGAGCTAACGTTAGAGCTGGGATCGGAAGGATCGCCATACGGGATAGTTGACTGAGGAATAAATGTTGGACCTATGCGGAACGTAATATCGAGTAATGACTCAATTTCGAGTGGTATATGCAATACCAACTATGCGAGCAAGTATGGTGAAGTATTGTGTTGATAACGATAGGCTCGATCCTGAGTGGTATATGGAATACCACTTAGCGATAGCTATGTTAAGCCGCTTGGTGACTTGCGATAGGTTTCGTCGAAACAATTATGTTGTTACGATATGTTTGTCCGCAACGGATGGAATGGTACCGAGACTCGAGTGGAAATGATGCGATAGGAGTCGATATAAGTATGCTTTGGTAAATTAGTTAAATGAGTATGCGTGAAGTCGTGCCTACGGAGGATACGTCGGACGAGGATTCGCTAAGTATAAGTCGAACGATAAGTTGAGCATAGCAAAAGAAATGTTACGTTGAGGAAAGTTGACTCGGTCGAACTTATGTTGAGTTAGTACGACGACTTCTTCGGAACGTGTTGAGTAGGTACGGGAAATCGTACGAACGAATTCGGGTTAGCAATATGAGTCGGTAGCACGATTTGGAAGTGCGAGTTAGGGATATGAGAATGGATATATGTAAATTTGAAATTGTGTGTCATGACGATGTTAAGTAGTTACAACTGAATGGATCGTGATAAGTGCGAGACTTGATTCGTATTCGAGTTCGGATAATGGCAATGATTGTAACGAGTTTAAGCTTATGAGAAAGGAAGATGTTCAAGTTATGCATATCGACGATGGTATTGAGGCGTATCAAAGACGATATGCAATAACTCGGGGATACTCTGATCAAATGAACGAAAATTATGTTGAGCATTGTTGTTGGATGAATAAGATGCAAGTTAAGTTGATGGCAGTTTGGATGATAACGATAGGAACGCTTCAGAGAATTTGAGAGTCGATGGATATTGCTTGGGTGAAAATGAAAGTGTCGGAATTGCTTCGCGGATCACCACTGTGTTGACATTCTTGTCTTGAGCGAGCGCAACACCAGCCTCGCACATGCGTCACGTCAAAATTAGAACGATTATTTCGCGTGAGCGCTGGTATGGTGATTCATCCAGCGGGGATGATCGAACTTGCAAGGCATGGCAATTTGGATATGGACTTGTGGTTTGATGCGAAGGTAAAATTGAGGATTGCGCGATATTGTTGACGGTAGTATACGAGTGATTCGAGTAGCAACGGCGCATCAGTTGCGCGAGAGTAGACAAATTATGGATTGGTATGTCGGATTGGGTAAGAGTCGAATAGAAAATATCGGGAATTGATTTGGCTCCACGATAGGATATAGCATGGTTCGTTGTAACTGTCCCTCGTTGATGATCTTCAATTATCGAAGCATAGTTTCGGGGCAGCTAACCCTAGAAGACTTGACCGCCAAATCAAGTAAATGTTGAAGTCCCATAGGATGACCCTAAAGAAGTCGCGTAAGAAGGATGACGAATGAGGTAGTGCATGTTGAGGATAAGTCTAAGCGAGTGAGTATCGTGTCTCGAAAGTTAGCGAGTACTAGAAACGATATGGTCAAGAAAAATTATGTTGGATCGAATAGATGTTGAGAAACGTGCTTAGCGAAGTGATACGGTAAGGCGATTGCAAGGGTTTTGCAATGCGCAAGAGCAACGGATAGTAGAACGACCTAAGAGTGTGTCGTAGATCGGTTGAGTAACGGTTAGGCTATGTGTATTGAGTGCGCGATCTATGCTACAAAATGAACTAGTCGAGATTGAAACGGGGACTAAGTAAAGGATTCGTACTCGGTCGAGTATCGGAGATAGGCATATCGTAAGAGACCTTGGGTCAGAAAGATTATTGCCTTTGAGCATCGTAGACTCAAGTTGACCTCTGTGTCGGGAGAATGCGAGCATAATGTCTGGATAAGTTGCCTAGCGGGGGTAGCCCTAGACTCGATGCGCGGGTAGTTCGAGAACGTAGATCGTGTTGAGATAGTTGCGTGCGATACTTAGTACGGATTGTAGGCAAAAGGAATTTGTGACATGTTGACATAGTCCATGTCATTAAGGCTAAATGTTATGAATGATGGGACAAGAGACTCGAGATATGCGAGAGATAGGAAACGGTTGGGCGAATAGGCGTTGCGGGAGCTTGTTGCGATCGGATACGCAATGACTTGTGCAAGGCGAGTGTTAGGAGGCCGGCGAGAAATTTACGAGATCGAAGTTATGGTTTGAATTAAGTTATGTGCAAGATGTTGGAAGATGATCGCATGTTATGGGATGATGCATACGAAGAGTACTTTGGGAATAGGCGCTAAGATATGACTAATTCGAGTACGAAACGATGGATGCGTGAGGATTTAAGTTGAACTCGTTAGTTGTCCCGATATCCTACAACTGAGCTTGGCTGAAATGCATATATTGGTGGGACGCCTAAAATATGTGTATGATCCAGACTGAGTTGTATGATTCAACGATAGTAGCACGAGATCGTGAAGCGATCTATGCGAGGCACTTGGAGTAAGTGTTGGTTTTGGTTCGAGGACGAACCTGATTTTGAGTGGTATATTATGTAATGCCCCGCTCCGTATCGGTGCATTACGATGAGTCATTGACTCGAAGAGTTGCATTGACCCGATGAAGTATCGATATGAATCGATGCAAGTATTGCGTTAGCCAAAGGTAAGCTTTGGGTCGGTTGGAATCTATGAATCAAATCGATACAAAGGATAAGTTCCGTTTGAGTAAGTGCTGATATTAGTTGATCTGGTGTGCAGGCTATGCCTTTATGCTGGATTACGGATTGTGGCATGGGCACGATAGGCCAAATCAATCGAGTAGAGCAAAGAAATGGCTAAGTCCGGGAGGTAGCTATGCGATCGAGTTATGGAAGCGAGACGCTTCAATCGGCGAGGCGGCAAGGCGTATCGGCTTAAGGTGGGCGGGTTCTTGACTCTCTCTCCCTATTCCTTCACGTCTAATAAAATATGTTATGGTACGCATAATATGTTATCGAGTTAGCGAGCGCGGCTCGGCGGCAAATGGTCTAAGTATGTGTCGAACACTAAGATAGAACATTGAACAATCGAACAATTGAAGCGACGTGCATCGAGTACACGAGTCGCAGTAGGGCAATGATGGTAGAACATTGAAAGATGATAATAAGATGTGCATCATGTGCACGGCTCCGAAACTCTAGGCGTAGAACATTGATTATGGTGCTGAGCGTGCCTTTGCGCACTTAAGCTACGAAATGACTAAGTAAATACGGAGTAGGCTATGCGAATAACGTTATGAATGGGACGCGTAATTATGAGTACGAGACGACTAAGCCGTTGGGCATCGTGCATCAATATGGATGTGTTGGGGCATAACGCCGACGGAGCTCCCCATGCGAATGGTGAATTATGTTTATGGCACGGGAAACCGTTTATGGCATGGGAAACCGTTTATGTGCGACACTATGTTTATGGAATACGAGATCGGTTGGTATGCTATGGATTGTATGATATGGAACGTATTGCATGGTCAATGGACTCGGATTGCCCGTGCACGGGTGCGGCTTCCCTCGAACGGTTACGCCGGGGCGCCGGGACCGTTCGGCCTAGGAGGGAATTATGTGTGGTATTTATTGTGCACAACATTCAGACGGATTGCGACCGTCCAGTGCTGTGATAAGCTATGATATCCGTAAGTTTGGGATCCTTCGGATACTGGGCTAGTAACCCGTATCGAAGCGATTGTAGGCTTACACATATGAGATGCCAAGTCCATTACGGTGTGACACACCGTGACCTTCATATAGATAGGGCCGGTGGGCTGAGATGAAAGCTGGGTACAGGCGCAGGGCCTGCCACCCATTATGCATATGTTTACGTTTATGATTGGCTGTTTACGAGAATCGTATGATTGCTTATGTTAAGTTCTAACCACTGCAGGCTAAGGAAAATGGGACGGCATGAGCACGAACACTATGTTTACGTTTATGTTATGGCTAACTGTATCTGCTGCAGGAACACGGGAAGTGGTGACACATTATAATAATGTGCTATGTTAAGTTTTGCCATGAAACTGATCCTAAGGCTAAATAGAAAGACCACAAAGTAAGATGCATGTTCACTAAATGAATTAAGTGTTTGGTTTGGGTGCAAACGGGTTTTGATCAGTACGAAGCGAGGACGAAAGCACTAAACCCCCACTAGTTTATGTGCAGGTTCAGGTTATGATCGGCTCGGGGCGGAGCTTGGCTTGGACGTGCCGAGGCATGGTGTCCTTGGCGTTCAAGAGGAGCTTCCGCATATGCGTTCGAACTTACGACATGGAGATGTTCGGCCGAAGACTACTTGGTGGCTATACAGAGGCATAATGTATGGAACAATGAAATCCTTGTGAGCTAGAGAGATCATGAGCGTTGTAGCCAATTGGCATTTTATGTTGGGCTATTCAGAGCCTTTGTAACCTTCAGTTCAATATTAATAAAATAGATTCTTATGTTTCACTTGTTTTCCTTCCGCTGCTTATGTTATCGATTTGAGATAGTTCTATGTGAACCTGTTATCTCGCCTTGCACGAGCGCAACTCCAGGCTCGTGCGGCATCACGCCCCAACGATGACAATGATTCGGGTAAAATCTAGCGAGGACGAGCGATTTCTCGGGTCGGGGCGTGACACTTGGGAGGACCATCTTCACCTGGTAGAGTTTGCTTACAACAACAGCTACCAGGCCAGTATAGAGAAGTCACCATTTGAGGCTCTATATGGACGGAGATACCGTACTCCTTTGCTTTGGGACGATGTCGGCGAGCGGGCGCTTCTTGGACCGGAAATGGTTGTGGATGCGGCCGAGAAGGTCAGGATGATTAGAGACAGACTTCGGGTGGCTCAGGATAGGCAGCGGCATTGGGCCGATAGTCACCGGAGACCGTTAGAGTTCGAGGTTAGTTTTAGTTCTTGTCGTGTTTATTGTGATTGTTTGTTAGTTGTCTGTTGAGTTTTTGTCTTGTGTCTAGGTTCGTGACATGGTATTTCTGAGGATATCCCCGACACGTGGCACTATTCGCTTTGGCAGTGGTGGAAAGCTCAGTCCGCGCTACATCGGACCTTTGACCATCTTAGAGAGGATCGGTGCAGTAGCCTACCGACTGGACTTGCCTACCAGGCTCGAGGGAGTGCACAACATGTTTCATGTATCACAGCTGAGATGGTACGTGGCAGATCCTAGCCATGTATTGGACCATTCAGCGATACAGGTGGGACCTACTCTCAGCTATCCAGAATAGCCGGTGGAGATTCTGGATCGCAGGGAGAAGGTGCTCCGAAACCAGGTCATACCCTTGGTTCAGGTTACGTGGAGACATCACTCTCCAGGTGAGTCTACCTGGGAGAGGAAGGACGACATGCGGGAGCGTTTCCCTTATCTTTTTGTGCCCTGAGGTATAAATCTACTTCGTTTATTTCTGTTTGTGATTTCCTGTACTTGTTGTCTTCAATTTCGAGGACAAATTTTTTTTTAAGGTGGATAGACTTGTCACCCACACTTTTCCAAGTTAGGGGTAAAATGGTAATTTTCTATTTTATAATATTTTTAGGAATTTTATTTCATGAATATTAATATTTAATTATTATAGGAGTCGGGTTCGAATTTTATCGCATTCCGAGTTAATTCGGGACTCCGGAGAATTTTGACTTGAGTCGTAATTAGCATGTTATTCAACCATGGCCCACCACACTAAACTTTTAGGTTTAGAAGTTTGGACTAGTCCCCCATGAGTAATTAAGCTTAATTATGATTTTTATTTAATTTTAGCAATTTCCAAAACCAATTTTGGGTCTTAACTTAGCCTAGAAGCTAGGGAGGGACAAACTTGTAATTACAAGTGCCCCTACCATTGACCACCATGGCCGGCCACCTATAGCACCCCCTTCCACTTTTTTTTTACTTCACCACCAAGTTAAAACTCTCTCCCTTCATTTCTTTCTTCCAACTTCTTCTTCTTCCTTCAAATCTACTTTAGGTACAATCTCTAATCTCTCATTTATTTCTCATTTTGCATTATTCCTTCACATAAATTAGAGAGGGGACCATTCACTACAAGTTGACCCTAGATTTGTTAGGTTCCCCTAAAATCTAGTTTAAGGATTATTTATGGATTTATCCTTTTTGAGTGGTATATATATATATATATATATATATATATATATATATATATATATATATATATATATATATATATATATATATTTGTGTATTTATGTGTGCGTATTTATGTGTGTGTACTTGTGTGTGTGTAGAGGAGAGTGATAGTTGTGTCTTGAGAGTGTGTCCATGTGAGAGTGTGTGTGTGTGTGTGAGTGTCCATATATATATATATATATATATATATATATATATATATATATATATATATATATATATATATATATATATATATATATATATATATACATATAAGTGTGTGTGTGTCTATATATATATATATATATATATATATATACATTGATATATATAGATATGTATAGATATATATATATATGTGTGTGTGGTCATGTGTATATATGTGTGTGTATTTGTATGTGTAGAGAGGGAAGGAAATGAGGAAATGTATGTGAGTGATATATATATATATATATATATATATATATATATATATGTGAGAGTGATAGAGAGGAATTAGGAGAGAATTAGAGGAGATCGAGCGGGAAATTAGAGAGGTTTTTAGAGTAAATTAGAGTGGGAGGATAGAGGAATTTGTGAAGAAGAAAGGGGAAGCAACCAAGGCAGCAAGGGGGGGGGGGGGCTTAGGGAGCTGCTGCCCCCCCATAGCAGCAGCAAACTGTAGCAGCAGTAACAGCAGTAGGCAGCAACAGTAGCAGCATCTTAGGCACATTTTCCTCCCCTTTTTTGACCCCCAAATCAACCTATAGATACCCCTATATATACCCATATATATACATATGTATACCTATATATATAGCCCTATATAACCCTAATTAGCCCACTAAATAACCTCCCAAAGATTGTCCCAAGAGGGTGTGAAAAGTGAGAGTTGAATGAGTGAATGAGAGGGTGAAAGGTTAAGTTAGGATTTGGTGATAGGGGGAAATTGAGTTCCGTGATTCGGAACGCGTTGAAACTTGGAGGAGATTTAGATAATGTGATTTAGATTTTGTGGGTAGGCTTTGGAGTTGGAATCGGGATTGCGTCTGGGCTTGGGGAGTCGGTATCGTACCGCACCATTCCGTATCTTGAAATATTCAAGATAACGGGTAAACGGGCGATTCAGACCGTAAGATGGACTGGATGTCCACTTACCCTAGAAAACTTGGTAGGTAATGGTTGTATAGGCTAGTACCCTACTACCCTAGGAAGCATGGAGTGGAATTCCTAAGGGAAGGCCACTTGGCGTCGAGTTAGAACGGTTTAAGGGTAAATGTTAAGGGGTAATCGGGTAATTTCGAGATACGGAGTTCGGGTATTCGGATTGACTTGAAACTTGGGTGGCTTGTTGGGTACATCCTATAAATGTCATATTTGAACCGATTTTGGCTCGGTTGACCCAGAGTTGACTTTTTACCCAAAAGTCAATCGTGAGTCAACACTTTGTCTAGATTTGACCAAATCCAAACCAGAGTTGACCAGTTGACCAAAAGTCAACTGTTGGTCAACATTTGACCAGTTTGACCTAGGGTTGACCTAGAGTTGACCAGGGTTGACCAGTTGACCAAAAGTCAACTGTAGGCCAACTCTTGACCCCGTTTGACTTTCTTCGTCTTGTTTTGACTTGCAATGACTGGATGACCTAGAGTTGACTTGGTCTGACTTAGATTGACTTGATATAACTTGATTTGACCTAGATTTGACTTGACAGGACTTAGTGTGACTCAGTGAGACCTAGTTTGACCTAGATTGTATATCATTCATTGTGAATCATTCTTAAACTTGTTTAAACCTAAATTAACATGCAATATCTCATATTTAGGTTTCTGATTACCGCTCTGAGCATTGATATACTCTACAGCTCAGGACAGCAGGCGAGTACATTTACTGATAGTTTTCATTGTCTTGATATCTGCTATATCCGATTCAGTCGTAGTGTCTTACTTGATTCTCAGTCACGATAGTTCACGGACTAGTACACATTGGATCATGACATGAGATGTTGTTCCTAGATTTCTGGGTATATTGGTACACTTCCTGTCTTGTTCCCTGTACTTGTATAAACACCGATTTCTAAGGAAATTTGCTACCCTCTTACGGAATTACGTTCCATGACGTGTCATGTCCAGATCCATTGTACTATTCGGGGATGGAAAATTATTAGGGGCTATGTGATCCAAGCCACACTGTCCCTATTTATGTGCTCACGCCACTCTTCCCTCACGAAGGGTGTAGCAAGATCCTTTTGCCTTGTGCTCGTTATCTAGGTTGGCCGGCATGACTTTTCGTTGAGGTCACCGCGGATTACTGGGCCAAGTGGATAGCATGTCCTGTCAATTATCCCAAGCCGATCATATATCGCTCTAATAATTTAAGTCACATTTTATATTTACTTTATTTTATCGTATATCCTGCTCTGTTCTACATTCAGTAGTTTCCTCACCATGCCATGATATACAGTTACTCACATGCTCTACATGCCTTTACATTGTACCTTGATTGGAGACTAAGTTCTGCTCGGGAGAAGAGTTACAACCCCTGTCCTTGTTTGGTTTAAGGGTTGTAACTCGACTTCCGAACGGTTCCCAAGTTTTCATATATCTTTGTCGCGTAGTTCATTATACTGTCTCTTATAGAATTTGTCAATTCACATGGAACTGCTGTTAGTGCTTGTACTTGCTCATTTTCCTGACAGAATACCGTTATAATATATTACAGATGATTCTGAGTCGAACTGCTCGACCTATTATGGGCTCGAGTCAGATGGAGTAGCCTTGGATCGTGGTCTTATAGTAGAGCCACTAGATTTTGTACTTCCAGAGTAGTGTAGATTAGCTAGGTTTGACTGGACTGCGTTCCAGCTAGCTTTATCAGACTGTAGCTTCTACATTATATTTTGTGACCCTGTGATGCTGTATATATCTGGGCTTGTATTGGACTCTGGACTTATTTACTCTTTCATCTATCACATGTTCTCTTTCTGAGCTATCTACCTTAGTTTTATTCTGTGATTGAGACTGTATTGATATGTCACCTCCATTCGGAGAGTATATACTGTACAGGTACTTTTATACTGTTAGTCGTAATATTTACAGGCGTTATATACAGCATTCTGTCGCCGATACTGCGGCATAGGCTGGACGTACCCACGTGCTCGTACCCCTCATCAGGATGCGGGTCGTGACATAGGTCAAACTAGACTAAAGTCAACCCTTGGTCAACTGCACTAGTCACACTTGGTCAAACAAGCCATTCTAGGTCTAACCCTAGTCTAAACCAGTCAACCAAGTCTAGCCAACCCTAACTAAACCTAGGCTAGCACACAACCACAACACAATGCCAACTAAGCTATCAAAACCCACATTACATAGGTTTAACATATACAAGTTATACCTATATACCATACTACAATATACAAATCTATAGATACCATGAATATGTTATATACATTACATACATTACATTTCATATTTCATATGCATTCATTCCTTCTACATCTCATGTGCATATATATATCATATATTCTATATCGCATCTACATGGCCAACATTTTAGTTTTAGACAAAACATACATAGCCAACATTGTATAGGCTAACATTGCATATTTACATTATCTAACATACTTTTGCATTTGCTATTCATTTATCATGGCATTCCTAATCAATCATGGCATTTCCATTCATTACATTTGCATTGCTATGAGTGTGTGTATATATGTGTGTGTTGTTGAGGGTTTAAGGTAGTGTGTGTGGCATGGTATATTCAGTGGTAAATTTTCAGGTTTACATAACAGTGAAATGAGGGGAACAGTGTGAATGTCCATTCTCAGGAAATCAGCCTACATAAAACCAATTTTCATGTGCATATGAGTGAATATTAGCTCTCAGTTTACAACAATTGAAATAAATCTCAGGTGGAAATGTGAATCAAAACTGGTTTCCTAAATCAGTGCATATGGGTGTGTGTCTCATGGGTTAACAGGAAAGCAATGTGTCAACTTCTCAGGAAAAATGTGAATTCAGTTTTACGTGTCAAAACCAGGAAACAGGGTTGTGTGAGCAGGAATTATAGGAATTTAAATGTGTGTGTAGAGTATGTGACAGGAATTCAGCTAACAGTGAGTGAGTGAGGGTGTATAAACTCAGAAAATTCAGCTAGTGTAATAGAATCAAACTCAGTTTGGTTTAGGAATTCAAACAGCCCAACAAGTACATTGACAGCCATCCATTAGCTAACAGTTTACATATCAATTCAATTTTTTTTAAAGAAATCAAATGACATTTAGCTAGTACAATTTAATGGATTAAACATAGAAATTAAACCTCAGTATTCAGTTAAAAATGGAAGTTAATGTCAGTCTATATTAACCAACAGTTAATCTCACATGTCCCAATCATAAATGGAAATCCATTCATCAAAACTCAATTCGAAACTAAACCTAATACTAGCCAACAATCTACATTAACATAGTCTAATACACATGTGCAAGGAATCAAACAGGCAAACTAACATTCAAATCAGTCTAGATAGGAATTGAAAGTTCAGAATCTAATTCACAGGACTGGGTATTCAGTGTGTACAAGGGTGTCAGTTGGTGTCCAAGTGAAGGGTGTGTGCAGTGAAGCTATATGTGAAGGTGGCAGGCTTTACATCTATGTAGGACATCATATGTGTCCTGATACTAAAGGCAGTGGTGTATTTGGGAATGTAGTGCTAATTATGCAGTGAAGTGCAAATGTCATACAATCTCAGAAAATGAATGAATGTGTGCAAGTGTCCTGTGGCAGTGTATTCTAAGCACAAATGTAAACATGTGCACAGTTCAGGAATGAGAGATTGAACACTGAACTCAGGTTAAATATGAAAATTAGTTTGAGAAACCTATATAAAACCAATTTGAAATTAACATCATCTCAGGCAAATTGAATTATCATAATTCAACATTCGATCAAATTCACAAAACTCAAAAAATTCACTGGACTGAACCAATATTCAGAACCCACTCCCAAAATCAATTCACATTCGAAAAAAAAAAATTAAAGCTCCAAATAAATGGTTGATAGAGGTAAGGCATAATGCAATGGTGTCAAGGGTGTCATTCGTGTCCAGAAAACTGGACACGAGCGTGTCCAAAGGAGAAAAATCAACTATCAGAAAATAGTGCACAACACTCCTCGTGCAGAGGTGCAGAGCGTGCTAGGACACGACACACGACACCATAGGGCTTGTGCTCGTGTCCTCGTGTCCTAGGGTGTGCCAAGGATAGGGGAACATGCTTGTGTGTCTGTATCGTGTCCACTAAGGTCGTGTCCAAAGAAAACAACGCGTATCAGACACGATTTTGCGCGCACGCAGTGTCAGTACAAAACCCGTGTGAGCTCAATAACTTCGAGAATACTCCACGAAATCATCTCAAATTTTGGAAGAGTGGTGAGAGAGGTTGCCCCCTCGTGTCCACCAAAAATCGTGTCACGAGAGGCCGTGTCGTGTCCTGTGTCAACCCCGAGCAGCAGGACAGTGCACGGTGTCCTCGTGCGTACGTGTGTGTCCAATTTTGGTCACAAAAAGTGTCAGAAACATGCTCAATAAGACACAAAATTAATAAACACATATAAAACAATATTTCCATTCAAATAGTTTTCAAAAACAACATAAAAATTTTCTCACAAACATTTCATCAAACACTTATAAACCGGGACTGATACATGTCCAATAAGGACACGAAATGGACACCACCCGACACCAAACCTATGCTAGTAGCTATGGGACTCCTAGGGCTATGTACTCATGCAAAGAAATCAAAATTTGAATGGGTTTTGAGAGTTTTACCTATATGTTTCAAAGCTCCTTGAAAAGCTACAAAAGAGGGTTTCTCCTTGCTAGCTAATCTCTCCAAATTGCAACAAACCTGAGAATACTCTCCATAAGCAGCAAGAAGGGATTGATTCGAACCTAGTGCAAAAGATTTGAGCTAAAAAGGACCTAAAATAGGAAAGTTATGGATTGGGGAAGATGGCTATACCTTTCTTTCTTTAAACTTGGAAACTTGGATGAAAAGAGGCAAGAACACATGAAGAGGGGTTTCTATAGGGGAAAATTCCAATGGTGGCTGGCCACTAATGCTAGGGTTAGGGTTTCTAGTTAGTTGTGGGCTTGGGCTCTCTTTAAGACAAGTTACATCTAAGTTTCTAAGGGCCCATTCTCTAAAATCAATTCTCATGACTGAAACTACTATTTGATTTTTAACTTAATAATTTCTACCCTCAACTTAAGTTAACCATCCTACTTAGCCTATGGGTTAAGTCTAAGCTTCTAGGTTAGGCTTCACTAGGCTAAAACCAATCATAGCACATAACACATTTAAATAATAATAAATTCACATAAATTCCAATAAATCATAATAAATTCAAATAAATCCTAAAATGACCAAGACACCCTCTACGCTAAAATGATAAATGAAATACCCTAATCACATGGCTAGGCTCTAGGTCAAGCTGTCTCTAGGGTTACACTAGCAAGACACCAAATCACAAGTCATGATTTTAAATAGTTTAAAAATGATTAAAAATTACCAAAAATTATAATATGAAATAAATATCAATAAATAATAATTATAATTACAAAATTCAAAATTATCCTTATTTGGAAAACTGGGTGTTACAACCACGATTCCTTCGACTTGATTATAACTTGACTTGACTTGACTTGACTTGACATGACTTGAGTAGGACTTGACTTTGACATTCTATAGATTGGGAGTACTTACCTTGGCTACGGTCTATAGGATTTTATACTAGGATTAGCTACCGTCTTGGTTGTGAGTATTTGCCTTGATTGCGATTGAGACACTATAGATTGTGAGTACTTACCTTGACTGCAGTCTATAGCTTTGACCTATTAGCCATTTCTAGTATGGCATGCCAGTGTCTTAGGATCCTTATGTTTAGATCTTGTGTCTTAGTTCATTTTGTCTTGTTGGATATCCTTGATTGTCTCTTACTTCTTTGTATATTTGTACTATTACATGTTGGCCTGTATATTATGTATCTTGCTAGTCCTCTGAGGACCTGATGATCTCTTCAGGTTTAGCGATGGTATGGAGTTAGTTAGCAGAGCGGAATGGTAGAGGATTACGATACATGATACAGGTATTTGCTTGTGATATTTCTTTATTATCATCTCGTGCTTTATATTCAGTACCATGATATTTTCTGCTTATTATATAGACTCATATCATTCTTAGAGTCTAATTGGACAATATGCTAATGGGCTGCAGACCATGACCCATACTTGTTCATTCTTGTTTCATATGATTCCTGTGGATTGAGATATAGTTTAGATTAGACATGATACCCTATTCTAGACAGCTTATACGTACTCGAGTCGGGCTGGAGTACGCTCGACACGTAGCTGGCTTGCTCACGAGCTCGCATCCGAAAAGCGGGTACGGGTCGTGACATTGACAGTATTTACGTATTCGAGTCAGGCTGGAGTCCGCTTGATGCGTAGCTGGCTTGCTCACGCTCTCGCATCCGAAAAGCGGGAACGTGTCGTGACAATGTGGGACTGAATTCATATAGGGATTGAATTCGAAATGGGAAAGTATGGAGAATAGGGACTGTTATGAATACTGAAATGTATAATAAAATGAGGACTGTTTTGAGGTGCAGGGGCTGAATTTGTATACATGGGAATGGAGATCGAATGGGGGTTTGATTGTGGATGAATGAATGGATTGGGGGGAAAGGGGCTGAAATGTGCTCACTGCTACAAAACATGGCAACAAGTGCCCTGCTACTGCTGCTGCATGATAGTATGTTGCTGCTGTTGCTTTAATTGTGTACTGCTGCTGCTTCGAGAAGACAACATCCTTCTTGTTGTCCTGCTGCTGCCAAGGGCAGCAGTTCCCCCTCCATTGCCCACTCTCCGCTTCTCCCTATCTATCTCTCTATCTCACTCTCTATATCAAATTCTCCACCTACTTCACAACACCACAACCACAACTAACTATAAACCAAATAAATAATCTAACTACAAACTAAACTACAATAAGGAAATGAAAAAATATATCTATAACAGTCCTAATATTTATATAACTAAAACACATGTTATAATATATAAGTATGATATAAA
Source organism: Iris pallida (assembly GCA_029216955.1). Classification (NCBI taxonomy): domain Eukaryota; kingdom Viridiplantae; phylum Streptophyta; class Magnoliopsida; order Asparagales; family Iridaceae; genus Iris; species Iris pallida. The sequence goes on from JANAVB010044814.1 coordinate 2,012,511, forward strand.
AACTCATAATACTTGGACACCACTCCTAGTATCCAAGTAGGGACACAACCTACCCTTCCACACACACAATAGCAACCCTCTAAAGCAACAAAACCTGAAATTAGAACTAATTTACACTATTGGCATTTCAACATACACATGGGGTGTCCTATTTCAACAACTCCCCATTAGGACACAAAGCTACATGTAAACACACACTAGAGGACTCCAAATGGCCTCTAACTTAATTCTAATTGTTGTTCTAACAAGCGGGTTCATTCTATGGATTCAAAAAATACACAAAATGCATGGAAATAAGATTTAGAGGAAAGCTTTATACCTATTAGGAGTGATTCCTAATGAAATCTTCTCCGATACGAAGAACTCCTCAAATGGACACTTCCACCTTGTACTTCTCTTCCACTCCTTGGTAGCAACCTTCCTTGGCAATAAGGAGAAGATTGATGGAAGAATATGTGAAGGATTGATTTGATTTGGAGATCAAATCAGTGCAAAGGCTCCAAAATTGGGGAAAAACACATGTGAGTTTCAAAAGAGGCAAGTTTCCAAGGAGAGAATAAAATTAATCCCTCCTTCTAGTGTCCGGCCAAGTAGGGCTAGTTTGGGGCATTGTGAAATGTCCCAAACACCCCTCTCTAGTCCTATTTGGTTGGGTCTAGCCTAGGTTCAAGTTTGGGGTCAAAAGGATCTAGTTTGAGTCTCTAATCAACTAACCTAATAAAGGGGAAATAGACTAGTCTAACCAATCTAATTTGTGAACCAAGTGGGCCATATCTAACTTAAGTTGGATCCCATCTAGAGACTAAGCTACCTGAGTCACTATCTCAAGTCGGAACGAGACAAAACTCGAACCACACTAAACAAATCATATAAAATATTTAATAAAATTATAAAATTCCAAAAATGTTGAAAATTCAAAAAAATGACCAAAATACCCATGTTCTTGAAAACTGGGGGTAATAAATCTATCCACTTTAAAAAAAAATTGTCCTCGAAATTAAAACAAGGCAATCACAGGAAACACATATAGATCAACAATCCTGTTCAAATACTTTTCAAAAAAATCAGCAATAAAAAAATCTCTTTGAGGCACATCAAACACTTTGTAAATAAAAAAAACTGATACGTGTCCGATACGGACACGAAACCAACACAATCACTCATATAAAAGGTCGAAATTAACAATCACCAATGCAATAAATATCAAAATAATTCAAAGAGGTCAAATGACCAAAATACCCTTAGGCCAGAAATGACATTAAAAATATCCTAATCACATGGTTAGGCTCTAGGTCAAGCAGTCTCTAGGGTTTTACTAGCAACACATCAAAATTACAAGTCATGGCTTTAATTAGTTTTAAAATGATAATATAAAAAAACTCCAAAAACATATCATGATTTAAATGTCAATAAATAAATGATTAAAATTACAAAAGTCAAAATTACCATCAATTTAGAAATTGGGTGCTATAAGTTCCTCAAAATTAAGATGGTAGTGCTCCTTATAGTCAAACACCCCACAATCATAGTCTCAAAATTATGTAGTTCGAGAATCATATGCGTCTGTCCAAAATTATGATACTCAGAATCTTCGTCATGCTAGTGAGCAGAGCTACGATAATCACAGAGTCCTTGACTAAGGTACATACCTCTAGAATCATGGTATTTAAAATTTTTGCATTGCCACATACTTGGTCGCGAATTCCTACACCCGAGAAATACGTCCATAATCCGACTATATGTTCTCACTATGCCTGCTAACATGACCATAGAAGACTCTAAAATCCCATAATCGAGGCGACCTAGCCTATATGACTTATCTCAGAGGAAAATCAAAATCATATCACAAGAATAACAGAACAAAATTGATCAATTAACAAGGAACAGATAGAATCGAATTTCAAGACAGTTATAAGGAGGCAAATGCGGGAATGAGATCAAAAGATTGGAACCTGTAATCTGCCTGTGTGTCCTCGACTGTCATGCCAAAAGCTCGCCCCTGCTGGCCTCCCCTAGCCTGCTGTACTCTATCCTGGCCTACCTGTCAAGCTGCACAAGCAGTACAGTTCTTCATTTGGTGATCTGAAGCTCCACAGAATAAACAAACTCCCAGCCTCATCCTACAAACATCCCGAATGTGACCCGGCTTTCCGTAGAAAGTACACTGCATGGTCTGTCTCTGGCCCTGACCCTGCTGGTGGTGGACACGTGCTGGTGCCTGCTGAAGTTATAACTGAGGTTGCTGCTGCTGAAACTGCCTCTGCTGAAAGTGAGGGTGCTTGGCCGGCCCCGTACTAGAACTCGCACCAAGAACGTCACTGCCCCTCTTCGGCTTGAGGCCGAAGTCCTCCTCAGCTATCTGTGCCTCTATCAGTATCTGCTCGAAGGTCGCATCACGTCACCCAGAAGTACGAGTGTGAACCGCATGAATAAGGCCTCTCCTGAACTTGCGAGCCTTATATCCCTCATTCTGGATCAGATCTGGTGCAAACCTACTCAAACGGAAGAACTCCATTACATACTCGTCTACCGACGAGTTTTCCTGCACCAATCCGACAAACTGGACCTCCAGAGTTATCAAAGCTACGTCGGGGTAGAACTTCTCCTTGAATATCCGTCTGAAATTCTCTCAAGTCAAACCCCTCACCGATGCACGAGGATCCGTACGAAACCATGTCAAGGTGATATCGAAAAACTGGCTAGCCGCAGACGTCACCCATAGTCCCCTCGGAACCTCTGCTAACTCCAGGCTCCTCTGGACGTCCTCCAACCAATCATCAGCATACAAGATACCCTCGGTACCCTTGAAGTCCCTCGGGTTCATCTTCCTGAAATCCAGACATGTGTCAGGCCTCCCCTGACCCTGCTGCTGAACTGGGGCACCCTAAACTGTACCTGAGACTACCCTCTTAACTGCTGCTATCGCCAGCTGGTGGGAGTTCTCCATACTCTGTCGTAGCACCTCTGTCTGGCAGTGGGATGCGTCAGCCAGATGCTGCTGTGCCTCTATCTGGGCCTTCTGGGTCTGCATCATCTACTGTAGAAGGGCCATCATCTGCTGTGCGTCTGTCGGTAGCGGAGGTGGCGGTAGAAGAGTCTCAGGAATGACTATGGACGGTCCCGCAGCTGGAGGTGGAAGACCTCCTGGAACTGTCGCTGCTACTCCCGCCTGAAGGGCAAGAACTGAGGTGGCAGCTCCTTCAACTGCAGCTTCCGCAACCGGAGGTAGAGGTCCTACCAGATCGGGCCTCTCTGGAACAGCACTAAGTCCTGCTGCCTGAGAGCGAGTAATCGTCATCCTGAGGACAAATTGAAACAAGGAGATCAATATGGCACATAATAAGGAAAATCAAGGAAGGACAATTGAATTCAAATACAAGAAGAGTTGTCATGGTAATCAAAGATCAGAATTTTCCTAAAATGTGATTGGGTAACTCCTATCATATCCTAGATCTTATGTCCTCATCGTAAGCTCGTAATTAGTACTCTAAGTCGAGCACCATTAGAAGATCGTACTAATTGCGATACTGACCTGCATGGGCTACCACAAAAATGTGTCACGACCCACACCCTAAGGAAAGGCACGAGAATGAGAGTACGTCCAGCCTATGCCACAGAATCGGTGGTAAAATATTGTAGGTCGTCTGTAAATACTACAACTAGACAATATATAAGGGTACCTGTCATCTCCGTACGGAGGTATAATATGGCATAACTCAATCACAAGACAAACTAGGATAGATAGAACGAAATAGAAATATGATAGAAGTGAAAACAGGAAATGAGTTCAGGATTCCAACACAGCTCAGAGATATAAACAACATCACAGAAACTCTAAATATAAAATAAAAACTACAGTCTGAAAGTACTAGCTGGATCGCAGTCCAGACAAACCTAACTAAGCTATTCTAGTCCAGGTGTGCAAAGTCTAGTGGCTCAACTGCCAGGTCACAGTCATGGCCTAAGTCTCCATCTGCCCCGAACCCATAGTAGGTCGGGCAGTCTGTCTCGGAATCATCTGTAATATATCAACGGTATCCTGTCAGAAAAATGAGCAAGTATAAAACACTAATAATGGTTCCATATGAATTGACAAATTCTATAAGAGACAATCATAATGAAAAATAAGATAAAATATCAAGACAGAAAATATAAACATGATATGTAAACTGGATATCATGTCATGGTATAAATACAGGAATGTAGACTAGAACAGGGATATGATGTAATAAAGTAAATATCAAATGTGCCATGAATTATTAGTACGTTATGTGATTGGCTTAGGTCTAGATCATGTTGTTCCATCAGACAGGCTATGAACAGGTGTACAAAAGAGCAAGATCAGGCCGGCAACCATGGAAAGCTATGAACAAGTAGGGTCAGGCTTTACCCATCGTGAGGCGAGGGTATAGCTATGAACAAGTAACAGGTACGAGTGTGAAGAACAAGTAGGGATTTGATCACACAACCACTAATAACTCGCCATCTCCGAATAGTATAATGGATCCGGACATAACATGTCATGATACGGGACTCAAAAGCAGAGGACTAACCCACTCCCAAGTCAATGTCTATACAAGTACCGATAATAAGTCAAGCAATGTACCAATATACCAAGTAATCCAGGAACAATATCTCATGACAGGATCCAACGTATACTAGTCCGTAAAATCATCGTGTCAGAAATCAAGTAAGACACTACAACTGAATCAGATATAGCAGATATCAAGACAATAAAAACTATCAGTGAATGTACTCACCTGTGGTCCTGAGTTGATAAGGTGAACAGATGCTCAGTGAAGTCACAGACCTAAAAATGAGATACTAAGTCAAAACAGGGTTTAATAATGAAAGAAAAGTTAATCAAGTCATGATATGCAAGTCTATGCCAAACTAGGTCATACTAGGTCATACTGAGCCAAACTAGGTCACACAAAGACACACTAGAACAAACAAGGTCACAGGAAGTCAAACTAAGTCAAACTAGGTCGAATTGGCTCAAGGGTTGACTTACAGTTGACTTTTGGTCAACTGGTCAACTCTGGTCAACTCTGGTTATCTAGGTCAACACTAGGTCAAACTAAAAAAATATTGACCAACAGTTGACTTTTGGTCAATTGGTCAACTCTGGTCAAGTTCGGTCAAGTTCTAGTCACTTTTAGGCTAAGTTTGACTTTTCGTTGACTATGGTTGACTTTTGGTCAAAATGGTCAACCGAGGTCAAAACTAGTCTAAGAGCACTAATCCTGACCATTACCAACCAAGACAATCCATTTCTAACCCTATCTTAAACCATTAATTTTATACATTGTAGTTAGCTAATTACCTTAACTAGCTATATCTATTATCCTTTAACTTCTAACAATCTAACTCTCAACAATACTAACCCTCCATCTAACTTTTAACCAATACTATTCTAATCTCTTCACACACACGCACACTCACAACATGAAGGCATGGAGGATATGGTAAATGAATGGATGGAATGGAAATGGAATGAATGTGTAGTGGATAAATGAAGGGACTGTTATTTGAGAAAGAGTGAATGAAGTGGACTGTATATATATACATGGGCTGATATGTATACGTATGTGAAATGTATGGATTGTCTTGGTGAATGAAAGTAGGATTTGGGGACTGAATTTGTATTGGAAAAGATGGGATTGAACAATGGACTGAAATGTAATGGGAAAAATGGGACTGAATTGGAATGGAAATGGGTGAATACTAAGCATAAAATATGGACGGATTTCATTTACATAGAGGGACTGCTATTAAATAGCAGTGGACTACACATATACATAGGTTTATATGGACTGGATATATACAGAGGCTGAATTTGTGTGGGAATGAATTCATATGGGGATTGAATTCAAAATGGAAAAGTATGGAGAATAGGGACTGTTATGAATACTGAAATGTATAATAAAATGGGGATTATTTTGAGGTACACGGGCTGAATTTGTATACATGGGAATGGAGATGGAATGGGGGGTTTGATTGTGGATGAATGAATGGATTGGGGAGAAAGGGGCTGAAATGTGCTCACTGCTGCAAAGCAGGGCAACAAGTACCCTGCTACTACTGCTGCATGATAGTATGCTGCTGCTGTTGCTTTAATTGTGTACTGCTGCTGCTGCTGTCGAGAAGACAGCAGCCTCCTTGTTGTCCTGCTGCTGCCAAGGGTAGCAGCTCCCCCTCCATTGCCCACTCTCCACTTCTCCCTATCTATCTCTCATCTTACTCTCTATATCAAATTCTCCACCCTCTTTACAACACCACTACCATAACTAACTATAAACCAAATAAATAATCTAACTACAAACTAAACTACAACAAGGAAATGAAAAAAGATATCTATAATAGTCCTAATATTTATATAACTAAAACACATGTTATAATATATGAGTATGATATAAAAACTCATGATACTTGGACACCACTCCTAGTATCCAAGTAGGGACACAACCTACCCTTCCACACACACACACTAGCAACCCTCTAAAGCAACAAAACATGAAATTAGAACTAATTTACACTATTGGCATTTCAACATACACATGGGGTGTCATATTTCAACAACTCCCCATTAGGGCACAAAGCTACATGTAAACACACACTAGAGGACTCCAAATGGCCACTAACTTAATTCTAATGGTTGTTCTAACAAGAGGGTTCATTCTATGGATTCAAAACTACTCAAAATGCATGGAAACAAGATTTAGAGGAAAGCTTTATACCTATTAGGAGTGAATCCTAATAAAACCTTCTCTGATACGAAGAACTCCTCAAATGGACACTTCCACCTTGCACTTCTCTTCCACTCCTTGGTATCAACCTTCCTTGGCAATAAGGAGAGGATTGATGGAAGAATATTGAATGATTTATTTGATTTGGAGATCAAATCAATGCAAAAGCTCCAAAATTGGGGAAGAACACATGAGAGTTTCAAACGAGACAAGTTTCCAAAGAGGGAATGAAATTAATCCTTCCTCCTAGTGGCCGGCCAAGTAGGGCTAGTTTGGGGCACTGTGAAATGTCCCAAACACCCCTCTAGTCCTATTTGGTTGGGTCTAGCCTAGGTTCAAGTTTGGGGTCAAAAGGATCTAGTTTGAGTCTCTAATCAACTAATCTAATAAAGGTGTAATAGATTAGTCTAACCAATCTAATTTGTGAACCAAGTGGGCCATGTCTAACTTAAGTTGGGTCCCATCTAGAGACTAAGCTACCCGAGTCACTATCTCAAGTCGGAATGAGACGAAACTCGAACCACAATAAACAAATCATATAAAATATTTAATAAAATTATAAAATTTCAAAAATGTTGAGAACTCAAAAAAAAGACCAAAATACCCATGTTCTTAAAAACTGGGGGTGACATTATCTATGCCCACCACAACATCAAGAGAGAGAACACGGCTAGCATCTCCAATATTACCTCTTTCTCCATTAAACACCCTTCGTTCCAATACCTCGGACGTCCCCTCGTATACAGTAAATCTAACGCTGACATTTTTGATGACCCAATTAACAGAGTCAGGAGAAAACTGGAGGGGTGGCACAGCACTACCTTATCCCTAGGCGGCAAGATGATTCTTTTAAAACATGTTCTCATATCCATACCCATATATACCCTGGCAGCGTGCTCCCCGCCCAAGAAGGTACTCTCTTTGGTGGAAAGCATCCTTAGCGACTTCTTTTGGGGGCACAGCGGAGGCCAGGTTAAGCATCATTGGGCTAGTTGGGATACCATGGCTAGACCCACCAAGGAAGGGGGCATGGGCTTTGCAAAACTTTCACACATTGTGGATGCATTCTCGATGAAGCTGTGGTAGAAGCTTCGAACGAATCAGAACCTATGGGCTAGATTCATGAAGGCCAGATATTTCAAGCACATTCACCCGTCACAGGCCATTCCCAACAGCAGATCCTTAGCGGCGTGGCGACGTATCCTCTTCGGGCGCACTATTGCCGAACCAGTAATCCGCCTTTATTTGGGCGATGGAGAATCCTCAACCTTCCTTGAACGTTGGGCGACAGATTCCTTGCTCCCCAGCCTGCTGGCGGCCCGGAAGAACTTCAAGATCAAGGATTTGTGGGACTACTCTGGAAACGACTGGAATTGGGCCAAGGTCCATGATTGGGCCGGAGATGAGGCTGTAGATTGCATCCATCATCGAGGTATGAAGATCGATAGCGAAGAAGATGAGCTGAGGTGGTCGGCCGAACTTTCGGGATGCTTCTCCGTGCGCTCGGCCAGACAGGTGGCCCGCAGACCTGGGACGCCAACTCCGATCATTGCAGCCTTCTGGAAGACTTGCATCCCCAAGAAGTGGTCCATCCTTCTTTGGAGGGCACATCAGAAGAAGTTACCCACTGATGACAATCTGCTTAGTATTGGGTTCAGCTTAGCATCTGCATGCAATTGCTGCTCAGAGCGTCAGACAAAAATTGTCGACCACATCCTCTGTCAGGGGGAACAACCCGTCAAGGTCTGGCGAGTTCTGTCCCGACGATGCAGTCAGGCTCAAGGAGGCAGATGCTTCTACGATCTCTTGGCTGGCTGGGCATCCGTATCCCACGGACACCAGATCATTGCGGCAGCTACCACGTGGGTCTTATGGAAGAACCGTAACAAGGCGAGATACGAGGATCACCAGTACAAAGTCGATAAGATCATATGGGAGGTCCTTCGGCAGTGCCGTAAGATCAGAAACTTCTGTTCGCATGGTCAGACTGACTTTTGGTTTTCTCTGCTCTCCTAATCTCCTGTTTTCAGGTTTTGCTGGTATACTTGTATAGGCGTCGGCATTTTGTGCCTAGGGGTATACTTGTATAGGCTTTGACATTTTGAGCCTTATGGAATAAAATAAGGGAGTTTCTAAATATATATATATATATATATATATATATATATATTTGCCAAATATATATATATATATATATATATATATATATATATATATATATATATATATATATATATATATATATATATATTTGGCAAACCCCATGTGTGATTATGTCAATAGTTGATTCTTCGTTTATTGACATATACATATTTGTTGTGTTAGCTCAAGTGGTAAGTGTGGTGGATGTTTTACTAGTGTGCGATGTTCAAATCCTGCAACCAACAGTATTTTTATCGCTATTTCTTGGAAAAATTCCTTCAGAGGGCCTAGCTCTGACTTGGCGCGGACGAAGTCCGCAAACTGATGCTTTTATGGCTCATTTCACAAGATTGCGTTGGGCGAGAAAATATAACAGGAACAACGAGGCTGCATCGAGTATAGATAGGGCGATAATAGCACTGTTAACCTAGCTGTCGTATCATTGTTTTGCTAGCCTCGTTGAAAGTTGTTCAGTTCGTTCTATGAGTTACTTCTGTTTTTTAGCCCAGGTAGTTAGTAGGTTGGTTGTTCAGTTTTGTAACTGACAACGGGTGGCTCTCATATGTGAGAAGACCATTATTATTTATTGTTGATAAGAACAAGAGAAAAAATAGCAGAAAAAAAAGAAATTAGGGAGTTTTCTCTCTACTACTCTTGAGTTTTTTGTAACAATGCACCAACACATGTCATTACCAGATTTTCGGATTGGATTATTTTTAACTAAATTAAAATTTTGCTATTAGTGTGCCATTAGCATGACAATCAACCTAAATTCATAGATTATAAATTCTTAACTAGTTGGACCCGAGTCATGGCTAGATTAGGAGCAAACCTTATTTAAGGGCTCGAACCACTTTGCCCTAAAAGCCTTTCCTACTAATTAATTGACATGAGAGGATTAGGGCTAGCTAAACCTAATTAATCCCATAATAGAATCCCTACATGGCCGGCTACTAATTCCTACATGGCCGACCACCTATAGATAGGGTTCTCCTCATTTTTCTCTTTCCACACTCTTCCAAATTTTCTCCTCCATTTTCTCCATGGTGTGCTAAGGAGTTTGGGAGCTCAAGGAGACTTGGTGGAGGCTCTAACAAGGATTTAGGAGCTACTTTCTCTTCCTCCTTCCCCAAATTCGTAGGTCATTGTGAAGGCACCATTCTCCATAGGTATAACTATCTTTCCTTTCATTTACATGGCTAAATTTCAAGTAAACTTGTAGGAGACCCCTCTAATGGCTAGATCCAATCTTCTAGGTGGTGAAATAGGTGTTAGAGGACTCATTCCTAGCAGATCTATGGCTTAGAATAGTGATATTTGGGTAACTACGGGATTGTGACCACCAAGTGTTTGATACAAGTTCTTAAAGGATATTTGATCATGTTTTGGTGTATGCTTTGGTCCATGTGTTCTAATTACGATATCGAATGTTATGTCATGACTCGAGGTGATATGCTTGGCCAAATGGATAAATTCCTATATATAATGTGTCTCTAAATGAGCTCAATACCATATCAATGGCTATTGTCACATTTACGTAGGGTTTGGGGATGGTGAAGTGTACCCATGTGTCATTGAGCTTTTTTATCATAATTATGTCACATGTATCATGTTTATATATATATATATATATATATATATATATATATATATATATATATATATATATATATATATATATTATTTATATATATATATATAAATAATATATATATATATATATATATATATATATATATATATATATATATATATATATATATTATATTATTTATATATATATATATAAATAATATATATATATATAAATAATATATATGTATATGTGTTCATATAAAATAATATTATATATAAATAATATAAAAAAAATATATATATATATATATTATTTATATATATATATATATAAATAATATATATATATATATATATATATATATATATATATATATATATATATATATATATATATATATATATATATATATATATATAAGTTGGGAATGTGATATATATGTATATGTGTTCATATATGTATAGTGAAGGCAGTTGGGGTGTTATGTTTGTGTGCTATGATACTAATTGGTATCATAGAGGGGATGTGTTTGGAACAAGTAGTGAAGATGTGTGTCTATGTATATATAAACAATTGTGTGTATCAGTGTCAGTTATTAAATGTATTAGTGTCACATGTATTGTGATATAGGCATATACACATATAGGGGGGTTATAGTACAATCAGTGCACTGACGTGCATTTGAATGCATAGTAGCAGGAACATGAATTCATGTCCAAAATGTACAAAGGTATTGCAGGTGGTGTACACACATGTATGTGAGTGTGTCTGTGTGTGTGTGCACAAGCCTAGGGGAAGTTCAGGCATATGTGTTGGTAGGGCAAGGAAAATAGTAATACTACTGCACTTGACAACAATTTAGGTACTTGTTATAGGTGAGTCCCAGTATGAGGTATCTGCTCCTGTTGTGCATAGTGTGAATGAGTGAGTGTATAGTGTGTCACTAGGTGATCAGTTAGGGAATAACAGCTGGAGCGTGTTCAACAATAAGAGGGACTGTGTGCTATGCACAGATGTGCCCAGGCCTTAGTGGCCATCAACAGCACAAAGGAATCCTGGTGTAGAGAGGTTGTATGAAGGTAATGGGGTTTTCTGTACGTGCAGGTCCGTGTAGAAAATACCTATGCAGAATAGGAGCCTAGGGACTCAGTTAATGGGACTTATAGGAGTTAGGGAGTGTATGTCTGCACACAGATGTGTGTAGTCAAATGCAGCAGGATTTGGATTGTGGCAGTGCACATATGGTGGATTGTGGGGTGTGCCAGAGTAGTTTTGTGTGTGTGTGTGTTTTACCTACATGTGATAGAGAAGTGTAGGCAGTGAGTGAGTATGAGTTTTGGGTGTGTGTGTACACACACATGAGGAAATGGGGTTGTTGTTTGAATGCCAGTAGGTATTAGGGAGGATTGAGTAATAGGGTGTGTGCACAGATTGGTTTACCTGTAGGGGGACCCGTATGTGTATGGCCTTTTTGCAAACACACACCAGTACAGTTGGTACACATACCTGTGTGCACACTAGAGAGGCTTGTGTGCATATCTGTAGGTAACAGTCCTGTGTGTGTGAGGGCAGGTCTGTACACAGAGTTCCAGTGTGTGTGTGTGTGGCCTCATTTGATATACAGGGGAGTAAAGTATGTGAGAGTGTGTGTGCAGCTTCCTGAGTATAACAACCGGGGATAGTAGGATAGGTGTCCATGTGTCCTTATTTTCCATAAATACATTCACTTTATTTATTTTGATTCTAGGAAAATACAACTTTAGGAATCCGATCTAGAAGACGATCGCTTTATCCCTTGGACGATACGAAGAAGAAAAGCTCTCAAAAATTCGACAGCAATTTAGATATTCTGTATATCTATACAATGAATGAGAAGAGAACTCTATTTATAGAGGCAAAAAAAATAACTGAAAAGATAACTGTCTTCATAATCTACGCATAGTTGATAATCACGCAGGACTCAAACGTGTGCAAGGTTAATGAGCAGTTACTAGATGTGGCCTGTAACTGTTAGACACATGGCAATCGTACATGAGTCATGTGCAAGTTACTGAGCACGCATACGAGAGATTTATGGCATGTCTACCACGTACTCCAATCTGATAATTTGAGATGAAATCCACGCCAACTGGTTGAGGATGAAATCCATGCAGACTTGGGGCAGAAGGCTTCAGAATACACGCCAACTTGAGGCAGAAAGCTTTAGAATACACGCCAACTTGAGACAGAAAGCTCAGAATTCACGCAAACTTGAGGAAGGAACATAGAAGTTCAAAATACACGCATACTTGAGTCAGAATGGCCAGCTGTCTTGATTCGACGTGCCTCGACTGGCACAAAATCTCTGACATTGATTGCCTTGTCAGTCACATTAAATGACAATAAGGTCTTTTTGGTACGCCAACTTGATGAAGACTGAATCTTGTTGAGGAAGATTTCGAAAGTCACGCAATAGTCGGCTGAGATCTCTCGAGTCCCGTGCATACGTGGCATACGAGGAGACATTCTTTGACTGTCGTGCTGTCAGTCATAATGACACTCTGACAAATGATGAGCTGTCTCTGTGTACCATTTAAACTCTGCGTATATTTGAGGAAATGGTCTGATAGAACTCAGCGTGTATTTTAGACATTGTTCTGATAGGCTGTATTAACTCAGCGTGACTTCATTTTTGAGGCCTATAAAACCCCCTTCAAAGTTTTCGAAAAATGATAAATTATTTCCAAATACTTTGAAATCGAGATGATAAAATGAATTTAGTCACGCTGAGATGATTCAGGGAAAGATTTCTTCCGAAATGATTGGGCTGTTGGGATTCTGTGCGGTTTAGGATCCCGTACAAAACTTCTATATCGAAGCAAATAATGACTTTGCCGTTTGAAATTCTTCGTGAGCCTATAAAAAGGACATAAATCACTTCCTTCTTTCTTTACTTGCTTTAGAGAGAGAAAATCCCACACAGAAGAGAAACTTCGTCTTCCCCGACTTCTCTTTCTCCTTCTCAGCAATGGCTCCTAAAATCGACGCTCAGGCTAAGGGCAAGGCCCCTGCGACATCTTCGCATGCCACCACCGACAGACTTCCTCGCCGCGAAGCTACTCATCCCCCAATGCAACGTAAGTGACAGATGGGGATGCGAACTGATAAAGACGAACTGATGAAGATGAACTCCACATAGAAATCTTAGGATTCGTAAAACAATCAATAATGAACTTTCGAAATATATCCCCCTTCTTAGGGCAAAGGATATTAATAAAGTATGCCCCCTCTTTAGGGTTGGCTATACTTCACATCTTCGTGTTTACGAAGATCTGTGTTTTACGCAAATGAGCATGGCTCTCATGACTCTGCGTGATTTATCGTATGTTGGCAGAGATGTCGATGTTGAATTATTCACGCAGACTTCTGAGAGTCATCCTCTGGATAGATTAGTCTTGATCTGTCAGCGTATTTTTTGTCATTTTCACCTCAGTGTGATTCTGGCAATGATGCATGACTTTTATTCTAATCTGTCTAGACTTTGCGTGAAATAATCACATGCGTGAATAAACCACTCAGCATATATATATATATATATATATATATATATATATATATATATATATATATATATATATATATATATATATATATATATTTTGATCTTTGCGTAATTCTGGCAGCGTATCTGTCTGAAGTCTGCGTGACTTATAAAATTTTCTTTGAACACTGTTAAGCACGCATAAGGTTTATAGACATAGATTTTTCTGAAGTCTGCGTGACAAAACATATCTGATGTTTTTCCTTTTCTTTTCTGTAGTGGACATCCGAAGTGAAGAGGCTGAATATGAAGGATATATGAGCTTTTCATTCAAACATGACTTGTCTCATGTAAAGTTCCCTCAATTCGACACTCCTGAAGCTAGATTGTTTTTATTGACGAATCAAGACCACACAACTCTGCTCTGCCTGATAAATGGTGAACCACTCCAGAGTCTTGATTTGGTACTTCATAAGAAATCGGCCTTTCTGTTTGGGGATGCCATAGCACATAAGTCACAACCAAAAGGCATCAGGAAGAAGGTTTGCTTCTATTTTAAAGGTGATGCAAGGAAGCCCATGTACTGGCCGAAGGTATCTAGGGGTTTGTCTATCATGCAATTCATGCACGCCAGTTACCCCAGAAAGATGACATGGCACTTAACAGAAAATCAGCAAGCTAAGACGAGCAGAATCATTTACAAGAAAGACAGATTCTACAGTGCTCCGGAGAATCACGTATCCTTGTTTCGAGGTTTGAAGCCGGGATGTGTGCCACCGGAAGACTCGTCTATATTGATGCCATTCAGGATGCCTGTTTTCATAAATGAATTCATGGCAAATAAGAAGGCATTCTATCCTACTGATTCGACGCCGAGGATGATAGGCTTAATGAATCAGGAGAATATGAGGTAGAGGACTCTGGTCCATTGGGTTCTGGAGAAGTTTGAGAATGAGCTGAAGCAAATAAATCTCTATGACGCGATCGTCAATTCCTCCTACGGCTTCAAACCCAACCCATTTCTATTCCTGGCCTTGGTTGAAAGATATAACCACTGGACGGGAACATTTATGACTCCCAAAGGGGAGATGGGTTTTGCCTTTCATGAGATGGAATACATCTCTCATCTGCCTTCAGGCACACTGCCATATGAAGAATATGTGCCTACAACCGAGGAGCTAAATTTTCTGTCGGAGAAGAAATCGGAGATGGTGCATCTGTTTGAAGAGATGATGTGCCATTTCGGTACATGCACTCTGTATTATAAAAGTACTAAAGAGGAAGCCTGCTGCCACATCCAGAAGTGGATGTCTTATCTTTTCATGAATCGTAAGAAAGATGAGAAGAAGATAAATGAGAAGAGAAGGTATCAAATTAACTACTTCAAGCCCCTCTCTGAGAGTGAAATCACCAATCTACTAGAGAAGTATGACTGTAAAGATTTCACAATCAATGAAGACTGGTATGTGTTTAAAGCCGGAACCACCTTCAGATCATATGTGAGATAGAGTGGAAAACTTTTGTCAAAGAACGGTCATTTAGCCGGATTCCTCTCTCTCTGGCTAAGAAGATTTGTTGTTTCTGGCTCCAGCTCTCTGGATAGAATACATAGAGGCGTTGTTTTTGCAGCAGTGTGCCTTATGTACGGCTATAAGACAGACTTATTATCAGCGATGACTTGAAGGCTGAACGCAGGTCTTCAAAATTTTGTAACCAATGTGCTGTCTAATCAAAGGAAGATGACCGATGAATTCCCAAGAATAGAGATGCCCTATACTTATTTGTATGGTTGGCTTTTTCTCTATCACGACGGACTGATACCTCCGGGAGCAGGAGGGAGCGGCAGCCTCTTTTTAGAGAAGTACGCCGGAGAAACTTTCTGGAAGGTTCACACTCTTCCAGAATGCAGAAATATTTTGAACCGATCATCACATTGGTCGATTCAATATGCTCCTCCGCCACTGGGTTATGAGAGCATGTCTCTGAACATGATAGACGGAGAAAAAGGGCACAGGCTAGATGACGTAGCTTTTCAATGGCTGCAGCGGATTCGGCCATCTCACCTGGTATATCGTCATGAAGAAATGACGTACTTAGAACCATATCTACCGAGCCGATTTGCTCGGCAATTCGGATATGACCAACTTCATGTTAGGAATGCCACCACCTGTCTTTCTGCTCGTGGAGGACTAATTGATAGAGCTCGGGCATGGAGATACTTCACGGTTAGAGATACAATAGTTGAATTCTCTATGCCGAATCCTCTATCCAGGGCGGGGACGAAAATGCTCTATACATACGCCCGCTTCTATGTTTCATCGAGCACTTTCATGCCGAGTTTTCATTTAAAGACTTTTGTTGCAGAAGACGACCCAGCTCCATCAAAGAGGTCGAAGAAGAAGATTGTTATTCAACGATTTACTCCGGAACCTGAAGATGAGACTGCGGAAGTTGAACCCTTATATGAATTATCTCTGGAGCAAAACTTTCCTGATAAAGTTCTTCCTCCAATATTTGTGTCCATCTCTAAGAGGAAACGAAGTGATGAATCTGAGACAGTCTCTAAAAAGAGTACTAAGTCTCAGACTTCCAAGAAGAAAGGAGTTTCAATAACTGCCACCTCATCTCTAGGTGGCATCCCAGTTGATGAAGACGATGTTGCCGACAAAGATGAAGATACAGATGAAGACGATGCTCCTTTGATAAAAAGGAGATTGAGAGGCAGATACGTCAAGAAGACTGTCGAAAAGATGAAGGGCAATAAACTCCTGGAAACTATTATGAGTGGAGGGATCTTGCCAGAGATCGATGAAGCGGTTTCCACGGAGAGAACAGAATCTGATCATGTTCATCTTCCAGCAACTTCAGCTGAACCGACTGAGGTAGAGTCGACTGTCCCGACGACAAGTGGAGTAGCTGCTGAACCTTCAGAGATGAGGATTATCCCTTTTGAGCACGGGAAAGAGGGTGTCATCCAGGCATTAGATGATCAAATTGAATATTCAGAAGAAGAACCAGCTCCCGGGGCAGAAGTTAGGGAACAACCGGAAGTTCCATCTTTTCAACCTAATCAAATTGAAGAAACTCAGGTTGAAGAAAACATTTCTTCGGCCAGAGGCGATGAAGACGTGCCAACGTCTGAACTATCAGCTGCTGATGAATTATTGAAGAATGTTTGTAAAGACATCATTCTTCAAACTAACATTCCAGAAGAGACTGAACCTGCAGTCAATACCGAGTCCATGAAAATTGAAATTCAAGAACCTGAGCTCACTATTGTTACTGTTCCTGAGATTCATCCATCTCAAGAAATAGATGTTGATGTGAATATCATGGATTCTGGATCAGAGACCCATCCTGAAGCTGGAGATCCAAGAGAGTCTGAAGAAGAACACTCTGAGAAAGAGGAAGAGGCTGAAGAGGAAGAGGATTGGCATCCTGAGACTTCCACTCATTATGATGAAGATAAAATCAGAGGAAATAGAATGGAGCTCAGTTCTGAACCTACTCAATCTCCTGATAATGCTCCAGCACTCAGTAATTCTGGAGCTGGTAGTAGTCACATAAAGCAGGTGTCAGACACCATTATGGATCGACTGCGAGAGGATACGAGACTTCCTCAACATATATAATATGAACCTCAGCCTGGTAGAATTTTATTTCAAATTCTGTTTCTACTGTTTCTTTTTCTTTATATGCTGATTATTTTTCCTTTGACTAGTAGGAACTGCTGCAGCAATGAGCTCGACTCATGCTCCACTTATTCAGACTGATGTTGATGAAGGGAGCTCGTATTTGCCAACTTCTCCAGCGGCATATACTTCAATTCCCAGGACAGAGAACGTACAAGCTTCTTCTTCAATAATGACAGCAACTCCTGGGTTTGAGACGGGATTGGCAAGGACTCTGGGGATGTATTCAGATATCATCTATTCATATCTGGATACGTACTCCAGGCGTTTCTTGAAACACGAAACTATGCCCTTCTCTGAGCTCCGAACGGTGGTCAATTTCCCGCTCCTAGCACTGCGACATGCTGGCTGTGAAACTCAATGTATCTTCTTTGAACATCTCCTAGATAAATTGGAGACAACTATCCGAAGATACTGGGAGATCAAGAAGGAAGATGTTAAATCTTTGACTGTGGCTGAGATCGCTCAAATGGAACATGAAGCCCAAGCTCAGCAAGCTGCTTTAGAAGAATTTCTTGCTTCTTCATCTGAGAAGTTAGTAGAAAAGGGTGAAGAAATATTAGCTACTCGTCAGAGAGTAGAACTTCTGGAGAAGGATGAAATATCAAAAGCTGAAGAGCTCAAGAAGTTGAAAGAGGAGCTGGCGCGTCTTCAGAAGCGAATTGCCTTCATGGAAAAGGAGCAGGCTGAGGTCGTCACTGCTCGTATATCTGAAGCTGAACGCCGTCAAACTCTTCAACAAGAGCGAGAGCAGATACATGCAGAGCAAATTGAAGAAATTAATCGTCGCCAATCTGCTATTATCACTTTTGATGAACAAATTGTCGCAGTCGAAGCAGCAGAAAGAGTTCGCAAAGCTCATGATGAGAAAATGAGTACTGTACTTGATCGTATTAAGGAGCTAATAACTCCTAATAAATAGATCTTTTACATTTTCACTTGTAATCAATATTTTGATTTTGAATGAAGACAAATGAGAACTTTGTTCTGATTTTTGACTTCGTTGTTTTGATAATGATGTATTCATAGAAAATATGTTCAGAGGTAAATAATACATGACACATTTCAATAGAATAGAATATACAAATGAACTTTGTAATTCTATCAGATGATATTAAACCAGAGATGATCTTAGTTTGATACTGATTAAAAAAAATAGAATTCAGACATAAAAATATCTTTGAACTCAATTTTTCATGATCTTTGGACTCGAGAATCAAAAGACTAGATATCATTTTCATAAATATGATACTGAGATAGAAAATTCAGAGTTAATATGGACGTGATTTTCTAGATATCAAATTTGCTAAGAAAATGATACAAAATAGAATATCTATTTCCACTGGGGATAAAAGATATCGAAATGATTCTTGTAAAGAATAATAACTTTGGTATTTTTACTAACTGGGGAATGATAGGAGAACAATCTTGACAGATGAAAATATTACACATAATATTTCTTTAAGAATTTGCCATTAATGGGCATCATAGTGACTTTACCATCTATAGTGGTAAGCTGATATGTCCCATTAGAAAAGACTTTATTCACAATGAATGGACCTTCCCATTTTGCATCGAACTTGCCTTTACTCATGTGCGTCATAGTCATCGGACGTCTGACTGTAAGAACAAGTTCTCCTTTTTGATATGCTCGAACTCTGACTTTCTTGTTAAAAGCTCTTGAGATTCTAGCTTGATAGAATTCGATATTCTGTTGAGCATATAACCGCTTTTCATCCAGAGCTTCTAATTTTCGAAGTCGAAGACGATCATTATTCTCGGTGGTAAGTTCATTAGCGATTGCTATCCTTAAAGAAGGAATTTGAATCTCTAATGGGAGAACAGCTTCGCATCCATACACCAAAGAGAAAGGTGTACATTTGGTGGCATTACGAACTGTAGTGCGGTAAGCCCATAAACATTCACCGAGTTTCTCACTCCAATTACGTTTGTTGGCAGAAACAAACTTCTTTAAGAGTTTGATGATGGTCTTGTTGAAAGCTTCTGCTAATCCGTTAGCTGCCGGATTATATGCGGTAGAAGCCAAATTGTTGATCCGATGATCGTCACAGAATCGAGTAAACTTCTGACTGACAAACTGTGGTCCATTATCATGAATAATGCGTCGGGGAACACCAAATCTGTAGATGACATGATGCTTGATAAAGCTGATAATGTTAGAAGTCTTGACTTCAGATAAAGGAATAGCTTCAGTCCATTTGGAGAAATAATCGGTTATTGCGAGAATAAACCGATGACCTTTTGATGACGGCGGATTGATTGGGCCGATAATATCCATGCCCCAAGCTTCGAAAGGCCATGATGCTGCTATTGGGTGTAGAAATTCTGAAGGTTGATGGATAAAATCTGTATGGATTTGACAAACTTTACACTTACGGGCATATTGAATAGCATCATTCACCATAGTGGGCCAATAATAACCCATGCGTCGAATACGATCTTGAAGTTTAGGTCCAGGCTGATGTGCTCCACAAATTCCATCATGTGCTTCGCGGATAATTTGTTGGGCCTCATCACCAGCAATACATCGAAGAAGTAAACCATCATAAGCTCGACGATATCAAGTTTTTGTAGTATGATTGTAATAAAATCTGAGTGATCGTCGTCTGATAGATGCTGCCTCACTCGAATTATCTGAAAGGATATCATACAATACGAAATCTAAGAAAGGAAGTCTCCAATCTTTATCAGTATTCTGAGTCTCAGCTGAATTACTGAAGATAAATTCCATACTAGAATCAGATGAAGATGAAGATGATTTACGATTTAATCTGTTGAACTCTAAATCAATACCGAATCCTCTTGTTGTATTGACATCGTGAGATATTGATTCTTCAATATCAACTGGAAGTCCTAGAGTTAGATTGTTCTCAAGATGAAATAATTCTCGATTGTAAACAACAATCATTTGTTGACGTCTAACCGGAATAGCTAACACTGCCGTAAGATTAGCAAGAGCATCATCTTCTGTATTACATGCTCGCCTAACATGCTCGATGAAGAATCCTTCAAATGAAGAAGCCATAGATATGGCCAATCTATAGTAAGGAACTAGATCTTGATGGCGAACTTCATAAGTACCTCTTATCTGATTGACGATGAGTTTAGAATCTCCATAAGCTTCTAAATGTTGAATATTCAAATGTTTAGCGAGTTGAAGACCAATAAGCAATGCATTGTACTCAGCTACATTGTTTGAACATGGTTGATCAAGAGAATAAGCTCTTTGGATAGCAAGACCTTCTGGCGATACAAGAACGATTCCAACCCCAGCAACAATATCACCATTAGGACCTATTCTTGAAGCTCCGTCAAAGAATAGACGCTAAGTAGGATCTTCTTCAGCAATTTGGTTTGAATCTAGGACTTTATCTGGGATTTTATCGTAGAGTTTTGAATTTTTTGGAATTGAATGAGCAGCCAGAAAATCAGCTAAAGCTTGTCCTTTGACCGATTTCTGAGGGATATAGTGCATATCATACCGAACATGTAAAATTCTCCAGTTAGCCAATCGAGAATTTAAAACACTTGGTTTCTTCATCATGACTCGTATAGGATTGATCCTGGAAATGACATGAATGGTCTGGCCAATGATATAATGTCGTGTCTTTTGGACAGCGAACATAAGGGCTAGACATTCTTTTTCGACTGGTAAATATCGAGGTTCAGCTCTGGTCATGGTACGACTGAGATAGTAAATGGCTTGTTCATGACCATTTTTATTCTTTTGAGCGAGCAGTGCACCCAATGAATGACTCGTTTCTCGGGTATATAGAAGGAACGGTATTCCTGAAATAGGAGGTACCAATACTGGGGGGTTCATCAGATATTGTTTTATGTCATCAAATGCTTTCTGACATTCGTCAGTCCAGACGAAAGAAACACCTTTCTTCAAAAGTTTATTGAATGGTCTGCAGCGTCCTGAAAGATTAGAGATGAATCTCCTGATATAAGCGATCCTTCCTTGAAATCCTCGTAGCTCTTTTAAGGTGCGTGGAGGACGCATCTCTTGGATGGCTTTGATCTTCTCGGGATCTACGTGTATACCTTTCGAGGTAATGACGAAGTCGAGAAATTTGCCACTAGAGACGCCTGAGAAGGACTTAGTAGGGTTCATCCTTAATTGATGCCGACGCATTAAATCAAATATAGTTTTCAAATCTTGGATGTGATCCTCTTTTTGTCGACTTTTGACTGCAATATCATCAACGTAGCATTCGACTGTTTTTCGCAAATGTTCACGGAATATAGTGTTCATAGCACGTTGATAGGTTGCTCCTGCATTCTTGAGACCGAATGGCATTACTGTATAACAGTATGTACCGATCAGCGTTCTGAAGGAAGTGTGTTTCTCGTCATCTGGAAACATTTTAATTTGATTGTATCCAGAATACCCATCCATAAATGACATCCGTTCAAAACCACAGGTGTTATCGATCATAACATCAGTAATTGGTAGGGGGAACTCGTCTTTAGGACATGCCGTATTGAGATCACGATAGTCTATGCATACTCGGATCTTGCCAGTCTTTTTAAGGACATGAACTATATTAGCCACCCAATCAGGGTGTTGTTCCTCTCTAATAAACCCAGAAGCCATGAGTTTGTTAACTTCGGCTTCAATTGCATCCATAATGTCTGGACGAAATCGTCGCTGTTGTTGCTTGACCGGTTTAGCATTTGGCATGATATTGAGTTTGTGAGTTGCTATCTGTGGATCAAGTCCTGGCATATCTTCATAGCTCCAAGCGAAGACATCGATGTATTCGCGAATAAGTTTAATCATGTCTTGCTTATCAGTTTCTGAAAGACTTTCACTAATAAATATTGGTTTGGGGGATCCCTCTTCACCAACATCTATTTGAACGAGTTTATCTTCAGTTGGAGGTTCTCTTTGCTCGAATCTAAACTCCCATTGATTATCTAGCCTTTGGGCCCATTGTTCTGATTCGGATGAGATTTCAAATTCGTCTTCGTCATCTTCTTCAGAACCATCAATGGAAACCATGTTGGAAGACAAAATGTTACGGTGGAAGTCACCAATACTTGTATCAGAATCCCAAGAGGAGGTACTAGAAGAATCAGATCTTTTATCTTCGTCAGATTTAGGAATTTTATGGATGATATTGATAAAAAGAGTAGGTGCAATATAACCCAATCCGCATTTCGTTCTTCCATATTTTAAAGGAGGAATCCGAACAGGCATTTTTCTTCCTTTCCCATTACTGAGGCCAGTTCTGAAGTCATAGCCCATATTTTTGATAATATCTTTAGATTGCTGGCTGTAACGACACAACTGTAATCTTCCAGAATCATCATTTCTATCATCATCTTCAAGGTTGATAGGGTTTTTTGGTCCTTTGTAAAAGAATATTAGAGTGTCTCCTGGTTTTCTGCTAGGTACTAGAAAGCATGAACCTTGTACTGATTCTAAGGATACTTCTGTATGAAAAGTCTGTACAACTCCTATGGTTATTGTTTTCAAGTCATCTAACAAATACAAATAATTATGAACATGATTACAAACATCAATATACTGCAAAGACGGAGATATTTCATTAATTTCAAAAGTAGTAGTATTTACATCAGAAGGAGGTTAAACCTTAGAAATCTTAGCCAAATCAATGACTAAAGGGGGAGAAGAAGAACGAGAAGGAATTTTGTTTCGATTAAGATCGATCACAAATGGCTCAGAAGAGGTGAGCTCCCTTGAAGCTTGGGATGGAAAAGTAGTTCGCCCACCAACAGGGATTACCAGAGTGTCCTGTTTTGTAAGCGAAGATGCAGGAAATGTAGTACGCCCATTGATAGGAATGATCAGTGTGTCTTGGGTAGATGATGGAGGTAATAGAGAGATACGTCCGCTCACTGGAATAATGAAGGGGGCTTCTCCAGAGGGTTTAGGAGACTGTTGCTGAGTAGTTCGACCTTTAACAGGGATTATCAAAGTCTCACTTTGCGGATCTTCTTTTTCCATGGCTTGTACTATTTTTGTATACTCCTTTTTGTACATCCGAGAATCACTGAAATAAGCTTCAACCCCACGGAAAGGATTTATATCAGCAACTTCCTTTCGTACTTTTCCATCGCTGTCAATGTATTTGAAGCACTGATGAAGAGTAGAAGGCACCACATTATTCTTAAGAAGGAAGGGTCTTCCCAGGAGAAGATTATAAGATCCCACGATCTCGATCACATAGAAAGTGACTTTGGATCTGAAATCGCCTATTTGAAGTTTCAGATGAATCTTTCCCAACGGCTCACTTCGGCTTTGATTGAATCCCAATATAGTAGTAACCGTCTTGGAAAGTTTGTGAAGAGGAATTTTTAATTCATCTAGCAGACTCCTTGGCATTATGCTTAAAGCAGACCCTGGATCAATAAGAATACGATCTACCTTCTTCGTATCGATATAACCGGTGTAGTAGAGAGGCCGATCATGTCGATTATCCTCCAATAACATGTCATCTTGTGTAAAGGTGATATTCGGGATGATCTCCAATACACTATTGCAATGTAAGCAAGTAACAGGTTCTTCATCTGGTTTCTTTAATTGTGTGAGACAAGAGTCAGCCTGAAGAAGTGCCTCACTTAATTTCTCCCGAGTCTCTTTAGAAAGACGTAGAAGTTCGAAGAGGGACATTCTAGCTGGAGTATTAGCGAGTTAAGCTAAAATGTCAATGTTATAAGGCTTCTGAAGTCCAAGGGGAGGAGACTTTCTGATTGGTTTGTCGAAGCGAACTTGTTGTTTGCCTTTCTTAAGTGCTGTGGGCTTGGAAGGAATAGGTACAACCGGTGTAGTTGAAGGAACAGGTACAGTGGATGATTCTTCCTCCCGAGGAACATCAGGAATATCTTTGTCAGCTGGAGAGATATCAGGAGTATCTTCAGGACTATCAGGAGTATCTTCAGGACTCTTGGAATAATTCTTTAGATAATGTTTCCCTGTTCTAGTAGCACCAGCAAGTGCTTCTACCTTATCTTTCGGTTCTGTGTCGAAAGTAGATTCGAAAGAAGTCATATGACATGACTTAGTTTTTTCGGCCTTCTTAGATTTTAGGGAAGTAGTCTTTTGAATGTGAGGAGATTCAAAATCTGCCACCAGATCAGGATGAATCCAGATGATTTCTCCTGTTTCAATAGTGATTGGTACTAATCCTTCAGACTGTAGAGGGGGAATATTCACGATTTCAAGAGTTGCCTTGGGAATAGGAATAATTCCTCTTTCGAGGAGTTGAGGAGGAAAATCTCCGAATTGCATAGAGACAACGTTGGAGGTGACGGTCTTTTCTTTCGGAGTGAGAGTGACAGCTCCAGATTTGATCATTTCCTGGATTTTTCCTTTCAATACAAAACATGTACGAGCTGTGTGACCCAACATTCTATGGTACGGACAGTATTTAGGATGATCTGTCTTGCCAGCTTCATCGGGTTTCTTGATTTCAGGTAATTATATTTTATTACCTTTAAGTAGACATTCAAAGATACCAAGGACGTCATCGTCGTCAAAAGAGTATTCTTCTTTGGGGCGAGGTGCTCTTGGTTGTTGATTTGTTGGAGCTGGGGTAGCTTGGGTAGATATTACTTCTTGATTTTTGCTCTGGAGATTGACTTCGAGAGTCTCTTTTCCTTTACGATTGTTAGGTCGCGTACTATTGCTAGTATTTTGACCTGATTCATTGGGATTCATGTGTACCCCCAGACCTTTGAAAGTCTCGGCACTGACTTCGGCAGCTTTGGCACTGACGAAGAAGGAAGGCCAATCTTGGAATTGAGTGGATCCTGTCCACATGCTGATGATTGGTAAGAGATTTGACTTGCAAGTGTCGATAGTGACGGCATCGGGAGTTCCAAGAGGCATTTTTAAAGCTTCTCTTCTAAATCTTTCAATGAAGCTTTCAGTGCTCTCATTATTTCTCTATTTGATTCTTATAAGAGCAGACATAGTCATGTCATTAAGCCCTTCATAGAACCATTCAAGAAACATTTGTTTGAAGCCGGCAAATGAGGTAATACACCCATCAGGAAGACTTCTATACCACTCATAAGTCGTTCCCTTGAGACATCCGATAAATACCCGAGTAAGGAGGGCGTCACTTGGTTGTAGCTGGTCAGTCATCACTTCAAAATGATTGATAAACTGACTAGGAGAAGTGGTTCCATCAAAGAATGAGATAGTAGGAGGCATGTATTTAGGAGGATATGATACTTGCTTCCATTCTATTGGATAAGGTTGCTTGATACCTAACCTTTGTAAACCATCTTTCTGTTTAAATGCCTCAAATTGGGTTCGGAGATCCCTCAATTCTTCAGTAACGACTCCGGAAGATTGTGGAGTTGTAGCTTGTAGAGAATAGTTAGGAGGAGGGACAACATTATAAGCGCTACCCCCAGCTCCCGAATGGCTAGGAATTGGTTGAGTTTGTCCAGGGATATTGGATTGAACTGCTGGAGGAACATGCACTGGACCTACACCAGTGTCAATTGGTATGGCGTCAGGTACAGTCTGTCGATTTTGCAGCTGGGTTGCCATAAGTTCATACATTGATTTCATAGTATCAGCCATAGATTTCATTTGTTGTTCCAAAGAAGCAATTCTTTGGTCTTGGGGAGTCATTGAAGAAGAAGGTTCATTGTGTAATTCACTATTCCCATTCACCATATAAGTTGTGACCATATGCGGAATTGTTGATGATACTGTTTGTTATGAATCATTACTTTGTGTATCAAAATCAGTTATAGGAGAACTACCCCCAGTAGAAAGAGGTGGGAAGTTGGATTCTCCAAGGAATTTTGAATAGTCTTCAGAAACCGAAGTTCTTTGATTAGAAGCCAAGACTCTTGCTCTGGTGCCTTTGTATACCCCATCTGGACTATCAGTTCTACCCCCAGAATCCCGAGAGGTCATGTTGATAGAAGCGAAAAGAGGTTCATCTTTATCAGACATAGGTTCACCCTGGATCCGATTAAAGACAGACTGTCGTTTAGTTTGACATCTGCATTGAATTATGACCCTAGGTTGGAAGTCACAATCATGATGGTCATGATCACTTGATAGAGAATTATTCCTCCTCTTTTGTTGAAGATGTTCTCGCAAATCCGTATATGAAGATTGAGGTATATTTGAGAACAATCTTTGTTTATTAGGAACGTATTTCTTGTCCTTGGATTTTGACGGCTCTTGATTATACAAAGAGTGATTAATCTGAGCAACATAATTTTTGGCATATTCTGCATCCGGATCTCTTATTTTCATTTTCGATTGGTGTGGTTTCTTAACACCAGAAGTGCTTTCCAAACGGGATTGATTAAGTTTCATTCTAAGATCTGTTGGAGGTAAAACATTGGTTTTTGACACTTGAAGTTTTCCTTCCATTGATCTAGATATTTGCAGAGAAGGAAGAGTTGAACCATCTCCTTGAGTAGGAGTTGGTAACAAACCTTTTTGTAGCGACAAATTCTGTGCCCAATTTGAAGAAGTCGTAGAAGAAGACATTAAGAAATATTTCTTTTTAGACTTATTCAAATTTTGAGACATAAAATGTCCAGAAGGAAGAGTAGTCAAAAGACTATTTCCTTTTCTTTGACTAACAAAGCTGTCAGCCAAAGCTGTTCCTGAAGTAAACACTACAGGAGCAGAAGAAACAACTAAAGAGTTGTTCCTATTCGAAGGGACTTTGTGAGCCATTTGTGGAGGAGCCATAGCAAGACTACCCCCAGTTCTAGCAGAACTTGGCAAGGAGGAAGAAATAGCTAAAGAGCTATTCTTCTTAGAATTTGCTGGTGACAATTTGGCTAAGGAGCCAATGTTGTCAGCATATGAAGTTTTGGCTAAAAAGCCAGATTTCGGTACGCATGCTGAGTCAGGAAGAGCTGACTTGGTGGATGATGCGTGCGGGATACACGCTGAGACAGGCTTGGTTAAAGAACCAGTACTGTTAGCGTGACTTTTGGGTTTAGAAATGCACGCTAGAACAGGTTTGGCTAAAGAGCCAGTGCTGTCAGCGTGACTTTTGGATGGATTGACTACGGAAACAGATTTGGCTAAAGAGCTATCACTGTCAGCGTGTCTTTTGGATACTGTCGTCTTCGAGCACACAGAAGTATGCGTGCCTGCAGTGGAGTTCTTGCCAGTGTTAGTAATAGACACTGTGGCAGAAACTTCACCATCTTTGGTTGCCAACAGATTCTTAGGGACGTAGACAGATCGTCCCTTTGATTTGGCGGTGGTGATGGAGGCTGAAGTGTGCTTGCCACCCTTAGCCCGCTGTATTTCTTCATAGGCGAGTTGATTGAACTGAATCGATACCACCTTCTTCGTCGATCTGACCGACGAAGCGTCGCATTGAGTTGTTGCCATCTCAGAAGAGGAGATGGGTTTCCCCAGCAGGGTCGCCAATTTGTTTTCCATAAATAAATTCATTTTATTTATTTTGATTCTGGGAAAATACAACTTTAGGAATCCGATCTAGAAGACGATCGCTTTATCCCTTGGATGATGCGAAGAAGAAAAGCTCTTAAAAATTCGACAGCAATTTAGATATTCTGCATATCTGTACAATGAATGAGAAGAGAAATCTATTTATAAAGTCAAAAAAAAATAACTGAAAAGATAATTGTCTTCATAATCTACGCATAGTTGATAATCACGCAGGACTCAAACATATGCAAGGTTAATGAGCAGTTACTAGACGTGGCCTGTAACTGTTGGACACATGGCAATCGTGCATGAGTCGTGTGCAAGTTACTGAGCACGCATACGAGAGATTTGTGGCATGTCTGCTACGTACTCCAATCTGATAATTTGAGATGAGATCCACGCCAACTGGTTGAGGATGAAATCCACGCAGACTTGGGGCAGAAGGCTTCAGAATACACGCCAACTTGAGACAGAAAGCTCAAAATTCACGCAAACTTGAGGAAGGAACATAGAAGTTCAAAATACACGCATACTTGAGTCAGAACGGCCAGCTGTCTTGATTCGACGTGCCTCGACTGGCACAAAATCTCTGACATTGATTGCCTTGTTAGTCACATTAAATGACAATAAGGTCTTTTTGGTACGCCAACTTGATGAAGACTGAATCTTGTTGAGGAAGATTTCGAAAGTCACGCAATAGTCGGCTGAGATCTCTCGAGTTCCGTGCATACGTGGCATACGAGGAGACATTCTTTGACTGTCGTGCTGTCAGTCATAATGACACTCTGACAAATGATGAGCTGTCTCTGTGTACCATTTAAACTCTGCGTATATTTGAGGAAATGGTCTGATAGAACTCAGCGTGTATTTTAGACATTGTTCTGATAGGCTGTATTAACTCAGCGTGACTTCATTTTTGAGGCCTACAGTCCTAACAGCTAGGTATGTGTCTGTGCACAGACTTTAGTGTATCAGTGAGAATGTAAATAGTTAGAAGCAACATAGGGTGTGCACAACTTTCGGTACCCCTGTGTCAAGCATGTATGTATGGATGTATGTAACCACCAATTTTTCGGATAAGGGGTATTTTTGACTTTTTTTATTTCTTGTTATTATTGTGAATTTAAAATTATATTTAGAGTGATAAACTTATTTTGCAAAACTAGTAGTCATATTTTTGGATTAATTAATTAAATAGTGCATATGATAAATTATTGAATATGACTAGTGTTTAGCCTTTAGCTAGAATAGAGGTTAGTGATCCTAGAGGACCCAAACCAACTTGACATGACCACCCAACCAGATGATTAGGACTAACTTAATTGAACTTTGGTTAGCCTCTAGCTAGACTAGCAATATTAATTAAGAAGCTTGTCTAAACACCTAATTAGGAGGAAATGTTTAAACCCTAACTTGTGATGTCATAAGAGAGGGGCTTAGTGGATAACTTACATTAGCCAAAACCCTAAACTAAACCCTATATGGCAGTCCACTTTCCTTATAAAGCATAACTTCATCATCTTCCTCCCTCTTTCATTCAAAACCCTAACCCTAATTAGGAGCTTCTTCCCCAATTGTTCCTACCACTAAATTTCCTCTAAATTTTCTCAAATTAGTCTCATTTTGTTCTCCTTGGAGAGGAGACTCTATTGGCTAGCTTGGAAGGATTGGAGTATTTGGAGCTTGAAGTGATTCTAGATCTAAGGCATTTTGCATTGGAAATCTATCTCTCAATTGGTATGAGCATTCTAACCCTCTAATTTCTATTAAATTAGTGTAGAGGCATTCATTAGGGACTCCCATGCATTAGGGTTGCCATTAGAGAGGAGGTTAGGCTCTCATCTTCCTATTTGAGAGATTTTTCCCTTTGCCTTTGGCTCAAATTGGAGAAAATCCGAGAATAGAGATTTTTAGGGTTTATAAATTTGTTTTATTAGGTAATGCTTGTGATTTAGAACAAGTGGATGAAACTTGGGTCAAGTTTGAATCCATTTGGAGTGCATATCATGGACGTGTCCGATACGCACGCCAAATGTTTGACAAAATGATCCAAAGAGCACCAACGCTCTAAATTTCAGTTTGAATCTTGTGTTAGGCTTGCCTTGCTATGAGCTATCATTGTAGGATTGTCTAGTAGTTTAAATTAATGTTAATACATTGTATATATTGATTTGGGGGTTTGTGATATAGTGTGGACTCTGTGTGTGGGCTGTTATTTATTTGGACTGGAATTGCACTTGTTCAGTCCAGTGCATGGTCAGTCCTCTGTTACTCATGCTTCAGTCCAATATCCTTAAGTTCAATCCTTATTGTGAATCCCATTGGTTTAGCCAAGAATATTAGCTCAAGTTAGCATTGACATTTCAATCCCCTGTTATATCTTTGATGTTCAGTCTTGGTGAATGTTCAGATATTATAATGCATCAGTCCATTAATAATGCTATCTGTTATGTCCTAATTCCTTTAAATGTTCAGTTCTAATTACAGTTACCAGTCATATATTCATCCATCTTTGTCAAATGCTTAGTTGTAGGCTTACCTTAGAATCATTCCTAAATATTTGTTCAGTCCTAGTTATCTTTATGTCCAGTCCATTTCTATCTTAATGTATCAGCCCTCCAAAATACTCTTGTTCAGTCTTCATGTATGGTTTAATCCTTGATATCATTGATCAGTCTACTTTGTATGCAAATGTGTCAGTCTTAGGCATGTAGGTGTCAGTTAGTCCTTTGATATAAAGAACCTGTCCTGTATTCCTATAGTACCCCGTCCCGCTCAGTCAATCAGAGGAATCGAAACGCCAATGGCGTTCGGACTTGGCCTTACAACGGCGATTCGAAGACATCGTTCGATCGAGGTGACCCCTCGTTCAGGTGGGGTAGTTTCGGTGAACTCGCCTCATCTTTGCCTTCACATAATAAATTGCATGTTTTCAACTTACACAAGTAGGCTTATTAATAAAAGAGGCGAATCCACATAGCTAAGAGAATAATCCCAACGTGTCAAATTGAGTTAGAATATAGAAAGGTCCAATGGTCGGCTTAGAGTTGGTATACAGCGTGCTTTGAAAATGATACTCGATCCTTCGTCCCGTAGCTTGGGAAAAGGAAAGTTGGTCTTCGACACAAAACTATGAACTTGCCTAAGTCATAGGCGTCACCCGCGTAAATGCTCGATAAAACATGCATGCTTCCACTGCGCAAGGCTTGGCATAGCCTTTGCTCGTCCCTCGGGTTAAGTCTTAGGCTTGAGTAAGTTAGGCAAAGTTATGCCGATCGACATAAGTCATTCCAAGTGCTATCCCGCTCTTTCTGTGGTTGTCAAGTTAAATAGTCCCACGATCCCAAGGCCCGTCATATGATGTATGACTTGGGCGATAGCGTTGTGTAGAACACGAGTTAGTTTAAGGCACGAGCCACAGTTGGTTCAGTAAAAAGTTAGCCACGGTCTGTCGATACTTAAGAAACACGTTATGTTCAAGTTAAGTGGGAAGGCTATGCAGCAGCCGTTTCCGGAGTTCAAAGAATATTAAGTCTAAGCGATGGTTAGTCACCGAGAGAAAATATATCGGGACTGTAGTTCAATCGCCGAGGCAACCCTGGTTTGGGCTCTGCAAAAGAAGTGTGAAAAGTGGAAGAAGTAAAGCAAAGGAACTAAGTGATGATGATGAGACCATACAATTACATTAAGTCTGGAAGTTATCGTAGGCGCGTGGTCATGGACAACTTGTCGACAAGGGCGATGGTTCTTCGAGCAGCAACCCGGGGACACGGGACCGACTTGGCCTAGAAAGAATAAATTATAGCCGAGCTGGATAATAGGCAATTGGTAGTACGGGGACTTGCATCGGAGATTGCTACTTGTGGTGCAAGGTTCCTGTTTGCCAGGCTATGTCCACAATGGCTAGTTAATGCCAGTGACCATTCATATAGATGTGTCGGCACGGACGGCAATCCGCGTGTGTGCCTTTGGACTGAGTTGAGTTGAATGTGTATACAGTTAGAAGACACAATGTCTGGGCCTAAAATTTGGCTACAACGAAGGCGGCGTGTTTCGACACGAGATGTGGCATCCAGTGTTAAGTCGTTGGCATAGAGTTGCATGAGTTAGACTTGAACTATTGCGAGTTAAGTCGAGAAGGGCCGTAGGGCAAGTTGGGTGAAGTTATATTGAGTTGCTGGACACGACCTCGAAATATGAGGAACGACCGCGTTGTCAAAACTAAAGTATAGGAAAGACTAAGCGAGGAGGCACTGCCTCAGAGATATTGAAGCATGAATCGAGTTCATGGCACGACGGAGTCGTTACGTCACAGAGTATGGCACGAAAGACAAGTATGAGTCGGTGCATTGACAATGCAAGCATGAGAAAGGTCTAGAGGCAAGGAAATAGAGTATATCATGTAGTTGCGTCTCTGATTATGGCCGTAAGGCAAGTACGACTTGATAGGTTAACGTTGTTGAGTGGACGTTACTGTTGCAAGCACGAGATGGTCCTTAGACACAAATATGCCAAGGCGTTTGTCATAAAACTGATCCTAAGACAAGACTAGAAAGACAAATCATAAGAAGAGACTATGTTACACACAAAGTAAATTAACGTATTGGTTTTGTATTGGGGGGCGAGGAGCTCATTCCACCAGTACAGTTGAGTATTGACACCCACATAGTTTACATGTGCAGGCACAGGTAGAAGCTTGTGGCGCGGAGCTCGCTTGGATGCGTCGAGGCACGGAGTTCCTTGGCGATTCGAAGCGTGCAGCCGTATGGAGTCAAGACTTATACGGGACATAATGTATGGACGTCGCCTTCCGAAGCTTCCGCCGGTTCAAGACATGTATCGAGAGATGAGAGAGAGCTGAGTAACTTGTAATGTGAGATGAGTGAGCTTGAGAGACTTGTAATCTTGGCCTTGCGTCCCATTGTAACCCTTGTTTCAATATCAATAAAAGAATGTTTTGCAATGACTTGTATTTTGCTTCAAATTCTGCTATTATTATTCAATGTCTCTGCTTGGGACTTCTGTGCGACGACCCCGTCGCAGCCGCTGAAATCGGTCGTTATGGAACCCGCCTTACACGAGTGCAACCTAGGCTCGTGCGGCATCACGCCTTAGCGAGGACGATCGCTCCTACGGGAGCGGGGCATGACAATTCCTATGTTCAGTCCATTTGATATTCTTCCATGTATCAGTTATGTTGTATAGTCCCCTATATTAACAATATTTGGATGTATGCATATATCTATTTCCCTATCAAGTTTAGTCCCTACTCTTTGTTCAATCCATATCCCCTTTATAATTCAGTCCCAATTTGAGTGTATCAGTCCCCTGCTTCACCATATTATCAGTCATTGATACTTGGTATCAGTCATGGTGAGAGAGGCTCAATAAGTTCACTATAGGAAGAGGGCCTTACTTGATGAGGAGGGGGATCCAATTCCCTATTACACAGTCCCTATTACTTGCCCCTTGTTCAGTCTATGCCACTTCGTTCAATCCCTAAGTGTAGCAGACTCCACCTAAAGTGCTCAGTCCCTTTTACCTTAAAAGGATCCAGTCCCTGTATAATCTCCCTTGTTCAGTCATTTACCTAGTTTACTCAGTTACTCTATATCAATTAGATAGAGATTTGTATCAGTCTAAGTAAGTAAAGAGGATAGAAAGTTGTGGGTATCCTAGTTTCTAAGAAATAGGTAATTAAATAGAGTGTTTAGTTACTAGGAAGGAGCTCGAGTGCAGACAGTAGGGGGAGGCTCGGGTTTAGTATATTATAGGACATTGTCCTACTTATTATATTCAGTCCCTAAAATCCTTATTTCAATTCCATTGTTCACAACTCAGTTTGTATTGTCACTGTCATTTAAATGATCAGTCCGCTTTATTTTACTAATGTTTAGTCCATGCTATACTTGTTCAGCCCCTTAATTAATAGTCCAGTTCACTTACTCATAATAACATGTTCAGTTCATATCATCAAGTTCAGTCCCCAGATCACCATCCTTGTCCATTCCTATATATTTCACTTTGGTTTCCTATATATTGTTCAGTTGGGGTATATATATATATATATATATATATATATATATATATATATATATATATATATATATTTATATATATATATATATATATATATATATATATATATATATATTAGTATCAGTTGGCTTATGCAGGGAAAAGAAGGAGTTAGCAGCAGCCATGCCTGTGCACAATACAACAGGTTGGGGAATGGTAGGAAAGCCTGTAGGCATGAACAGGCCAATGGCCACTGCAATAGGCAAGTGTGTTGGCCTGTGCACAAGTGCACAGGCCAAAGCACACTTTATTTAGCAGTGTGAAGGGACTTGGTCCCTTAGTGTGCAGGCCTTAGTGGCCAGTGGCACACCGATGAATGTTTTGGAATGTGTATATGTTTGTGAGTCACAAGTTGTGAGAGTATGTGTGTTAGTCAACTTAAGGTATTGGTTGGACTAATACCTGGTATCAGTCGAAGTTA
The DNA here is from genome assembly GCA_029216955.1 of Iris pallida. Taxonomy (NCBI): domain Eukaryota; kingdom Viridiplantae; phylum Streptophyta; class Magnoliopsida; order Asparagales; family Iridaceae; genus Iris; species Iris pallida. Next base: position 2,047,130 of record JANAVB010044814.1, read on the forward strand.
TGACATGTATCAGTTACTGTAGAAAGAGAGAATTGTTATGAAGTGGAAATGTATATATTAGCTAATGTGTTAGAGAAAGGGCTAGGTATTTCGGGGCTCGATTATAGGGCTGTTGGTACTAGTAAATGGGTTTGGAAATTATCTATTTTGTTCAATCCTAAGATGTTGCATATGTTCAGTTTTAGATACTTGTACCAGTCAAGGAGTGGATTAGGTTAGAGGCTTGGATACACCATTGGTTTAAGTCACTAATGTACAGTCCTTGTCATTCATCTCCTTTATATGTTTACTCCTATATGTTCAGTTTAGTTATTGCATTAGATTCAGTCCTATAGGAGTGTGTCCCAAGGCAGTTCATGAGTGTGTGAGCAGGTAGGTTATAGTGTTGTGGTGTGTGGTGGCACACACATGTGAGCAAGTGTGAGTTGTGAGTGAACATATGAGAGTGTCATGTAGATAAGTGTTAGGGTATCAGATAAGGATACATAAGATTAGGTAATATAGGATGTGTTGGATTTGAAGACAAATTGCTATGGTACTCCTATAAGGATTATGTACAGTTATATATATGTTTTATATGAGTAAGGATATGACACATTAGTGTAGATATTGATATACAGGTAAGATTATTTATAGATGATTGAGTATTAGGTTGAGCCTTACCGATGAAGATAAGGTAATTGAGTATAGAATGTGGTTTTAACTTGTGATAGGTTGGAGGCAATACACATAGGGTATTAGGGTAGTGACTAGGTAGGCTACCATAGAATATATGCATGTACAATATAGGAAGATGCATAGAGTATAGCCCAATTGACCTAGTTTAGCGAGGTATTGACCTGGTTGACCTAGTTTGACTTTCCGTGACCTAGAAAAATCCTAGACGCATATAATTAGTGCATTTAAATATACTGTTTACTCTAGAATACCAAGTAACTCTGTATATCTCATATATAGGTCCTTGTGACTCCACTTTGGGCATCAATCCATATTTAATGCTCGAAACGACAGGCGAGTACATTCTCTGATAGTTTTCATTTATCTGATGATTATTATGATTCAACTTATAGTATAGTATTATTTGATTCTCTGACACGACAAAGATTGGTACTTCTGGATTCATTATATATGACACACATATTATACTTGTCTGGCCTCTATTTTTGGAATCACCTACTGGAACCACCTACTGGAAACAACTACTTACATTACTTACATTCTGGCTACACTTGTACTTAATTTACGTGTCGGGATATGGATTCATTGGTACTTGTCGAGAGGGAAAATACTTGAGTAGACATGTAACCAATCATGCTAGAATTATCTCTACTGGTCTAATCTGGAAAGATAGCCGTCACACGCTTGGCAAGCGTACGATGTGCCGAATTTATTGTCACGCCCCGACCCGGGAAATCGCTCGTCCTCGCTAGATTTAACCCGAATCATCGTCCTCGCTGGGGCGTGATGCCGCACGAGCCTGGATTTGTGCTCGTGCAAGGCAAGATAACAGGTTCACGTAGAACTATCTCAAATCGATAACATAAGCAGCGGAAGAAAACAGAGAATAACATAAGAATATCTTTTATTCATATTGAACTGAAGGTTACAAAGGCTCTGAATAGCCCAATACATATGCCAATTGGCTACAACGCTCATGATCTCTCTAGCTCACAAAGGATTACATGGTTCCATACATTATGCCTCTTTATAGCCACCAAGTAGTCTTCGGCCGAACATCTTCATGTCTCAAGTCCGAACGCATATGCGGAAGCTCCTCTTGAACGCCAAGGACTCCATGCCTCGGCACGTCCAAGCCAAGCTCCGCCCCGAGCTGATCATAACCTGAACCTGCACATAAACTAGTGGGGGTTTAGTGCTTTCGTCCTCGCTTCGCACTGATCAAGACCCGCTCGCACCCAAACCAAATACTTATTCATTTAGTGAAACATGCATCTTAATTTATGGTCTTTCTATTTAGCCTTAGGATCAGTTTCATGGCAATACTCAAGCATACATACTTATCATCATGTGTCCGATACCGTGTTCCTGCAGCAGATACAGTTAGACATAATCTGAAACATAAACATAGTGTTCGTGCCATCTCCATCCCATTTCCTTAGCCTGCAGTGGTTAGAACTTAACATAAGCAAACATACGATTCGTACAACCGACCAATTCATAAATGTAAACTTATGCATAATGGGTGGCAGGCCCTGCGCCTGCACCCAGCTCTCATCTCAGCCCACCGGCCCTAACTATATGAAGGTCACGGTGTTTCGCACCGTAATGGACTTGGCATCTCATATGTGTAAGCCTACAATCGCTTCGATACGGGTTGCTAGCCCAGTATCCGAAGGATCCCAAACTTACGGATATCATAGCTTATCACAGCACTGGACGGTCGCAATCCGTTCGAATGTTGTGCACCATAAATACCACACATAATTCCCTCCTAGGCCGAACGGTCCCGACGCCCCGGCGTAACCGTTCGAGGGAAGCCGTACCCGTGCACGGGCAATCCGAGTCCATTGACCATGCAATACGTTCCATATCATACAATCCATAGCATACCAACCGATCTCGTATTCCATAAACATATTGTCGCACATAAACGGTTTCCCGTGCCATAAACGGTTTCCCGTGCCATAAACATAATCCACCATTCGCATGGGGAGCTCCGTCGGCGTTATGTCCCAACACATCCATTTTGATACACGACATCCAACGGCTTAGTCGTCTCGTACTCATAATCACGCGTCCCATACATAATGTTATTCTCATAGCATAATTCTATATTACTTAGTCTTTTCGTAACATAAGTGCCCGAAGGCACGCTCAGCACCGTATTCAATGTTCTACGCCTAGTATTTAATGTTCTCGGAGCCGTGCACATGATGCACATCTCATTATCATCTTTCAATGTTCTACCATCATTGCTCTACCGCGACCCGTGCACTCGATGCACGTCGCTTCAATTGTTCGATTGTTCAATGTTCTATCTTAGTGTTCGACACATACTCAAACCTTTCGTCGCCGAGCCACGCTCGCTAACTCAATAACATCTTACGCATACCATAACATATTTTATTAAGACGTAAAGGAATAGGAAGAGAGAGTCAAGAACCCACCCACCTTAAGTCTTACGCCTTGCCGTTTAGCTGAGTTGAAGCGGCTCGCTTCCATAACTCGATCGCATAGCTAACTCCTGGACTTAGCCATTCTTTTGAGCTACTCGGTTGATTTGGCCTATCGCGCCCCTACCACAATCCGTTGTAAGGCCACAATTTGGTTTCGCGGACACTTCATTGCATAAGGCAAAATGCCGACCTCTTATCGTCCAGCGTAGAAGCATAGCCTGCACACCAGATCAACTAAAATCAGCACTTGCTTAACGGGACTTATCCTTTGTATCGATTCGATTCATAGATTCCAACCGACTCAAAGCTTACCTTTGGCCAACGCAACACTTGCATCAATTCGCATCGATACCTTATCGGGTCAACGCAACTCTTCGAGTCAACGACTCATCATAATGCACCGATGCGGAGCGGGGCATTACATTTATCCCCTAGCCATTTACATGTCGAAAGCGGTATTTCAAAGCACACTGGTTTAGTGTCTTTTACTATAATCATATTTGACTCACATTATACTGTCTGGACTCACAGCACACCTGCTCTAGTTTAGTTGTCTTCATTTATAGTCTTATTTGCCATGAATCTTTTGATTCACCATGTTTACTCCCCTTATACTTTAGTTAGCTGTTATCATATTTCATTTCCTTATCCACCCTATCCTGTTCATCAAGTATTACTTGCTATAACTGCTTTATAATTTTTGTCATTTAATTGGAAATGATAGAGGAGATGTGCTCATTCCATCCTGACTGGATATATTTTTTAGATTACTGCTCAGGGGACCTGTGCCCCATATACTACGGATCTGAGGAGGAGATAGCAACCATGGGTCTTGATTCTCAGGAGTGATTTACCGAGAGATTTAGTTACTAGTTTTGACTCGTGTTAGATTCACTGTTAGAACTCTTGACTTGTAAAGATAATGGAGATTTTGTTATTGTATTTGAGACTTGAATTCTGATATTGTAGTCGGATGTTGTTGATGTTTCTGACTTTGTAGTTTATTAGACTTCTTGATATCTTATCGTGCTTTTAGATTGTGATTGAGTATTCAATGTTATTTTTACACTTGTCCTCCATTGGGAGTTGAGATCTATGACAGGTACATTATATCATTGTGTGAGATTATTAGTTAGTGACCTAGATAACGTTCTACCGCCGATGCTGCGGCGTAGGCTGGACGCTGTCAAGCACTCGTGCCCCTATACCGGGTGCGGATCGTGACAATGTTTAACCAGTATCCAAGCAGATAGTAGGTCTGTGCATATGTAGCAAGTGAATGGTGAGTAGGTTTATGCAATTATACAATAGACAGTATTTGGACAAGTGTGTATAGGTAGTACCATAGGGATAGGTAACTAGATAATGGGTATTAGGAATGTAAGATGTGTGAGATGGGGATTAGGGTATTAGGTACTAAGGCAGGTAGTAGGTGGCATCAAGTCAAGGGGGAATGCAATGTACTGGTATAAATATCTCTCTCTATACACACACACACACACACACACATACCCCCCCCCCCCACACACATAGTCCTATGCATATGGATATGGGTAGTATCAGAACATTTGGGATATAGATTAGGTTGGGCAGTTATATAGGTATGACACCATATGGTATCATAAGGATATACTCTCTAGGATATACATGTGGGTAATAATGTATAAGTATAGGTTCATGCTAAAAGGTAAGGGTAGAACTAGAATTTAGAAGAACACCCAAATAGCAAGGCAACCCTAGTTCAGCCAAGACCTAGAAAACTCATAGAGCCTAGAATTAAATTAGAAGTTCAATTATAAATATTGATTGTTGTTTGATTGAATTAATATAGGCTCACTGGACATCGACTTGGATACCAGTTCAACCTAGTTTTCAGCTTGGAGTGCAGGCAAGTACATGTAGTAATTTTATTTTATTTTATGATATTGTCTTTTTTTTCATGATTTAGATATTCCTGTCGTGTTTATGTCACTCTCATTACACATAATTAGTGTTCTATAGATTTATTTCATTATTACTCGTGATTCGGGTCTTATCGTGATTACCATGATTCGTGCATTTACTTACGTGAATTAAATCCATGAATGCTAGTATCGGGCGAGGAAATATCTCAGTAAACATGTGAACACTCTATCTGTTTTCTATGTCTAATCGTGTGGATAACAATCACACACCTCACGTATGATTTGATGTATCATATGGATAGCAATCGCACATTATCATGTATGATCTGCCGTATTACCTGAGCCATTCACATGTCAAACCTGGTATTTCAAAACACCTAGAGGTTAGGAATTTGACATTACTCCATTTGTTCACATCATTATTATCTATTTCTCATATTCCCAATTTTTACTTGTTTCTATTAAAATATTAGTGTAGTCTTACATGCTTACTTGTTTACTCTATCTACATATATCCTATCTCTTGTTATATAGTCATTATCATGTTATGAACTGTCATTCAGTGTTTTACTTGCTCCAATCTTGACTGGATAACCATATTTTTAGGCGCCTATTATAGACTGACAGTGGATCTTATTCCTGAGACCGAATTGGGTATTTTGGAGGACCAGGCTGTTGCAGAGGCCGCAATACCGACAGAGGATGCTCAGCTCTAGCTTAACTTATATTTCATTTTTCTGATCTGGATTTGTCTCTAGAATTACATACTTGGGTTGTATATATTATATTTGGTGACGTGGTGATTCTTTGGTTTTTGCTGGATTCTGATTTGACTCTGGATTACATTTTATGTTATATTCTAGAAGTCTTTGTCATAGTCTGATGTGATTGATTATAGATTCTATATTATTCCTATATCTAGTTTAGATTTTATATTGAGTTGATCATACATTATTGTGTGGATGGAATATCATATTTTGTTAGACAACGTTCTACCGCAGATGCTGCAGCGTAGGCTGGACGTACCCACGACTCATGTCCGATTTTTGGGTGTGGGTCGTGACAACACTTGTTTGAGTTGTTTCCATCAGCGCATCAGCACTTGCTCTATGAAGGGAGGTGATAAGGAGAGCGTTCCAGAAGTTCGATTGACTGAGCAATCAGAAGTTATTGGTTTCTGGAAGCAAATCGATAGAAATACGGTCGAATATTGCTTTGAGTAGGTGGTTCTGACCACCCCCAACATGATAGTTCGACTAATTTTATTAGTGAACTCTTAGCAGTTTTACTGCTCCAATTTCATAGCAGATCATTATGCTTAGTAGTTCTATTGATAATTTTCTATAGCAATTTTATTGCTGAAAGTATTATAGTAATTTTTATTGGTAAGATTTTGACCACTCTTGCAAGATTTACTTGTTGTTTCAACCAAGAAGTTGGTTAGTGTTTGAAGATTTCTACGAGATTTCAAGAATATCAATAACAATCTCAAAACAAGATTTTTGTGATTCACAATTTTACGAGAATCTCAAATATGTTGTCACATCAACATGATGGAAGTAGCTATACAAAGACTCTTGAACATAAACTTTCACAAGCTAGAAAAATGAGACGATGAACAATAGAACCACTAGAATAGGTAAATCAACCTTAATCTCCAACTCGTGAATGTGGAATATGTTATGACAAAATCAGAACATGAAATTATAGAGAATGATAATGTTCAAGCAATTGTTGTTTTAATCATCTCACAACAACAATGAAAGAGAGAGAACAATTTATGCAAGTTTCTCATCCTCAATTCTTTGGAGGACAACTACGTTGAATCCTACAATAAGAAGGAAAAGGCTGGAGACATTTACGATCTCTCGAAAAGCAGTGTAAGGACGATGAAAAATATGTCCAAGGTATATCTAGTCAATTTTTTTATGCCAATAGAATTTGTAAGCCCCCTGGTTTTTGGATATTATTTTTATTTATTTAATATGGATGTTTAATATTAAACTATATTTTATGATCAATAATGATATTGTATTACTTTAACGTAGCTTTGATTTTTGAAGCAGAACTATTATCACTTTCTCAAATCTAGTCCCATCATCCTATTCTAGACGAGCCTACCTTCAGTTTGATATATTATGTCCCATCCAAACATGTTCCCTTGTGCTATATTTTTCATGTACAACTTTAAGGGTAAAATAGTCATTTTAATCTCTACCGTAAAATTTGACTAGCTTTCCAACTCCGATCCAAATCATTTGACCCAATATGTAGTTTTGACCTATTTTGAGTCTACCCATGCCAATGGTGTCCCAATTAATTGAGTTCTCATGTGCTATTTATTTTCAAATGGCACACAAGACCCATCAAATAGCTTTTCGGAGTCAATTTCAATTCCATAAACCCTATAGGCCTAGAACTAGTTCAATTAGCCTTGGTTGAGCATATAATATGTTACCATAACTAATTAGGATGAATTTACATTGATTTTTAGAGAATTTTGTAGAGCCATAATAGATTTTTAGAGAATTTTGTATTAATGCAGGTTTTAGCAAATGTTGACTGCCAATGATTTTATTCTGTGTAAAAATTATCTTAGTATGCACATCTGAGTATCACTTTCACTGCTTCATCACAACTAAAAGATACATCTCAAAGAAATTGACTCTACTATACTAAATTGTGTCATTCAAATTTCATCAATAATTATGAAGTATAATTAATTTTCTAACAGAGCCATCTCAGTTGGAGCTATATCATACATAGACAAAGATGGATACCATTACAAAAGAGACGTTCTATTCTGCTATGATCCAGAACTCCCTGCATATTACAATCCCAAGAATGAAGGTATGTGTTATTAATGTAGAAATTTTTGACGTATCCGAACTTTCTCACGACTAAGCTCTCATTATTCACTTAAGTTAATCCTTTATGATGCTTCTTCTTGTTGAGGTAGCTCTATTCTAAGCAGCCACTCTCACTTTGAAAAATTGTCTGTGTAAGAATTGTACTGTAACAGTCCAAAATATTGCTGGTCACTTTGTGCAAGGTATTTTGATATAACTTATTTATTTAATTGAAAGTACCTCTTAATGTAACATAGTCTGTACACGGTGACAGTCAGTAAATCAGATTGTAAGAAATAAAGTCTGTACAAGGTGACAGTTGGTAAATCGGATTGTAAGAAACGAAGTTCGTAACATATGAAACTGAGTTATAGCTGATTTTGGCATTTTGGTCTATTGTGGATCATGTGCATATGTTTGCAGATCATGTGCATTTGTTGGCAACTTTTGACCAGGAATACTACAAAACTAATTTTTTTTAATTCTACTTCTTACCAAGAAGTGTAATACTAATACATGAAGGAAAATACAGTTGATGATGTATGAATAGTAATCTAATAGAACTTATTAGTTTTAACAACCACCTATAATAAATACTAACATTGTTTGCACAAAGTATCGGTACTTGGTTATATGGACAAAACATTATATAAGTGTATGTTACATGTCTTAGTTCTCGTAATGAAGAATCAGCCTTATTTCCAAGAATTTATCATATTGGGATTAGGCTTAGTTTCAAGAGTTTAACACATAAGAGAATGATCATAACTATACATATTCTTCATTTTATTTGAGTATTTTTTTCTAACCAACTCAAAACTTTCCATGTATATGCTTGCTAAAATTCTTTTGGCTCTATTTTGAAATCATTAAAAGAAATGGAGAGGTTGCTAGCTTCAGATTGATTCCAGTGTCTCATGTTACCAATATTATTAAGAGGACAGAATTCTATAAACCAAGTTGCACGCTGGTCATTATCCGTAACGGGTAATCATGCATACCCTCTTGATCCTTGAGATTTTAATGCTACTTTTTTTTTCCTTTGAAGGATAATTATTTGATCTGGACAAAAGTTAGGTGATCAAATCCTTATAATGGAAATCTGACCATGAACCAACCAACATCTAATTAAAATGCATCTAGACATGAATGTTCTTAGAGTAGGACATGATATTTGCTGAAGTCCTTTGGAAGATCTAAGACTAAACCAACACCATTTCCTCTTCTTACTTGTTAGTTGCTAACTGCATGGTATATAACTCCTGATGATTATGGCTACTTAGAGCTACCATAGAGCTTAACTAGTGAGAATTGCAGTTAGCTTTTCCCATTAAGGTAAACATCTTCACTAAGTTTTCACTTTGTAGTTCCAATTAAGTTAAATTAATTTATAAAATAAGAATGTTTTTGAAACATTAGGGTAAACCGCTTCGATGCTCAGATTAGTCGCTCTCTGTATCCTTTTCTTTTTCTTCCTTGCCTCTACACCTACGTAGTTTTTCAATCATCAAATCCATTTTTTGTATATGATGCATAATTTTAAAGAAAATCCAACTTTCCATGTACTGGAAGGAAAGCAACTTACTACTGATGCCTAATCTTGAGTCTTCAATTTCTGCAGGTAAAACAACAAATAGCTATCATAACATGTATATTGGCTAACAAATGGCAAATAGCTACCATAATATTGAATCTTTTTTACTTTTCATTGTTACTTTGCATACATAATGATATATGGTATACACTTCTTGCATGTTACTTGGCTATATATCTAGGGTGCTTATGATTAATTTTTTCTCTTCATGTGCAGGTTAGATCAAATGGAATGATGGGAGAAATGCAATTATGGGAGGTGGGAATGGGAAGATACACCTCGCCGAAAAGATCAAGATATATATTCAGTATCTTGGAGATGTTAGCAATTTCATCATCATGTGTATTTGATTCATTTTGTATAAGTTAGACTATGGTTTTGATAGAACATCATTTGTATTGTAATACATCATTTGTTTCTTTTTTGGTGCTTGCAATTGTTTTAGGAGCAAAATTATGAGACTATGTAGACTTGTCACTTGTGAATTTTGTGTGTGTAATATTGGTTGATAATTGTGATCTAAAAGTTCATGTTCAATAAAGCCACAGTTAAAAAAAAAATATCCGCTGGAAAAATATCCGTTCCTAACGGTTTTTTACCGTTGGGAAAATGTTTTTTCCTAACGGTTTTTTATCTTTGGAAAATTTTACTTTTCCAGCGATCTTTTAGTGTTGGAAAAGTGTGTTCCTAACGGTAAAAAACAGTGTTCCTAACGGCAAATTTTTTTTTCTAACGGTAAAAAACCGTTACAAGTATCGTTAGTAAAAATTTTCATACCCAATTACCAACGGCAAAAAAGTGTTCGAAATTTTTTTCCTAACGCTTATAGTCGTTAGGAAACGACTGTTTTGGTGTAGGTTTAGTCAAGAAAAAAGGGTACAACGTAAAAAACTCAGAAATATTCTTCATGACTCATACTTCCCCTCGATATAAAGGATCTGTAACAGCAAGTTTGTTTGATGATTAGGTCGTCGCATGCCTATTCCGTGTACCAACTTTGAAATGTGGACTTTAGTAGTGCCTAAGTGCGACTAAGTTTTCATTTGATCTTACTTGCTTGACTTCGATCACTTTCGTACTTTGGAGCTCATATGCATAAAATAATTTTGGCGAAAGGTACTTATTCGATCTCCTTTGATGGATCCCTCTCGAACTTGCGCAATGTAAGCCGTATTATCTTTGAATATTATTGTAGGCACATTTGTAACTATGTGTATAGTTGACAATTTACTCGTACATGATGATCGATCGTCCACACACTTTTTCTTGTTGCTTCTTGTAATGCAATTAATTTTGCATGGTTAGAGGAAGTTGCTACTGAACCTTGTTTTGTTGATCGTCGAGATATAGCTGCATGGTTATTAATAAACACATAACATATTTGGAAGCAACCCTTACGAGTGTTAGAATGATAACTTGGGTCTGCATAACCAACTAGACAAGAATTGTTAGTGGAAACATATGAATAAAATAATCTCATATAAGTTGTTTCACGAAGATATCTCAATATGTGTTTAACTCCATTCCAATGTCTAAGTATAGGTGCAAAACTATATCTAGATAATAAATTAATAAAAAAATTAATATATGGTCTTATGCATTGGCTAGATATAGTAGTACTCCAATAGCACTTAAATACGGTATTTCAGGACCAAGAACTTTTTCATCTTCTCCATTTGGTCAAAATGTATCTTTATCCAAATCAAACTACATACAACCATAGGTGTACTTAGTGGATGTTCTTTGTCCATTCTGAATCATTTCAAAAAAAAATCAATATATCGGAATTGATGCACTAATATTCTACTGAAACTTTGTTCTATTTGCAAACCGAGACCAAGCTTCGTCTTTACCAAGTCTTTCATTTTAAATTCATTTCTCAAATAGTTTGTAGTTTTCTCCAATTCTGTACGAGACCTGATCAGGTTTATATCTTCGACATATACTGCTTCTATAAAGTATCCATTTTTGGATTTAGTAATGAAGACACATGGGTAATTTGACTATTTTGTAACATTCCTTAGTCAAATATATAATAAGACGATTATACCACATTTCTTTAGATTATTTTAACCCATATAATGCTCGTTTAAGTTTAATTGAACAGATGCCCTTTGACTTAGTCTCTGGCATTGTAAATCTTTCTAGAATTTTCATATAGATGTCAGTATCTAAGTCTCTGCACAAATATATAGTTACAACATCCATAAATCTTATATCAAGATTTTTTAGAAAATGTGAGACTGATAAGATATATAAAATAATGACATCTAACTGGAGAGTATGTTTTAACATAGTCAATTACATGTCTTTGAGAGAATCCTTGTGCTAAGTCGGGCTTTAAGTATCTTTCAACTTCGTTCCTCTCATTTTGTTATCTCACGAACACCCATTTAAAACCAACATGGTTTATGCCCTTTGGCGTTTCCACTATAGGTCCAAACACACCACGTTTTTCTAATTATTTTAATTATGCTTAAATAGCATCTTTCTATATTGACCAATCTTTTCTTTGTCGACATTCATTTATACTATGTGGTTCATTTTCACAATCGTCATTTTCTTTTGATATTTCAGTAGCTACTACATAGCTAAATATGTCATCGATTATAAGTGCTTTCCTATTCCATAATTCACCCGAACATGCATGGAATATCGAGATCACTTCATTTTCATGTACATGTGCCTCTCTAAAGGCATCCATATGTATTTCAGTGAATTTGAAAATATGTACATCTTCATTATTTATTTTCGGAGCTCCAGCCACTAATGGACTTTTATCAGGACAAGATGTTTCATTAGCTCTCCTCTTTCTAGGAGACTATCCTTGGAACCTATAGGCCTACGACATTTTTGACGTGTAGTAGTAAATTTATTTCCGTCTTGTTTAGATTTTGTCCAACTGGAATAATAATTCTGGCTGGCACATTCATAGCTGGCACATGTGATCTAGTTACCTTTTCGGCATCATTAAATGCATCAGGTAATTGATTAACAATTTCTTGCAAATGTATGATTCTCCTTGTCTCATAATGATATTGTGGATTTCTTGGATCTTGATGAGATAGAGTAGGCATATTACATGCCAATTCACGCCATTCATTAGCAATGGTTTGTTCTATATGAACAATTTGTTGCTTAATTACCTTCCCCCAATGGTGAAATACTCTCTCATCAAATTGGAGGTCATCAAATCTTGTAATAATGACATCACCAATCATTAGTTCCAAGTACCTTATTATGTAAGAAGACTCAAAACTAATGTATATTCCCAAACGTCATTGGAGACCCACCTTAGTTTTTTTGGGAGATGAAACTGGGACATATACTGCACATCTAAACTTTCTCAAATACGAAATATTTTGTTGTTTTCCACTAACAAGTTGTATATGTAAAAAAAATATGGTAGGCAATGGGTCTAAATTTAACTAGAGTTGCAATATCATGTCCCAAGCCTCAATTTTCAAAGTAGAGTTCACTAGTAGAGGTCTAGCTATATGTTGAAGATGTTTAATAAATGACTCAGCTAACCTATTTTGTGTGTGAACTGGGAAACATGATGCTCTATCTCAATCACTAATGATGTACAATAATTATCAAAAACTTATGAGATGAATTATGCGGCATTATCATGACTAATTAATTTAATCGTGTTATCAGGAAACTATGATCCAAGTTTTCAGAGCAAATGACGAGAAAAAGCAAGAATAATTGACATGTGCAGCTATGAATGTAAGATCTTGCATTCACCTCCCCCTAAATTGACCTAGTAGATGCATCTATGAGTACCATGAATTCTGCATATTTCATGTCAATTTAGTTTTAAAATATAAATTTGTATTCTGCATCATTAATCTAAATTTGTTCACCTAGTAGATGCATATATAAGTTTTCATTTTTTCTAATAAATGTCTACCATGTACCAAAAGTCATAGGTTATGGATAACCAAAAGACATAGGTTATGTAGACCAAATGATAATGTGAATTATCCATATTTACAACACTCTCCCTTGGATATTCACCATTAATTAGTTAGTGGAGTATCCGCATATGTTGCCTCGTTAAAACCTTAATAAGAAAAATCCAGTAGAAAAAAAATCTTTGTCAATAAAAAAGAGTACAATGCGCAAAACTCAAAAATATTCTCCATGAGTCATACTCCCCCTCGATATAATGGATATGTAACAACAAGTTTGTCTGATGATTATGTTGTCGCATGCCTATTCCGTGTACTAACTTCTGAAATGTGGGCATTGGTAATGCCTTAATGAACAAATTGACTAAGTTTTCATTTGATCTTACTTGCTTGACTTCGATCACTTTCGTCCTTTGGAGCCCAGGTGCATAATATATATATATATATATATATATATATATATATATATATATATATATATATATATATATATATATATATATATATACACACACGAGTAAATTGTTATATACGAGTAAATTGTCAACTACCCCACAGAGAAGAGGATCTTCACGTCACACCGAGGCGGTAGGTTTGGATGTGTGAAGATGGGCAACAAGGGGACTATTGTAGTTGTAGGCATTAGAGACGTGCACTTGATAATGAAGCTAAGTGAGAAGCTCATTCTCAAGGGGGTACGACATGTTTCAAGTTTACGCTACAACCTAGTTTTGGTAGAAAAGCTAGCGGATGATGGTTGTTATAGTATGTTTGGGCACAAGGTTTGAAAGCTTACACAGGGTTCCCAAGTGCTGGCTCGAGGAGGTATATGTTATGGCATGTACAAGCTCAAGCCGCTGAAGTGTGCAGGTTGGCCATAGATATTGGATAAAGGCTCGAGGGATGTTCGATAGAATTTGTGGATCGTTGAAAACTTAACTTGGGAGGTCTGAGATGATTTGATGAATAAGGAGGATTCGGTTTGTCGAAACAAAGCGACAAATGATGATGAGTCAAAGATTGAGGGTCAGTCTGTCGGTCCCATGACCGCTAGTTGACCTCCATGAGGGGTTGTTCCAGGGATCAAGTTTTGGTGATGGCTGGTTTATCAAAGCTTCATAAAACGACATTGGCTTCAATAGTTCGAAGCAAGGAATGAGATCAATGTGTGCAACAAACTCAATCCGAGAAAGACGCATCTCCATTTACATAGTTTAAAAAAAGTTGTGGGTCATTGATGACGTGCATAGTGCATGATGTTCTGTTTGAGGGTGCATGTGTACAGGTGAACTTGAGTGTCGGATACAAAGGTTGACAAGTTCAGGAGCTTGAATCTCAAGGGAACCGTACCGTCGGCTAGGTTGGGCCAGCTAAGGAGGAAGGACTTCGACGAAAAAGGAGCACGTTCTAGTGAAAGACAGAAGTCAGGGACATGCAACCAAGACTTACGGTAAAACTGATCGTAAGGAGCTTCGGTCTTGGCCATGTTATTGATCCTAGTAAGATCTCAATTGTTCAGAAGGTGCTACGTATGGTAGCTAATGTCGACGTGGTGGTTGAGGAGCTAGAGACGAAGAAAGATGCAAAACAGCTTCGGAGATTGAAGATCAGTGATAAGGGGGAGCAGGAACTTTGTCACAAAGCGACTAACATAGAGTCCAGTTGAGGAGCCATGGGAATCAGCACATCTCATCAGACTGGAGGGGAAGAATGCTGGGTCCAGTCTAGAATGAAGGGATCGAACTCGGTCAGAATTCGGTTATGACCGTGTTTTGTCCGAACGTGGGATATTTGAGTCAGAACCTTTTGGCAGGGACCTACTAGAATTTGGTTTTGTCGGGACTGAATGATTTCTGGGTTTAATCTGCACTGTTGGATGCTGGTAGATGGCTAGATTTAATGGTGGACTATTTTAAGACTTTTACTATATACGACCTAAAATAGCTTTCTCGACCTATATATATGCGTTAAGGCCGGAGGCACAAGGAAGAACACAACGAAAGCTCACACGAGAGATTCATGATGCTTGTCCATATGAAATCTAAGAGAAACTCCGTACTTGTTCATGGTTCTTCATTCGAGACATAAGAAGAGGAGATCTGCTCAGGAAGTCGTCCTCGTTCAAGGAGATCACTGAGGGGTTGGGTGAGTGATTTTAGTTGTAATCTTTCTTTCTTCTTGAGTTTGGTGAGGGGGTTGAACTTTTGGACAAATGATTCAACATAGTTTTATTCAATCTTGTATCTTCACCTGAAATATATAGATTGAGATATGTCGAGGTGACATACTCACTGAAAATACTGTGTCATTTGTCTTGGCATTTTGGTAGACGAATGGTTGGTTATCTCAGGTGGATTGCTCTAGTTTCCACTACGGTTAGTTTCAGACATGTGGATCATAGCGCAATATCGATGCAGATATACATATTCCCAACAATTTACTCACATGCACTTTCACATGTACACTTGGAGCCTTGGAGGCCCTCACCACAAGGATGCCCTTGGCAATTCCTTAACTGGCCTAATGGTATGGCCGGTCTATTTTTAATAACAAGTTGTAAAAACTTGATAGTTTATAGTATTTTACAAATTAGACATTATATTTTAGATAATATTATCAAAACTGATGACAGCAAATCTTTTGTGTTTGAATATTTTGCAATGACTGTTAAAGTTCTTGCAACAATCTTGATGTATGGCTAGCTTAGTACTAGCTCAATACTAGCAAATGCTGATGTGGCGGAGAGAGGTAACCAAGTTTACAGGTTTAGCTGGTCAAAAGTTTTTGGAAAATATTCTTTAAACATTTCTCTTATGTTAATTGGCTCCAAAAATTATGTGTGATGACATCTCCCATTATGTGGCATCTGACATGGAAAGTGACATGGCAGCTGACATATCATGTTTTAACCCAAAAAATTAATTACCCAAAATTTTTATTGTTAATGTTAGTGCTAATTTTAATTTAATGTTAATATTAATTTTAATGTTAAAATTAATTTTAATGCTAATTAATGTTAATATTAATATTCATGTTAATTTGAAGTTAATATTAATTTTAGTATTAATTTTAATGTTAATGTTTATGCTAATTTTAATATAATGTTAATTTTGATTTTAATGTTAATGTTGAAGTTAATATTAATGTTAATTCTAATATTAATATTAATGTTATTGTTAACCAGCTAAACCTGTAAATTTGATTACCTTTTTCGTCATATCAACATTTGCTAGTAGTGAGTTAGTACTACAATTTCATTCTTGCAACTCATGACCTGTGATCCACCGACCTATGATAAGGATGGGAAGTAAATTCTGTTCTTGTAACAAGTAGGAGACTAGGTCATATTATATATACTGGGAAACAGTAAATTAAGGGTGTTTCACTTTCAGTTTAGACGGAATTTTTTTATTTTGGTCCTGGACTTTTCATAAACTATTATTTTGGTCCTGGACTTTTCATAAACTAACGGGTTTCATATGATTAGTCTACATGTTCATGGAAAATGTTAATATTTTTGGCCTAAATTGAGTGGGCATCAATTACAGTGAAACTGAAGTCGATATAAATGCTGCAACAGATATTACAAACTATTTTAAAGTTGGAAACATAGTTGCTGTATTTTTTTTTAGTTTTTAGAAATTAAAGAAAATAGATTTCCAAACTAAAAATATAGTATATCAACGGAGTCCCGATGCGGAAGGCACATGTTCGAATTTTTTCTTGGCATTTGTCAAGTCGAAAAAAAGGACACTTCAAAAGAAAAGAAAAACAATTATGCTATTTGGCTCACAAAATATTTGAGTGATACCATCTTCCATTATGTGGTATCTGACATGGCAAATGACATAACAGCTGACATGGCAAATTTTAACCCAAAAAATTAATTACCAATTTTTTTAATGTTAATATTAATATTAATGTTAATATTAATATTAATTTTAATATTAATTTTAATATTAATGTTAATGTTAATTTTAATGTTAAGGTTAATTTTAATGTTAATTACCATGTTAATTAAATGTTAATTTATTAACTACTATTAATTTTAATTTAATATTATTTTTATTGTTAAATTTTGGCATGTCAGCTGCCATGTCAACAACCATATCATCTGCCACAGAATGAAAGATTATATCACCCAAAATTTTTGTGAGCCAATAGCATTTTTGAAAAATATATATATATAGTATAGCACACTCAATAATCGTATGCCTCAATTAAAGCCGTATGTCTCTCATCTTGATTTTTTTTCCTACAAGTCGAGATCAAAATAGGAAGGCAGAAGCAGCCAACCTAAGAAATCCCAAACCCAGCATAACTCTTTCATTTTTTTCAAGAAATCTTCACCAAATCAACTCTGGTTATCTATATTATTATAAAGCAGCTTCAAAACATCCGTTTAATCCGCTGACTAGACTGTTATGGTCAGCAAGAAAATGTATAATCTTTTTGGCTAGGAGGGTGGTCTTCGAACCGCGAAGAAGGTGTGTTTGTGTGTAAAAATTGGGGACAGTAGACCCAAATGGCATGCAACGCAGCATGCACGAAGTCCCGTATGTTACGCTAGACGTTTCAAAAAGAAAAAAAAAATCATTTAATATGTATATCATCAATTAATTAAAAATATATGAAAAAATAATTTCGAAAATAATTTTTATTTATAAAAAAATAGATATTATCTCTCTACGTACACATATATATAACAAATTCTAATTAAAAATATATTCAAATATTTAAAATGTTTTTGAATAATATATAAAACAAATTACTTTTACGTCCCACCCAGTTTAATTTACTTAGGGTCTGCTTGGCAATGGTGTTTTCATTGGTTTTAGGAGATTTTTAAGTCGGTCACTTATGAAGTGTTTAAAAACTCATGTTTGGTAAATTTTTTGAGGCACTGGTTTTGGTTGGCTCAAAGACCTCCAAAAATTGGTGAAGTATAATTAATTTGAGTGCCTTTATAAACACCCAAAATCGTATATTTTGAATTTATTTTATTTTATTTTATTTATATCCTCATAAAAAAATATATAATTATAACTACTAATAACCTGCCATATTTTCTCTTTTCATCTTTGTTTCTCTTATACTTCCTCCAAAATAGGACTACTTCCTACAGTGAGTTTTTAAAATCTTATTTTTTCTAAACTCTCTCCTATCATCATCTACACGATCATTCTTATAATGACTATTTTCATCCATACGATCATTCTAATAAATTCTATTTAGTTATTGCCAAAGTCGAATAGTGTATGTTACACACCTATATAGATATCTCCAGAAGTCACGTATCAAAATAAATTCGACATCAGACAAGAAACTTTAGGAGAGCTTTCGTTTATAAATGGACGACATATAGGTAATTTTATTCTTGTAAAAAAATTCAGAACATCTCGTTAATAAATTATCCAGCATTGGTTTGAACTAGCATGGGTTGAACTTGTTCAAAAGCTGCTATTTAAAACTATTCAAAATTGAATTTTCATAACCGTTCATAATCGGTACTCTAATAACATCGCATAACCGATTATCCCAACAATTGCCAAGCAGATGAAATAGAAGATCAAAGCTGCAGGGATTAAAACCAAAATTGCCCAAGATATATTATAATACCATATGACCTTGGAGCCAATAAGAGGGCTATTGTAACTTTCCATGCAACCAGACCACTTCTCTTTTTTCAAGCAAGCAAGATGCTTAGAAAATCTCCAGGTTTTTTTTTTTTTTTTTTTTTATAGGCTTACAATGTTTGCAGAAGGAAAAAATGAACCGGTAGGAAGAAATTCTATAGCCTTCAACTACGTGTACTGCTTACATGTGCTACATGATTAATACTTCCTGCAATTTCCTGGAAACATTCTTCTCTAGAGCTTATATATATACACACACAGAAAGAAAGATTCAATAGTGTGTTGTCATAACAAACGTACGATGAAGCTAACTTCTGGACTAAGGCTCTCATTTGTAGCATTTGGCCTGGCAGTAGCCACTTTGCTTCTCCTGATCTATCGGTCGACGCAGCATGTGGTCTGCAGTTGCTGCAGCAGTGAGCTCAGTGACAAGGTGAGGAAGCCTAGCCTGTTCCTCCTGTTCAACCTCCTGACCGCGGCAGTACTTCTCATCAGTCCGAGACGAGAAGGAAATCTACAGTACTACGAGGGCGCGGAAGATCATGTACTAGCCATGTCTCCGAGCACGGATGCTGGTAGCGGTACCGGTACGGATGATCAAGGCGATGGCAACCGAGATCAGCAGGACGTTGAAGCTGCAGCAAGCACGGCCTGCAGTACTTCGATGGTGAACTTGTTACATGAAGAAGATGATGACGATGGTGATGGTTACGATGAAGACAGCGACGGTGACGATGAAGATGTTGATCCTGTTGAACTGCGAGCTAGATTTGATGAGTTCATTGCCATTGTCAAGGAAGGGTGGATAAGGGAGAGGAGGAGAGAAAGCTTGATGCGCCCACCGTAGTATATCTGACGATCTCACTTCCCTTTGACGATCATGATTTTAGTGTAAGTGTGGAAGATATGTATTGCACAGTGCCAACAGGGAGACGCTCCATGTATATTTGTAAATATATGCAGCTTTTTATATATTACATTTTTAGCAGTATATATATAATATATATTAATAATATATATATATATATATATATATATATATATATATATATTGGAAACCACCATTTTATTCAATAAGGCCAAACGGCCGAACCTTTACAAGTATACCAAAAGGCGCAAAATGTCAAAGCCTAAATACGTATACTGACAAAAGAAGAGGCGAACAGAAGCAAAACGGCTAAGCCGAGGAAAGGAGGGAGTTCCAGAAGGTCACACTGCCGTGCCTACAGAGGGGTTTCCGATTGTGGCATTGGCG
>JANAVB010044814.1:2077709-2169436 GCA_029216955.1 Iris pallida
ATACTAACCCTGTACCTAACACATCCTTGCTGAACTTCCTAAAATATGAAAATAAGCTAACATTTAAAACCGTGTAATTAACATAATGCATCTCAGATTTTACAAATTAACATAACTTAACCAATTTCTCTAAAAATTGAACTCTGCAGATATCATACATGTGCATTATGTAGCAAAACTAATAACATGAAATTATTATTTAAATTACAAATTTAAACTAAAAGCAAAACCGAAATATTGGGGTTTAAAAATTTTAACATAACAACATATTAATATGTATTTAGATCGGTGGAAAATCAAGTGTAGCATGCATACGTATCAGCAGTGTCCACTATGTAATATACTCATATATTCTCATGTCCCAAAAAAAATTAATTCTACGTTAAGACCAACATTTAGATTCCTACCAAGATCGCAAAATAGGTGATTGACGAAATCAAGGCAGTTTTATTATATTATCAATACTAGAATAATAGCAAGAAAGAATACGATAAAAGCTGTTTGCTTATTTGCCTAAAAGAAGGAACCATTTGAAACCAGAGCTAAATATCAAATCAAGATAAAGTCTAGCAAAATCATCGATTCATTGTATTAGAAGAAACTCATAGCAAGAAGTTACACAAACTACTCCTAAGTTAAATAATTAGAAGCAAAACAAAGCAAAACAAATAATAATTCTTTTGAAGGACTGCATCAATGTAGAGAAAACATGCTTGAATATTTAAGGTACAATCTGATAATCATATGCTCTATCCAAACATGTACTCTAAATCCCCGTCATACTAGTAAGCAAGGCTACGATAATCACAGAGTCCTTGACTTATGCACATACCTCTATAATCGTGTATTAACATTTTTCGCGGTGCCGCTAGCTTGGCTGCGAAAACCTTAAATTCCCACACCCGAGAAATATATCCAGAGTCAGACTATATGTCCTTCCATGCTGGCTAATGTGACTATAGAAGACTAGATTCCATAACATAGATGACCTAGCCCATATAATTTTTCTTGTCAAAAAATTAAATTAAATCAACAATGAATACCCATAAATCAAATCAAATTTATCAACGAACTTCAAAATTCAAAATGAACAAAAATCTATCAAATATAACTCGGATGCCAACTATCATCAAGATTCAAATTCGAAATCATTCATCAAAATCAATGAATACAACTCAAATTCAACCATAATCCATCAAAATCAAATTTAACAACAGTAAGTAAAATAAATCAAATCAAGGGAAAAAAGAGTTCTCAAATCGAAGTTAAATAGATTCTCAAGGGTCATTCCGAAAATCTCTCAAGGGTTCCTAACTGTGATTGAGTACCTTCAAGAATATCCTATTTCTACTGCAGGCTGTAGTGGTACTCAAGTTGGAATACCACTACATAAACTCGACCTGCATGGGCCACCACTAAAAACGTGTCACGACCCGCACCCACTGTTAGGGTACGAGAACGTAACACGCCAGCCTACGCCGCAGTGTCGGGTTAGAACGCTGTCCTAGGTCACATCATCTAACAATAATGCTAAGCAGATACAGTCTCAATCACATTTAGGTAGAGCATGATAAGGTTAGATAAAACATAAAATCCAAAGAGATACGGGAGATAGAAGTCTAAGTGTCTAAGATACAAAAACCCAGAAATACATCTCAAAACTCAAATACAGTAATCCATAAAGTAAATACAACTCCAGACAAATGAAATAACTATCTAACAACCTCTAAGGTGTCTCCCCTAGGCTAGCAGGCAACCTCCAAGCTATCTGTAAAATTTATCAACAGGTCCAGTCAGGACAGGAACGAGCACATCTCATCTAGAAAACTCAAGTAAATGGCAGAGAACTATAAAGCAGTTATAGGCAGTTGTATTGATGAAAATGGCAGTTTATATTCAGGTGATGGTAAGAAAGACAGATAAGGTGCAAGAAAAGTAAATAACTAAACAAGAGAAGAATCATAGCAATGAAGTCTGTAAAAATAGAACTAGCTGAACCAGGGTAATATGATATAAAGTCCAGACAACAATGTAGACCAGTGTAACTCCAATATAAGTCCAGTACAAGATGAATCTAATACAAGATGAATCCAGTAAGGAACGATTCTAGTTATAGTGATCAATGATTCCAGGGTGAGTCCAGCCTATACTCTAGCAGTATATTTTAAAATACCGTGATCGACATGTAAACGACTGTGGGTAATCCGGCACATCTCTCACTGATCAGGCGAAAGATGGCTATCATTCCAGTAGATTCTAGTAGGGGTGATTCCAGTAATGGGGTATGTCTACATGTCTTACTCTAGTATTTTCCCTCCCAGCAAGTGAATCCAGAATTTTGACACAATGATTCAAGATGAGTCCAGCCAAAATATAATGATACCAGTAAATGATTCCAGTAAATGATTCCAGTAAATGATTCCAGCAGGTGATTCCAGTAATAGAAGCCGGAAATGATGATACCAGTAATAGAGGCCAGAAAATAAATATATGTCGTATACATGAATCCAGTAATATCCACACGTATTGTAACAGAGAATCACATACAACTAACTAGAACTGAAATACAGTAATTGATAAATAAATGAGAGAACTATCAGAGAATGTACTCGCCTGATAACCTGAATAGCTGATAAGTATAGGGGGTCCAACTGAAGCCACAGAGTCCTATTTAAAGCAACACAGGTTACAAGGTGTCTGGCTCCTAATTAGAACAGCACAAGTCACAACATGTCCAGAAGGATAATATAAAGCACTACAATATATTCTACATGAATCTAAGTCAAACTAGGCCAAAGTCAACCCTTGGTCAACTCTGGTCAACAGCAATAGTCAAACTAGGTCATGTCCTAACCCAGTAAGTCTTACTAGGCCTAACCAAGACTATCCTAGCAAGCACACATCAATACAAGGCTATACAAGCCAACATACACCTAACTCTATATAGCATGCAATTATTCAATACTCAAATAGGCAAGAATTCACATTGGATATATACTAGATAATCTATTACTTTAAGCTATATATGTCTACACATATATACACATGCATGTATTGGTATTCAACGTTAGGTCTATAATCATGGCATTTCAAATGGTTATATAAACTTATATATTACAACACAATATGCTAACATATATATAATATACATACATAGCTAAGTTAACTATATTCATAAATACTTATTTAAGAGGCTATGTGTGTGTATGTGAACATGGCAAAAGGGCAAGTGAGGGTTAAATGGGCATACATAGTGTATATATATCAAAGAGTGTCAAAGTGTAAGTGAACAATGTGTCAAGTGTGATAGTGTCAACATAGTGTAAGGGGGTACATGAGGTAATATAGGATTTGTGTTAACATAGAACATTACATCTCATTAACTTGTATATTGCATACATTACATCTATTATTACATTATATTCATGCTTGCATTCAACCATCATTCATTATTCTCTTGCACCACTATATGCACCATACATTACATACTATGGAACCTACATATTCATTACAAGCCATACTTATACATGCTTACATTAGATAGGATACTTACACCTCATACATCATTTATTTAACCATTTACTCATGCTTGTATTCTCTATTTAATTACATAATGTATATACATTAACATGGGTTAAAATCAAATAGAACATTATATTACACACAATGGTGCACAAAATGCATATGCCGAATAGTAACTCCTACTAATAATCAATACTGTACCATCTCAGCATGAATTAAAATTTAGGATTAAAGTATGTTATAGATCTATGTGTTAGCTTTCCGAAACTTTAAACGGATCGTATTTTTGTTTTCGAAAACTCCCGGAATCGCGAAAACACCGAGAACGCGTTTGTCTTTCGTACAACTGACACTCAAATAATTTTCCAGAAAGTTACAGAAAGAATTAGGCCTATTAATATATGTTTTTGGAAATCTAAATTCAATACGCTTCTTTTAAAAAAACGAAAGATTAAACCGAGCTTTTAGCTAGAAGTTATGACATTTCTAAGTTAGGGCTGAAATTAAAAACGTGGATAAAAATCATGACGGATTTAGGTAGTTTGAGACAAAAGAACACAAGTATATAACATAATATATCAAGAACTCACTCTCTACACTAATATGTATATATGAGACACTATAGAACATATCTCCAATACAAAAATATGAGATTAAACATGAAATAATTCATTCATACATAACAACAACACATAGTGTGTCTAAATTTGGGATTTTCCCACATGGACACAACCACAACACAAAGGACACTCCTATGACCTCCAAATGGACACGAAATGGACACAAATGGAGATACAACTATGGGGTCATTCCTATGGGTTCAAAATAGACCTATATACATGAGGAAATAAAAAGGAGAAGGAATTTATACCTCCCGGTAGATCGAATAGAAGAAAAGCCTTCCCGGAGCGACACCGACACGTAGAGATTTCAAAAGGACACGAACGAGCTCCGAATCCTCCCAAACTTGGGTAGCTTCCTCCTTGGCTAGAATGGAGAAGGAAAGAAGAAGATTTGGTGGTGAAATGGAATGATTTGGTGGAGAAATTGCTAGGGATTGCTCTCTAAGAATTTGGGGAAGAACAAGAGAGAGAGTGTGGATGAGAATAATGAAATGAACTTGAGCCTATCCTCTCCCAAAGTGGCTGGCCATATGGGGCTATTTGTCCTATTATAGTAAGGTCCAAAATGCCCCTACTAACCTATTCTATGAGTATTAGGAAAGGGCTAATTGGTTGGGGCTAAATTAGTCATTCTAAGTCTCTAATCACACTAACCTTATCCATAATAATTAGTCTAACCTCTAACTAAAATATTTCTATCATGTGGACTAAAATTAATATCATGTGGGCCATGTCTAACTAGTGCGTGGGTCCCACTAGAGTCAAACTACCCCCGGGTCCCCGTTTCAAGTCGGATTGAGTTGAAATTCGAACCCGACTCAAATAACCCCAAAACAATATCATAAATAATAAAATAATATCAAAATAATTCAAAGAGGTCAAATGCAAAAATATCCTTAGGCCAAAAATGATATTAAAATATCATAATCACATGGTTAGGCTCTAGGTCAAACAGTCTCTAGGGTTTCACTAGCAAAACGTCAAAACCACAAGTCATTGATTTAAATAATTTTAAAATGATTTAAAATCACCAAAAATCATATCATGAATTATATATTATTATTAAAATAATTATAAACACGAAATTTTAAAATTACCCTCATTTGGGAAACTGGGTGCTACAACTCTACCCACCTTAGAAAAATTTCGTCCTCGAAATTAAAATGTCCATACTCCCTCTAGGTCAAACCCCCACAATCAAATTCCCAGATTAAAACAAATCATGTGATCAAAAGGACGACATACAGGGTCATGGCATACGGTGGTAGTGAAAGTCTCATCTAGGTATACTAGTCATGCTAACCGAAACGATCATAGGGTATCAAAACATACAAGCAATTTAGGGTGCTAAACTAGAGAACTTACAGAAACAACAAACCATCAAAACTGTAAGGCGGTCTACCATCCTATATAAAACTGGTACTTATCAAAATAAAATAAAGGCAACTACCAATTATCTAAAAAAGGGTACAGAAAATCAAATTCAAAAATTAAGGAATTGAAAATCACTTGCATTGAAATCCAAATCACAATATATATATACAGAGAGAGCGTTAGAGAGGAAAAACTAGCATTATGTAATGTTATGTGGTTTGTGTGTGTATGGGTGTATGTGAAATATACATGAAATTGTATATGAGCTATCCTGTTGTACTACTCATGGCATATGGGTTAACAACCTACAATACACAACCTATTTAATCATAACATGCATGGCTAACCATAAACATCTATAAGAGGTAGAGATTTAGTTATGTATATACATATATTATAACATGTATGCCTAAGCTCTATATATATCTATACAAGTATGTGATCATAACATAGAGAGGAAAAGTTAGGTTACATGACAGCGTATACTAAGTTAGGGTGTGTATGTGTCCTTGTACAGGGTTATAGCTTAGTATTGAAAGGTTAAACCCAGTTTTAGTTCAGCATTTACATACAAAATCTGAAAATAAGCTAACATTTAAACCAGTATAATATTAACATAATGCAGTCTCAGATTTTATAAATTTAACATAACTTAACCAATTTCTCTAAAAATTGAAACTCTGCAGATATCATACATGTGCAGTTATGTAGACAAAACTAATAACATGAAATTTATATTTAAATTACGAATTTAAATTGAAAAAGCAAAAAACCAGAAATATTAGGGTTTTGAAAATTTTAACATTAACAACATATTAATATGTATTTAGATAGGTGGAAAATCAAGTATAGCATGCATACGTATCAGGCAAGTGTCAACTATGTAAATATACTCATATATTCTCATGTCCCAAAAAAAAATTAATTCTACGTTAAGACCAACATTTAGATTCCTACCAAGATCGCAAAATAGGTGATTGACGAAATCAAGGCAGTTTTATTATTATTATTCAATACTAGAATAATAGCAAGAAGGAAATAACGATAAAAGCTGTTTGCTTATTTGCCTAAAAGAAGGAACCATTTTGAAACCAGAGCTAAATATTAAATCCAAGATAAAGTCTAGCAAAATCATCGATTCATTGTATTAAGAAGAAACTCATAGCAAGAAGTTACACAAGCTACTCCTAAGTTAAATAATTAGAAGCAAAACAAAGCAAAACAAATAATAATTCTTTTTGCAGGACTGCATCAAAGTAGAGAAAATATGCTTGAAAATATTTAAGGTATAATCTGATAATCATATACGTCTATCCAAAATCATGGTACTCTAAATCCCCGTCATACTAGTAAGCAAGGCTACGATAATCACAGAGTCCTTGACTTATGCACATACCTCTAGAATCGTGCTATTTAACATTTTTGCGGTGCCGCTAGCTTGGCTGCGAAAATCTTAAATTCCTACACCCGAGAAATATATCCAGAGTCAGACTATATGTCCTTACCATGCTGGCTAATGTGACTATAGAAGACTAGATTCCATAACATAGATGACCTAGCCCATATAATTTTATCTTGTCAAAAAAAATTAAATTAAATCAACAATGAATACCCATAAATCAAATCAAATTTATCAACGAACTTCAAAATTCAAAATGAACAAAAATCTATCAAAATACAACTCAGATGCAACATCTATCATCAAGATTCAAAATTCGACAATCGTTCATCAAAATCAATGAATACAACTCAAATTCAACCATAATCCATCAAAATCAAATTTAACAACAGTAAGTAAAAATAAATCAAATCAAGGGAAAAAAGAGTTCTCAAATCGAAGTTAAAATAAGATTCTCAAGGGTCGTTTCGGGAATCTCTCAAGGGTTCCTAACTGTGATTGAGTACCTTCAAGATATATCATATTCCTACTGCAGGCTGTAGTGGTACTCAGTTGGAATACCACTACATAAACTCGACCTGCATGGACCACCACTAAAAACGTGTCACGACCCGCACCCACTGTTAGGGTACGAGAACGTAACAACGCCCAACCTACGCCGCAGTGTCGACGGTAGAATACTGTCCTAGGTCACATCATCTAACAATATAATGCTAAGCAGATACAGTCTCAATCACATTTAAGGTAGAGCATGATAAGGTTAGATAAAACATAAAATCTAAAGAGATACGGAAGATAGAAGTCTAAGTGTCTAAGATACAAAAACCCAGAAATACATCTCAAAACTCAAATACAGTAATCCACAAAGTAAATACAACTCCAGACAAATGAAATAACTATCTAAACAACCTCTAAGGTGTCTCCTCTAGGCAAGCAGGCAACCTTCAAGCTATCTGTAAAATTTATCAACAGGTCCAGTCAGGACAGGAACGAGCACATCTCATCTAGAAAACTCAAGTAAATGACAGAGAACTATAAAGCAATTATAGGCAGTTGTATTGATAAAAATGGCAGTTTATATTCAGGTGATGGTAAGAAAGACAGATAAGGTACAAGAAAAGTAAATAACTAAACAAGAGAAGAATCATAGCAATAAAGTCTGTAAAAATAGAACTAGCTGAACCAGGGTAATATGATATAAAGTCCAGACAACAATGTAGACCAGGGTAACTCTAATGTAAGTCCAGTACAAGATAAATCTAATACAAGATGAATCCAGCAAGGGACGATTCCAGTTATAGTGATCAATGATTCCAGGGTGAGTCCAGCCTATACTCTAGCAGTGTGTTTTAAAATACCGAGATCGACATGTAAACGGCTGTGGGTAATCCGGCACACCTCTCACTGATCAGGCGAGAGATGGCTATCATTCCAGTAGATTCTAGTAGGGGTGATTCCAGTAATGGGATATGTCTACATG
Source organism: Iris pallida (assembly GCA_029216955.1). NCBI lineage: Eukaryota > Viridiplantae > Streptophyta > Magnoliopsida > Asparagales > Iridaceae > Iris > Iris pallida. The sequence goes on from JANAVB010044814.1 coordinate 2,086,108, forward strand.
ATTTACTCTAGTATTTCCCCTCCCAGTAAGTGAATCCAGAATTCTGACACAATGATTCAAGATGAGTCCAGCCAAAATATAATGATACCAGTAAATGATTCTAGTAAATGATTCCAGTAAATGATTCCAGCAGGTGATTCCAGTAATAGAAGCCGAAAATGATGATACCAGTAATAGAGGCTAGAAAATAAATATGTGTCGTATACATGAATCCAGTAATATCCACACGTGTTGTAACAGAGAATCGCATACAACTAACTAGAACTGAAATACAGTAATTGACAAATAAATGAGAGAACTATCAGAGAATGTACTCGCCTGATAACCTGAACAGCTGATAAGTATAGGGGGTCCAACTGAAGCCACAGAGTCCTATTTAAAGCAACACAGGTTACAAGGTGTCTGGCTCCTAATTAGAACAACACAAGTCACAACATGTCCAGAAGGATAATATAAAGCACTACAATACATTCTACATGAATCTAAGTAAAACTAGGCCAAAGTCAACCCTTGGTCAACTCTGGTCAACTGCACTAGTCAAACTAGGTCATGTCCTAACCCAGTAAGTCTTACTAGGCCTAACCAAGACTATCCTAGCAAGCACACATCAATACAAGGCTATACAAGCCAACATACACCCAACTCTATATAGCATGCAATTATTCAATACTCAAATAGGCAAGAATTCATATTGGATATATACTAGGTAATCTATTACTTTAAGCTATATATGTCTACACATATATACACATGCATATATTGGTATTCAATATTAGGTCTATAATCATGGCATTTCAAATGGTTATATAAACTTATATATTACAACACAATATGCTAACATATATATAATATACATACATAGCTAAGTTAACTATATTCATAAATACTTATTTAAGAGGCTATGTGTGTGTATGTGAACATGGCAAAGGGACAAGTGAGGGTTAAATGGACATACATAGTGTATACATATCAAAGAGTGTCAAAGTGTAAGTGAACAATGTGTCAAGTGTGATAGTGTCAACATAGTGTAAGGGGGTACATGAGGTAATATAGGATTTGTGTTAACATAGAACATTACATCTCATTAACTTGTATATTGCATACATTACATCTATTATTACATTACATTCATGCTTGCATTCAACCATCATTCATTATTCTCTTGCACCACTATATGCACCATACATTACATACTATGGAACCTACATATTCATTACAAGCCATACTTATACATGCTTACATTAGATAGGATACTTACACCTCATACATCATTTATTTAACCATTTACTCATGCTTGTATTCTCTATTTAATTACATAATGTATATACATTAACATGGGTTAAAATTAAATAGAACATTATATTACACACAAGGGTGCACAAAATGCATATGCCGAATAGTAACTCCTACTAATAACTAATACTGTACCATCTCAGCATGAATTAAAATTTAGGATTAAAGTATGTTATAGATCTATGTGTTAGCTTTCCGAAACTTTAAACGGATCGCATTTTCGTTTTCGGAAACTTCCGGAATCGCAAAAACACCGAGAACGCGTTTGTCTTTCGTACAGCTGACACTCAAATAATTCTCCAGAAAGTTACAGAAATAATTAGGCCTATTAGTACATGTTTTTGGAAAGCTAACTTCAATACGCTTCTTTTAAAACAAATGAAAGATTAAACCGAGCTTGAGCTAGAAGTTATGACATTTCTAAGTTAGGGCTGAAATTAAAAACGTGGATAAAAATCATGACGGATTTAGGTAGTTTGAGACAAAAGAACACAAGTATATAACATAATATATCAAGAACTCACTCTCTACATTAATATGTATATATGAGACACTATAGAACACATCTCCAATACAAAAATATGAGATTAAACATGTAATAATTTATTCATAAACAACAACACATAGTGTGTCCAAATTTGGGATTTTCCCACATGGACACAACCACAACACAAAGGACACTCCTATGACCTCCAAATGGACAAGAAATGAACACAAATGGAGATACAACTATGGGGTCATTTCTATGGGTTCAAAATAGACCTATATACATGAGGAAATGAAAAGGAGAAGGGATTTATACCTCCCGGTAGATCGAATCGAAGAAAAGCCTTCCCGGAGCGACACCGACACGTAGAGATTCCAAAAGGACACGAACGAGCTCCGAATCCTCCCAAACTTGGGTAGCTTCCTCCTTGGCTAGAATGGAGAAGGAAAGAAGAAGATTTGGTGGTGAAATGGAATGATTTGGTGGAGAAATTGCTAGGGATTGCTCTCTAGGAATTTGGGGAAGAACAAGAGAGAGAGTGTGGATGAGAATAATGAAATGAACTTGAGCCTATCCTCTCCCAAAGTGGCTGGCCATATGGGGCTATTTGTCCTATTATGGTAAGGTCCAAAATGCCCTCACTAACCTATTCTATGAGTATTAGGAAAGGGCTAATTGGTTGGGGCTAAATTAGCCATTCTAAAGTCTCTAATCACACTAACCCTATCCATAATAATTAGTCTAACCTCTAACTAAAATATTTCTATCATGTGGACTAAAATTAATATCATATGGACCATGTCTAACTAGTGTGTGGGTCCCACTAGAGTCAAACTACCCCCGGGTCCCCGTTTCAAGTCGGATTGAGTTGAAATTCGAACCCGACTCAAATAACCCCAAAACAATATCATAAATAATAAAATAATATCAAAATAATTCAAAGAGGTCAAATGCAAAAATATCCTTAGGCCAAAAATGATATTAAAATATCATAATCACATGGTTAGGCTCTAGGTCAAACAGTCTCTAGGGTTTCACTAGCAAAACGTCAAAACCATAAGTCATTGATTTAAATAATTTTAAAATGATTTAAAATCACCAAAAATCATATCATGAATTATATATTATTATTAAAATAATTATAAACACGAAATTTCAAAATTACCCTCATTTGGAAAACTGGTTGCTACACCTTAACACATCATCATTCTGGTCAGCAATACCTTCGTGTACGTCTTCATGTATATGGACCAACATTCTCAACAACAGAGTATTTTTGAAGGACTATGTGATATGATTAGTGGGAGAAGGGTCTCATATTAATATTTGGCATCATCCTTGGGTACCATCTACCCCTAATCACAGAGTACAAGGGTTTGATTTCAGCAACAAATTGTAGAAGCATGGAAATTCACGACCAGAAATCATATTCGCCAAATACTACATGCGCCAGGGAGCTCAGACAAAGTACTTGACACAGCAAAACAAGAATATAGACATTAAAAGAAGATTTTTATTTCATATAAAAGTCTATTACATGTCTAGAAAAGGATGTACAAAGAAGAACTTCTACAAAAAGAAAAGGCCCTAAGTTTACAGCCAGGCGCAGCAGCCACCATGCTCTCTCAGTCAGGCGCATCCCACCATGCCCTCTCAGCCAGGCACAGCAGCCACCATGCGCTCTCAGTCAGGCGCATCCCACCATACGCCCTCAGCCGGGCACATCCTTTCAGCAGCTCAGTTATATATATCCTCAGTTATGTGCATCCCTTCAGCAGCTCAGTTATGTGCCACCCTTCCAGCCAGGCTCAGCCATCTAATGCTTCGACTAATAAAGCATTTATTGAGCAGAACGAGGGTGGCAATCAACCCTCTAGTTAGAGGAAGAGCTCCACAAACCGAGAAAGAGAGGAGCACCGTAAATCAACCTGTGGCCAGGGGAGGCTTCGAAAGAGCCTCCAAAGTCCAAGGAAGATCGTAATCGAAACCGCGGCTAAAGGAGCAGCTTTCAACACAACCAGAATGGGCAACACCCACTCTGACCGAAGAAAGAGCCTCCAAAGCCGCAGCACCGCAATTTCGATCTGCGGCTCTTCCCGCATAACAGAGACGGGGCCCGAGCATCCCGATCTTTGGATGCAACAAGCACCTTCCGCCTGCCTCAGAAGCCCTCGACTCCGACTTTTGGATGTAACAGTCACCTTCAAGTGCATCAATGAAGACATTGCGTCGCATCTTCACCCTCGGGAGCATCTCATCAACAGAATGTGCTCGAGCAAACAAATTCACTCCGGGAGGACGTGAGAGAACGAGAAGCAAACTCTCTCCATGCCACTATTTATAGGCCGGGCAAATCAAACCCATGCGCCAAGTGGCTGGCTCTCCGAATCTCGTACAATAAATTTGTATTAAATGGATGAACCTGACGCTTCGAATTCAGCCAAGTCAAAAATGGCTATTTAAAGCACTCGAAGAACGTAACAGTCGTACCAATAAAGACGTGTCAAGCGGAGCGGATGCGCCGGTCAGACCGCGTATTACATAAATGCGCCTCAACACTAAGCGCTTCACAAGCATGCGCCCCCATACGGCCCCATGCGCCTAGTGGAACGTCGATCGATACGCTCACTCAACAGTCCATCACCTGTCAAAAATATTAAATGCAGAAACCTGACAGAGTTGGCAGCACGTCCCTTGAGGACTGAACAGTTGACAGCTTTTTCAGAAAACGAAGCGTCGCCAACGTCAGCATCATCATTACTTTTCTCCAACGGTTACAGCCACGTGGCCGCCCAACCATCTCACATGCGCCTCAAAATCCATACGCCTCAGACTTTTCTCTGATCCCTAAAGACAGAAGTAAAGTCACTACTGAAGCTCGGCATGCACCTCAAAAGACATAGGCCTCAGACTTTTCTCTGATCCCAAAAGACAGAAGTAAAGTCACTACTGAAGCCTCGCATGCACCTCAAAAGGCATGCTCCCCGAATGGTTCGTGACTCCCAAAGGTTACGAGCCAAAGTCTCCTCATGCGCCCAATTCCAGGCGCATCTTACCAGAACATTCCCTACCAAATCCGAGATCTCTAAGTCATGGGCCTACGACACGTGTCCTTTGACTCGATTCACCCAAGATCTCAGCAACAGAAAGATTCTTGCCCCTGCTACGTGCCAGCCCACAACAGCAGCATGAAGAATTCAACTCCTCAATCAGGGCGCATCGTCCATGCGCCTCCATCAGCAATCACCACGTGGCATCCCCGCGTCCAGGTGCGTCCTACATATGCACGCATGAGCAGCCAGCCTGCAGACTATAAATAGAGGGATCATCTCCTTCTTTCACACGAACGGACATAGACAGACAGAGACATCGCACAATCATCGAGGCATATACAGACACTCAACGTCTTCTTCCTCTCTGCAAGCTCCAGCACCCAGAGCAACTCAGACCTTCAGAGAACCGATAACCGTCGTCAGATCGTCAACGGAGTCAACGTATTACCACTCGCTCCATCGGCACAAGGGACCCAGATAAACAAAAGTGTACTCCTAGGACTACGTCTAAGTCCTACATTGTAACACTGTTTTATTTATATTGAGATTTCCATCAAAAGATTTTAATGGCAAACAAGCTGGCGACTCTGCTGGGGAGCTCTTTCTCCTCCACCGAGAAAGCTGTGTCGCAATTCGACGACGTGAAGGTGGGATCCTCCCACAAGATGCTGGTCGTACTCCTCAATCAACAGGCGTATGAGGAGTTCATTTCTGAAGGCAGTACGAGTCCTTCGAAGCGGTTGCCGAAGCCGAAGAAGACTCGCCAAATCTGGGTGCGCAAGGTCGACGCCTCTGGCACCACCACCGAAAGGGATGTGCCGATCCAGCCTTCCCTTCCTGCTGACATCCTCAGCAACCAAGATACGCCCACCAGTGCAGCGTATCTCTCGGGGAAATGTGCGGCTGACCATATTCTCCAGCCATCTCCCTCTCAGGCGAGGAAGATACGTCGACGGAGCAGGGGCACAGCTATGCCCCGTACATCACCTCCGATGTGCCACAGAAGTTCTCTGTCTTTGACAGACTCACTCACTGTAGTGGCGAGGAGAATTTAGATCATGAGTACTATGCACCCCAGCGGCCTAGTACAAAGAAGTCCAAGGCAGCACGGGCCATGCGCCCCAAACGTGCTATGCCAGCAGCAAACTAGAAGTATGCGCTCATAATCATGCGCGCTGCTGATGGTAAGCTGTATAAGGTCGACTCAGGTGCTTCTGCGCCAGAAACGAGCCGACCTTCAAAGTCCTTGTCTCACTTGGGCGCACCTGTTGTGTTTGCAACCAAGTCGAGCAAGGCAAACCCAGTGGTCTTGAACTCCCGTGCCTCCTCTGGTTGTGCGTCTGAGGTTAGTTCAAGTCACTTTAAATGTTGTTCCCCCCACTACTGATCTGAGCGCCTGTTTGGTGTTGGATCAGTGGGCGCAGCATTCATTTGACCACCCCGGCGCTTGGCCTTGCCATGCACCTGAAGGGGGTACGAAGGTGGCACTCTCCTCCAACGATCTGCGTAACGTGATCACTCACAAACGCCGGTCAGGAGATTCGACTGACAAGCACGATGCGCTCCTCACAGGGCACACTTGTGCTGTAGTCACCATCAACTGCTATTGCAAGTCAGCAGTCCCACCAAGACAGTCGGTGTTCCAGCAGCTGCAATCATCGACACCCCTCCGACGTCGCCTCGGGAAGAAGGTATCAACAAAAGAGGAGGCAGAACTAAAGGTTGCTTCATGCAATGTAATCTCTAACTCCTCGTCAGTTCGAAAGGCGACTGGCAATTCCTCGTCCAAGAGCCAGCCGAGGAAAACCAAGACAACCGTCTCGTCCTCCGGAGTGTTCGAAGGCAATCGGGAGAGGAAGAAGATCTTGGAGGAAGCTGGGGGTAATCAAGCCCTTGTTGATCCTCCTTCCAAAAACGAGGGTGTCCTTCAAAGCACAGCTGGGGTGGATCTTCATCCTCGAGGCGAAGTCAGCCTCCCCGACGTAGCTGGGGGTCGTCTAGCCCCTATGGATATGTATCTCGAAGATGAAGAAGTCCTTCAAGACAGGACTGGAGGTAATCAGGCCTTTACGGATACTTCTCCCGAAGACGAGGGCGTCCTCCAAAACTTAGCTGGGGGTAGTCTAGCACCTGCGGATCCGAGTCTCGAAGACGAAGAAGTCCTCCGGAATATAGCTGGAGGTAGCCAAGACGAAGCTCCGGGAACAATAACTCCTCTACAGGAGAGCGAGGCTGAAAGCGAAGCCTCAACTGAGCCATCCGACTCCAGCTGTGTCATGACAGTCTACATGACTAGGGGTGACACCGAGTCGGATGCGCCACCAGCGGACCTCGTCCAGCGCATGGATACCCTTGAGGGAGGACTCAAAACCCTCCCTGCCTCCATGCAAACACTGACTCAAGCAGTGTTTGAGATATGATCAGCTTTGGCCAGGACACCTTCTACCGGTCCCGACCCAGGGGCCAATGGAGAGTCAAGTGTACCCCCTCAACGGGTATCCTTGGATACGGATCGCCGCGAAGCCCCTCGGACGTCAGAGCCCTCAAATGCTCAACTCCAGGTGGTACAACCTTTTCCGACTCCCAGCTCCACGAAAGACGTGGTCGAGATGATCAGGGACTTGCGCGAGCGCTTTGAGTCCAAGAATAGACAAGATGAGCGCCAAAAGATGGGCATCCCCCAACCTTATCCCCTCGAATGGAACAAAGTGGTTTATCCTCCTAAATATAAACCACAAACATTGACACCATACGACGGGAAGGACTCTCCGCGTCGTTATCTGACGTACTTCCAGTCCCAAACGGGACATCTTCCGAAGGAGGACGCGCTACTCACCAGCATATTTGTCGGGACACTGAAAGGAGTGGCGTACGACTGGTACTGCAGCCTCCCCGACAATTCCATATCTTCCTTTGACGACTTGTCGTACCTTTTCCTCGACCGTTTCTACGACGGCGGGAAGGAAATGACAATGGCGTCCCTCATAGAGATACGCCAGAAGGAGAAGGAAATAGTTCGGGTATTCATCGAACGCTTCCGACAGGCCTGCTTCAGACTGCACTGGGGCATGCCAGAACATGCACTCCTCTCCTCCTGCGGCATGAACATGCTGTCTGCAGTCAAACTCTGGCTCAACTCTACTCCTCCTTCCGACTGGAGTTCCTTGATCATCGAAGCTGAAGCAGCAGAAAAGAAGGCATCCAATGATCGCCTTCTGGGAGTTAGTTTCCCTGCCTTTGAGGACAAGAGGAAACAGCCTGCAGCCAACAATCCCGGACGAGAGACGAAGGGGAAACAGGCATTGACTGTCAATGCCTCAAAAGGTGCGTCAGCGCCTACTCAGAAGCCTCCACTTGTACCATGGCCAAAGAAGGTGTATTCTTTCAACGATGAAGACACCCTGCAACTCTTCGAGATACTGAAGCAGGGTGACAAGATCAAGTTGCCAGACCCAAAGCGTCCCGACGAAGTTAGGAAAGTGGACAATCTGAGGTACTGTCACTACCATCGGTTTGTCGGACACCCAACCAAGGACTGCTACGTCCTCAAAAACTACATCCAGCGCATGATCAATACGGATGTTATCTCTGTCGACTACAAGGAGAAGACGGTTTCGGCCAACGTGGTATCACTCCAGTTCGGCACCTTGTCGCCAACTACAACAGAAGGTGGCGTCGTCCCCATCCCTAAGGCGACAATGGAGGTGGTTAACTTACCACCTACTCGTGACAACGTTAGTGGACTCATCCCACTCACCACATCTCGGGGAGAGATCTTATGGGTACACCCTGATCTTGTCTCCGAGGTTACTCAACCAGAGGTACGCTCCGCCTCCAGAACCAAAGGCAGGAAGATCAAGTCTTGCCGTATGGTCTCTTCCTCTGCGGAAGAGGCACTTCCTGTACAGACGCGTTCACAACAGAACGCCTAACCCGACGAAGCTGCCGTCGAGGTGGTGCCTCCTTGCACCGTCCCTGCTGCCCAGGAAGAGGGCCCATCTAATCCCCCAACTGCCAATAAGCAGAAGAATGTAGAGGCTCATTTCGACAGGCCTCTGCGAAAGGAGAATGCTTCGCGGCTAGCCAAGCCCCACAACTTCGACATATTGGCACAACTTGCCAGTATTCATGCCCGCCTTTCTCTGTTTGAGCTCCTTCGTCTTTCTATGGACACTCGCGAAGCTCTCTGTGAATCTCTAGAGGATGCAGAGTCCTTCATCAATCAGGTCAAGCAGCCTGAAGATCTCCCAACTACATGTGCGTACTGTCATTGTGTGGATGAGGTTATCCCCAATATAACCTTCACCTAATAAGACATGCTGCTCAAGCATAACCGACACAACAGGCCGCTGTATTATACAGGGTATATCGGTTCTGTCAAGGTGAAGCGGATTCTGATCGATCCGGGGTCTTTCCTCAGCATCATTCCGAAGACGCTGCTCTCAACACTGGGGATCCCAATGTACCGATTGGCGCCTTCCAACACAACAATTAGTGGCTTCAATGCTAGCAAAAGTGAGCCACTGGGCAAGATACGACTAAAGTGCCATATCGATAACCTCAGAATCGAGGTGACTTATTATGTCGCGGACGCCGACGTCAACTACAACCTCCTGTTGGGTCGTCCATGGCTGCATGAGTACATGGTGGTGTTATCCACGCTCCACCAATGTATGAAGTACGTATCCACCAACGACGTCATCCGAACGGAGTTCGCGGACATTGACCCTTTCAAAGGAGTTGAAGCCTACTTCATCGATTCCTCCTTGTACAAGTCACCTGACGAGGAGGAAGCCAATGATGCTGATGATGAAGCAGAAACGGCAGCAGAGCCGGACATGGAGCCTGAGATGACTCCCGACGCTCCTTTGAAGATCTGAATCAAAGGCAAACCACCTCAGAAGTTGTCTCCCATGAACATCAAGCTATCCGGGAAAGCACCGGCTGCTCCCGAGGCCCCCTTGAAGATACGGCTCAAGGGAAAGTCGCCTAAAACATCGGCTCTCCTTATGGCAAAACTATAGGGGGAGGCACCAATTACTGAAGGCGCAGTGGAGGCACCTCTGAAGGTGCGGCTTAAGGGCAAGCCGACGCAATCATCTATCTTATCCAAGTTGCCGGAGAAGGCCCACGTAGTCCTCTTAGACCCCAAGACCAAAGCTGTGGTGGACTCTCCCAATCCAATCCCAGTACTCACAGATGAAGAGCTAGGGGAATATATCTCTGCTGATGTAGATGCACCCTCTCTGGACAATGTAATCTCGCAGAATAAAATCTCGTATTTTATCAATAATAGAGTGTCTTTTAATTATTCTAGCCTTCCACATTGGAATGCCATGTATATATTAGATAACGCTCTACGGTCGTTGCAAACACAAATAATGACCGTCCATCATGTAAATCGAGTAGTCCCGTCCCAAGGGGTATGTTTTGTAGTCCCGTCGTGGAGTCGAGACGAAGAATCCATCATCTTCGACAAAGTTGAGCGTCATCAAGACCTCCCACCACTCGAGCCAAAACCAGATACTGGCAGAATACAAGTCTATCGGTACATAGACAAGGTAAAGTACCTCATCCAAAGATGGGTTATGACCTAAAAAGCAACAAAGGCCTGAACTACGGCAAGGGTCGACGTCTTCCACTCCGGCTTCCAACACCTAAAGGAAAGCCGCAGGACTACTATCATAGAACTCGACGGGGGGTAGGCTATGTCACGCCACCGTCAACTCCAGAGGGTTCAGAGGCAGAAAAAGCAGAACATTCTCACTCTTCCAAAGCATCAACTTGGGATTTCGATACCAGTATCGACTCAGTCTTCAAGAGAGTGCTATCAGCTAACATGACATCTGCACAATCTCAAGAAGATGAAGGCGAAGACCAAACGCCAGAATTCTTCAAAGAAGAACCCTGGGCTCAACACCTAGGAGAACAGTGGGAGTCTCGTTTTAAATTACGCGAACCCCCTACCAAAGACGAAGTCGAGCAGATCGACCTTGGGAATGGATCTTCTTCCAAACCCATCTTCATCAGCAAAAGCCTAAAAGGAGAAGACCGAAAATCTTTAATCCAGCTGGCTAAAGAGTATATCGATGTCTTCGTCTGGAACTACGAAGATATGTCGGGACTTGATCCCCAGATCGTGATGCATATGCTTAACATCTTACCTGATGCCAAGCCTATCAAACAACAACATCGACGCTTTCATCCTTACATCATGAACGCCATCGATCAGGAGGTGGACAAACTCTTGACCAGCGGCTTCATCCGTGAAGAACAACACCCGGATTGGGTAGCCAACGTCGTCCAAGTCACCAAGAAGAATGGGAAGATATGAGTTTGTATCCACTTCAGGGATCTCAACTCCGCTTGCCCGAAGGACGAATTTCTGCTTCCAATCACCAATGTAATGATCGATAACACGTGTGGCTTCGAACACATATCTTTCATGGACGGGTATTCGGGGTACAACCAGATCAAGATGTTCCCTGATGATACAAAACACGTCATTCAGGACTCCAAAGGGTGTTTTCTGCTACACAGTGATGCCTTTTGGCTTGAAGAACGCTGGTGCGACATACCAACGAGCTATGAGCACCATTTTCCGTCAGCATCTTCGCAAGACAGTCGAATGCTATGTTGACGATATCGCAGTCAAGAGCCGTCTAAAAGGTGATCACCTACAAGACCTGAAGACAGTATTCGATCTCATGCGAGCGCATCAACTCAAGATGAACCCCGCTAAATCCTTTATAGGGGTTTCTAGCGGAAAGTTCTTGGGCTTTATTATCACGGTGAAAGGCATTCATGTCGATCCCGAGAAGACCAAAGCCATCCTTGACATGGACCCTCCGAAGAACCTCCGAGAACTTCGAGGCCTGCAGGGACGTCTGGCATACATCCGGAGGTTTATAGCAAACCTTTCTGGAAAATGTCAACCCTTCACTCAGCTCATGAAGAAGGGAGTCTCTTATGTCTGGACAGAGGAATGACAAAAAGCTTTCGACGATATCAAAGCTAACCTGACGAGCCCGCCAGTCCTGGTGGCATCCGTCGCCGGCAAACCATTTCTCCTCTATGTCCGTGCCATGGATCATTCCCTCGGCACTCTGCTGGCTCCGAATAGCGATACAGGCTATGAGCAAGCTATCAACTACCTCAGTAGAACACTGATCGGGGCCGAACACCGGTACCATCCCGTTGAAAAGGAGTGCTTGGCGTTGGTATTTGTCATCTAGAAGACTCGCCATTATGTCTCGGGCCAGACAATTCATGTCATCTCCCGAGTCAATCCACTCAGAGTTCTCATAATGAAGCCAGGATCATTGAACTCCCGGCTAGCTACATGGGCGATCCTGCTAACGTCATACAACATGGTGTTCGTTCCGCAAAAAGCCATCAAGGGTCAAGCTCTGGCCGACTTTTTAGCTGTACATCCCATCACAGAGTCCTCAAGACTCTATGAAGATATCCCGAATGAGGTCCAATAATCAAACGTCACTGAAGAAAGCTCCGTTTGGCGGGTGTTTTTCGATGGCGCTTCAAGAACAGGCCCCAAAGGCCAAATTATCGCAGGAGTGGGGGTAGTATTAGTCTCCCCCGAGCAACTAGTCATCCAGCGTGCTTACTCCCTTTCGAAGCCGTACTCCAACAATGTTGCCGAGTACAATGCGCTCATCATGGGACTCCAGCTGGCGCAACAACTGGGGGTGAATCATCCGAAAGCCTACGACGACTCAAAACTCGTCGTAAACCAGATCAGAGGGTAATACGAAGTTCGCCATGAAGACCTGATCCCTTACCATGAAGTTGCATTGAACATCATTTCAACCTTCACCAAGTTCTTCATCGAATATGTACCTCGTTTACAAAATCTGGAGGCTGATGCTCTGGCTGGCCTCGTAGCCTCATTAGCAGCACCCCTCGAGACTCAACACTACATCACGGTAGTTGGTCGAGACTTGGTCTGTCCTAAAAATAACCTGTGCTCACGAATGGCCCATGCCATGTCAACAAGTGTTGGTGTTAATATCCGAGATTGGAGATTCCCGTTCATCGACTTCGCTATCTACGAAATTCTTCCAGAAGACCCGAAAGAAGCCGTCTCAGTCAGGAGGCGCTTCCTTCGATTCTATTACGATACAGCTACTAAAATGCTGTACCGACGCTCCTACGACGGACTTCTCCTATGATGTCTGTCCAACGAAGAAGCAGCCGAAGCCCTTCGAGAAGCTCACGATGGAACCTGTGGAGCCCATCAACCTGGCCCTAAGTTACAGGATCGACTGCGACGCATGGGCTACTACTGGCCAACCATGGCCGCTGACGCTGTCGACTATGCTAAAAAGTGCCATGCGTGCCAGCTTCACGCAGACTTCATCCATACACTGTCAGAACCACTACATCCTACAGTCGCCTCTTGGCACTTTGAAGCTTGGGGCATGGACATTGTAGGACCGATCACCCCTCCTTCATCGAGGGGACACCGCTTCATCCTAACCATCACCGACTACTTCTCCAAATGGGCAGAAACAGTTCCACTGGCGGAAGTGAAGAGCTCTAGGGTGATCAGCTTCATCAAGCACCATGTTATCTACCGTTTCGGGATACCCCGGAGGATTATCCACGATAACGTTCCTCAGTTCATTAGCCATGTTTTCAGCAGATTCTGTGACAAGAATCGCATTCAGAACGTGGCCTCAACCGCCTACAATCCGGCAGCAAACGGATTGGCCGAGGCGTTCAACAAGACTATCGTCAAGCTACTCAAAAAACTCGTTTCATCCAATAAATGCAACTGGGACGAAAAGCTCGGCGAATGCCTTTGGGCCTACCGCACGACGGTACGGACCCCGACAGGAAACACACCATTCTTCCTGGTCTACGGGAGCGAAGCGGTACTACCTCTCGAGATCCAGATACCCTCACTCCGCGTAGCAATCACAAACTAACTCACAGAAGAAAACAATCAATGTCGCCGTCTGCGAGAATTGGAGGTACTTGACAAAAAGCGTCTCCTAGCTCAACAACGCATCGAACTCTACCTAGCCCGTATATCACAGGATTTCAACAAGAGGGTCAAGCAGAGGACTTTCCAAATAGGCGACCTGGTTCTGGCAGTCAGGAGGCCGATGGTGTTGACTCACAAGACACCAGGAAAGTTCGAGCCCAAGTGGGAAGTACCTTTTATCATAGAGACGGTATACTCAAACGGTGCTTACCGCCTAGCTAAACCTAATGGGGACTTGTTCATGATGCCCATCAACGGCAAGTTCCTAAAAAAGTACTACTCTTGACATCTTTCAGACATGTACTTCCACAAGGGGATCTGTGGACCCAATCATCAGGGCTCACATACAATTCCCTTCCACAAAATCATACGCTTCCGGAACCCAGCTGTTCCGTGGCATCCTCCAATAGAAGGACAACCACGTCTACATCACCTCTGACTTGTTCCCCTACACCCTACAAAGCGGAAGCTTACGCTCCGTAAGACTATGCTACCCATCATGTTTACTACGTCCATATTACCTCTGAGTAAACATCCCGTACAGACAACCCCTGCGTTGCCATACATTCACAGAACTTCCACGTCCACATTACCTCTGAGTAGTTCCGCGTATTCTCCAGAGTCATTCCTACCACGTCCATAACACCTCTGAGTAGGAAGATTCCATCATTTGAATCCCATATTTGCCACGTCCATATCACCTCTGAGCAAACATGTTGATTCTCTCAAACTTATTATCTGTACCTAAAAACCAAGGTGCGCAAAAGATAATAGGTCCACACAAATCATCAAGTTCATGACAGCAAAAAAAATGAACACACCACAAAAACTTTGTATTCTTTATTTTTTTAAAAAAGTAAAGAGTTACACTCCCCAGCAAGAGTTGCAAAATACATAAAAATAAGAGACTACAATCCCTAAACATCCCCGGGGTTGGCCGAAAGCTCTTCAATTCGACGCCTCAAGTCTGTCGCCCGAGTCTCCACAGTCGCCAGGACCCGGCGTTCAGCTTCTTGATGCATCGCTTCTATGGCCTCAGAAGAAGTTTCATCCTCATACTTCTCATCCAACTGTTGCCGCTGCTGAGCCAGGGTAAGAGCTCGGTGGGTGAAAGCTGCTTCCTCCTTCTTGAATGCTACATGTTCAACCTGGACACGCTCAGCATCTAATAGGAGACGAGCCCGCTGGTCTTCAAGGCGGCGAATCTGGGCATCAACCTCCGCGATACTAGCATCTAACGTAGCTCACAACTCCACCTTCTCCTGCGTGGACTGAGACAACTGTAAGCCCCTGTTTTTCAAAAATTATAAAATTAGTGTTAATTAATTATTAATGTCATTTATAGCCTTAAAAATATTTATTATGATTTTTAGGAATTTTTTAGAATTTTTAAATGATTTTTAAATAAATTTTTAATACAAAAAATATTGATATGTAATTTTCTCAAATGTTTTAATATCATTTTGCAATTTATTTAATTGTTAATATTACAGTTTGTAATTAGTGAATTGTTTTTAATTAAGGAATGCAAATATTATTTTGCATTTAACCACTGGAAGGGCCTTAGTGTAATTCCTAAAACTAGGGAGACCTAACTGCCAACCTACCCAAACCCCCCCCCCCCCCGACCAGACCCTCTCTCTCCTCACCTACTCTCGCTGACGCCCCCCGACCGACGACTGCCACGCCGACGGGCAGCTCCCGCCATTTCCGGCTGCCCGACCGCCCTAAGACCGACCTAAGCCCCTATTTAAACTCCCCTCCTCTCCCCAGACTCGACCCCAACCCTAACCGACCACCACGACCACCGTAGACGTTCGTCCCCGACGAAAACCCTAAACCCTAACCCTAGTTCCGGCGACCCTCGTCCAGCCTCACCGTCGACCCTTACAGCTCCCAACCGCCGACGAAGAGTTCACCTCGACGAGACGACTCGAGCGCCACCCGAGCGCCGCCTCGCCGACGTCTCCTCCGCCGTCCAGGGCACTAAAACCCCCTCCAATCGTCGGCCACGTGAGTAACGGAACCCGAATCGTGTCGTGCGTGTCTCGTTTTCACACACGAGACTCGCCAGGACACGACGAACTTAGTGCTGTGCTCGGACACACGACACTGAGCTCGTACGTGTCGTGCATAGCATGGACACATAGATACCTGTGTCCTTAACTATCTGGACACAGGATCGATGTTTTTTTTATATATAATATAAGCCTAAACGAAATAAAATAAACGAGAACCCTAATCCTAACAAGACTAGCGGGCTGACACCCTGGCCAGCCCATCCTAAACTAACCCCCCCCCCCGCTGGCTCAGGTTCGAGCCCCCCCCCCCCCCCCCCCCCCTTCTGTTTCTTTTTTTTTCTTTTTCTGTTTCTTTTCTTTTTCTTTTTCTGTTTTATATATATATATATATATATATATATATATATATATATATATATATATATATATATATATATATATATATATTAGTATATATATATGTATATACTGTATTTTGACAGTATTTTATATATATATGTATATATATTTTATAGTTAGTAAATTTTATATATATATATATATGTTTATATTTATATATATATACATATATGTATATATGTATATATATTTTCATGTGTATATATATATTATATATACACTATATTATTAAGTGTTTTCTTATATATATATATATATATATATATATATATATATATATATATATATATATATATATATATATATATATATATATAAAGAGCAGATTAGTAGTAAAATATATATATATATATATATATATATATATATATATATATATATATATATATATATATATATATATACACTTTATAAATTAAGTATTTTCCTTATACATAGGTATATGTACTTTCAACATATGTATGTATATATTTATTTTGTATAATTTTACCATATTAAAATAATAATATTTATTTTGCACAATTACCAAATTATATTTTAGTATATTTAAATTACTGCAACCATTTGGTGTCCAAGCCTAGTATGGGTTTTTGGGCCCAAATGTGTTTTCACACATTCAAGACCTGTACAAGTCATATTGGACTTGATTCATGGCCTTGGGTCCTGTATTTGAACTTTGGTTCAAATTATATACATAGACAAAATACGCAGATAATTAATTATTTAAATTCAATTGTGTGCAAATGCTGTTTTTGATTTTCTAAAAATACTTAAAGTATTGTTAAAATTATGGAAAAATAGTATTTAAATACTATGTTAAGTTAGCTAATTTAGTATAATTTTTGTAGTATTTAATTTACTGTTTTGCCACTAGTTTGGCATATGAAACCAAAACTCATTTTCTGTATACTTAGGAAAACTGATTTTTATAAAATATTTGTACTGGTTAATAAATTCCAAAAAAATTATAATAAATTTCTATAATTAAAAAGGATTACTTTGGTACTTTGTTTTAAGTAAAACTAGACTTTTTGTCTATTTCTAAAATTGTTGGAACACAAGGATCATTTGATTTATTTATTGATTAATTACGACTTGTAGCTTTTTGTGTCATTTTGAGTTTTAGCCGTGTTGAACCCCACCCCTCACTAGTGTAAAGACCCTAGAAAGTTAGTTAAAGTAGTGTGTCACCCCACATTGGTCTCCTATGCCAAAGTCATCATTTTGGCTAGGTGCCCAGTCACAAGTCGTGTTTCACCAATTAGTGTCCTAGTATTTTAGCTTAGTGTAAACTAAGTTATTTTATTTATTTCTACAGTGACGAGTTACCGGACATCCATAGCACTGTTATCGCAGCTTATTTTGTTTTGCTTTGCTAGAGGCAAGTACTTTCTACGAACTTTACATACTGAAATAAACCATAAAACTGTGAATCACCAACCATGTTAAATGCTGATCCTTGGGGTAGCAAGTTAGAACTTTACATGTTGTATTACTTTCAGTCTCTACCATGTTTATACCGTATTTCATATCTCTCACATGTTTAAATAACGGGTTAAGGGGAAACTGCTAGTAGTATACGTGATCATGACCCCCTTCTCCGTATGTATTTACCGAGCACCGTTACATTCTATATGTATCTGTGTCGTATGTCTGGTCCCGCATTTGTGTATGGATATACACAGATGCCATTATGTGTACGTATATGCACATCAGAAAATTGATATGTACCGCTGTACATCCTGATTACCTATTGGCTGATCACTCACCTACTACAGTTTTAAACTTTAAAATATATATCTATTGCCATGATAAAATGTACCTAAGACTGAACCAACATGATATGTCATTTCCTTTTCATCACATGATCAGTATTATATGTTTGTTAGATTTAGTACTTGCTCCCGTCCTGACAGGATAACGTTGTAGGTGTCCTTACTAAGGAGGAGTTACTCTGCGAGATATACTATGGAGATACTGCCGAGGACCCGGCTTTGCTTTACGAGGATGTTCCTGCGGGGAACCTCGCCTAGTTGTCTTTTGCTTTAGACTTTTGAGAGTAGTCATGTATTAGGCTACATATTTTGTAACTGAACATGTATCCAGTTTTACATTTCAGATCACTTGTACTCTGGACATTTTACTTTATACGACGACTTTTGTGTTTGGAGCATTTATGATTCTTCTTCACTTATAGAACTGTTAGCACATTTAGTCTTATCCTGTTGTCTTTAGAACAGCTTACTATGTTTTATCTCAACGTAGGCTAGGTATGACTCGGCCTGGCCCAACAATTTGGGTAGCGGGTCGTGACAACAACCGCTCCACTGCAGCTTCAGTCTCAGCCACTTCGTGTTCCCAGACGCTCACGGTGGCCTGATAAGAGGACTCAGTCTCAGCGATCAACTTCTCCTTTTCTACGTCTATCAGGACGGAGAGATCATTTCGCTAGATACACTGAAACTCGGAAAGCCGCTGGTCCTGCTCGGCCACCGAGGCCTCCAGAATGTCGGCCATATGATCATGGCCCTGGTGGAGACGGATCAGGTTGATGTGAGGCAGTGCCAGAGTTTTCGTCGTTGTAAAGCTTCCATTGGCATCCATCACTGTCGATACGCCCCTCTGCAGCATCTTATACACTGCCTCGATAATGAACTTCATATATTCATCCGCATCCGCCAGCACCTGCGGCGTCATAGCAGGAGTCGAAGGAGCTACTCTAGATAGAGGACCGGAAGAAGGCCCGCCTGCCTCAAACTGCGAGGTTGGAACCTCGGCATCAACAGGCTCTTCATCAACAGGGGCTTGACTACTAGCCCGAGGAGCCAAAAGAACAGAAGGAGCCGAGAGAGGCGTCGATATAGTACCCCAAGTAGAAGGAGCACAGAGGGTTCCGCCAAACCCTTACCCTTCTCAAGCTCGGAAGAACCACCAACGTCAGCGGCTACCTCATCAGTCCCCAACGCACTATCAGCAGGCAGTACGGGACATTCTCCCTCTGGAAGAACAGTGAGATCAACACTTGTCTCCTGACTTGACCCCCTTGAAGTCAGGACCGGCAGACGAGTCTCATTGTCACCATCAAATCCCTCTACGGGGACGGGATCTGTCGCCACCTTCCGGTCGGCAGCCACCTCAGCCTCCGCTGCTGAGCCTGGGACAGGGCTCGACAATGCTACAGCTGACCTCCCCTCATCCTGACAAGAAGGGGAATCAATCCTCTCCTCTGTTACAATCACGTTTGTTGTCCCCGCAACAGGTTCATGCATTTTTTGAGGAACGTCATCTGAAGACGACGAACTCTACCCCACTTCATCATCAGGAAGCCCCGTGTCTGCTGGACCTTCAACGTCCAAGGCCTCCACGACAGCTTGCACCATCCCGAAAGTTGCTGCAACCTCAGTGTCTCTTCTGACAAAGTCTGGAGAGACTAAAATCTCCGCAGGAATATCTTCAGGATTCTCCTCCATTGGAGACATCACCATCGGAGGAATGCGCTCATCAGAAGAGCTTGCCACCTCCTTCGGTTTACTGATGCCCGATTTTGAAATACGAGTTTTCTTCTTCGACGATCCCTACAAGAAGAAAAGCACAGGTCACCAAAATGACAAGATGGGCCAGATTGCGGAGGACTCTTTACCTCAGTAGGGACTGATTCCATTGACGCAGCCTTTGGAGTCGTCGCTTTCCTCGGCCTTTTTGGTACAGACGAACCGACTTCTGCGTCAGCCTGCCTCTTCCCAGCAGGTGGATCTCTCAGTGATGCTACAGCAACAGCCCGATATCCCGCCAACTCCGGTGGACGATACGACCGAGCTGCCACCAACATACTCGTCGTAGCCTCTAGCTGAGTTCCAATGATGAAACTGGTCTCCCTATTATAATCAGAAGACACAGTATTCATGGTACAATACAGCTTAACGGCCGAATACAGGATCTGTGGCCGAAGGTTGCGAACTGGGGTAGTGAAATGAACATCAGTGCACCCGACATTGTAATATTGCCAGCCCCGGGCTCCGTCCAGCAAACTTCCGGCAAACCCCAGATTGTTACTGAGATTTCGTAACATTAGCTGGGTATAGCCAAACTGGCGAGCAAACCGGCTTGGCAGATATGGCTCCAGATAACACCTATTTTGGTTACGGTAGACCAAGTGGGAAGGCCGAATACTTTGCAACCAACGAAAACCCCATTTCGACAGAGTAATCGTATCTTCACCAGAGTCGTCCAAATCTTGGTCAGCCTCAAAATCTTTGAAGATGGGACCGAACTTGACAATCTCCCACCCCTGAAGATAGGACAAAACTCTCCTACAGACGGTGACGCCAGTGTGCAACCACTTCCTCTTGTAGAAGCGGCGGATAAACGCGTCACCTTCAACGTGATCCTCCTCCGAGCCTGGACTCATCACGTTCGGATGATGTAGAATCAACCATTCCATCATATAATGGAATGGTAGTTCGGCCCGGGGAAAGTTGTCGTTCCTACCTCTCCCATGGATCACATCCTCAGCAAAGGTCCTCAAACCCCATAACAGGTTATACACCATCGCGGGGAGAAGAGCCAAAGGGCGACCGAAAGTCAATTTCACCGCTGGCAAAATGAGGTTTCGGTGAACCCTCTCCACAGAACCAGATCCGCCCGCGAATACACAATCCCGGAGCCATATCATCAAGTATGCAGCCAATACTGCCTTAGATGACATCCGGTGCACACAGTGCTAGAAGCAGCTATACGCATCTTCGCCACTCTCATTCGAACGGGGAGCCCTCTCGTCCAATCGGCTCATTTCAGAAGTCACTTCCGCAGGTTTCAGCCCTTGCAAAGTCATAAATCGGATCTTCGAGGAATCCGCCAAATCCTGCTTGAAGACATAATCCCTCCAAGCAGTCACATGAGGTTGAGACTTGCCTTTGTCCCTCTGTTGCATCAGATAATCATGGCTCGCTACCTCTTTGAAAACAGCCATCATCTCCGGGTCCTTCTTTTCCAAGACAAGGATCTCTTCGTTTGACGGGAAATATTCCTCGTACGGTTCCGAGCCCCAGGGAAGCCTGGATACCTCGTACATTTCGTGGAGAGCCAATCCCAACTCTCCCACTGGAGTAAAGAAAGTGCCTGTCTGGGCATTGAACATCTCTAAGAGCGTAAGGAACATATGCTTATTGAGATCCACGCCAGCCTGTGTGGAACGGATAGCGGCCGTCAGCCCAATTTGTAGAGCTTCGGCGCATCTTCAGGGCTTAAACCCATGCACGTCAGCAGTGGAGCTTCGGCGCATCTTCAGGGCTTAAACCCATGCGCGTCAGCAGTGGAGCCTCGGCGCATCCCATACACATCAGCAGTGGAGCTTCGGCGCATCATCAGGACTCAAGGTCCATGCGCGTCGGCGTATGTATAGTACAGGAAGAGAATGGAAAAACTCACCAACTACCGATGGCCGAATGTCGACAGGCGAACGGGGAACATCAGCCGCGACAGCCTCTACAGGCTCTTTCCCTTTGCCCCGTCCCTTACCAGCACCGCCGCGAGGAGTCTTGGGAGCCATTCCTTGAAGGGAGAAAGTTAGGGTTTTTCGAAGGAGAACTCTAAAACAAAAGCAAAGAGAGGAAGAACTCTCTCTCTCTTCTCCTCACGCCTATTTATAGGCTTAGTCGCACGCGTGAACCGATGAAGTGTGACCTCAGCCACCGTCTCGGGTTCTGCGAGGAGATAACCGTAAATAAATCCAAAAAGACCATCATTAATCTTCTTGGTTATCGAGGCGTTCATTGGCAGGAGCATGCGCCCCATCACTGATGTGCGAGTATCCATGCGCCCGAACAGTCATGCGCCCCACACCATGCTTCTTATTCAAAGTATTCCAAAACTTGACAAAAAGTTTTGAAAACTTTGAAGGGGGTCTTGTAGAAGCATGGAAATTTACGACCAGAAATCCTATACGCCAAACACTACATGCGCCAGGGAGCTCAGACAAAGTACTTGACACAGCAAAACAAGAATATAGACATTAAAAGAAGATTTTTATTTCATATAAAAATCTATTACATGTCTAGAAAAGGCTGTACAAAGGAGAACTTCTATAAAAAGAAAAGACCCTAAGTTTACAGCCAGGCGCAGCAGCCACCATGCTCTCTCAGTCAGGCGCATCCTACCATGCGCTCTCAGCCAGGCACAGCAGCCACCATGCGCTCTCAGTCAGGCGCATCCCACCATACGCCCTCAGCCGGGCGCATCCTTTCAGCAGCTCAGTTATGTGCATCCTCAGTTATGTGCATCCCTTCAGCAGCTCAGTTATATGCCACCCTTCCAGCCAGGCTCAGCCATCTAATGCTTCGACTAATAAAACATTTATTGAGCAGAACGAGGGTGGCAATCAACCCTCTAGCTGGAGGTAGAGCTCCCCAAACCAAGGAAGAGAGGAGCACCACAAATCAACCTGTGGCCAGGAGAGGCTTCAAAAGAGCCTCCAAAGACCAAGGAAGACCGCAATCGAAACCGCGGCTAAAGGAGCAGCTTTCAACACAACCAGAATGGGCAACACCCACTCCGACCGAAGAAAGAGCCTCCAAAGTCGCAGCACCGCAATTCTGATCTGCGGCTCTTCCCGCATAACGGAGACGGGGCCGAGCATCCCGATCTTTGGATGCAACAGGCACCTTCCGCCTGCCTCAGAAGCCCTCGACTCCGACTTTTGGATGTAACAGTCACCTTCAAGTGCATCAATGAAGACATTACGTCGCATCTTCACCCTCGGGAGCATCTCATCAACAGAATGTGCTCGAGCAAACAAATTTACTTCAGGAGGACGTGAGAGAACGAGAAGCAAACTCTTTCCATGCCAGTATTTATAGGCCAGGCAAATCAAACCCATGCGCCAAGTGGCTGGCTCTTCGAATCCCGTACAATGAATTTGCATTAAATGGATGAACCTGACGCTTCGAATTCAGCCAAGTCAAAAACGGCTATTTAAAGCACTCGAAGAACGTAACAGTCGCACCAATAAAGACGTGTCAAGCGGAGCGGATGCGCCGGTCAGACCGCGCATCACATAGACGTGCCTCAACACCAAGCGCTTCACAAGCATGCGCCCCCATACGGCCCCATACGCCTAGTGCAACGCCGATCGATGCACCCACTCAACAGTCCATCACCTGTCAAAAACATTAAATGCAGAAACCTGACAAAGTTGGCAGGACGTCCCTCGAGGACTGAACAGTTGACAGCTTTTTCAGAAAATGAAGCATCGTCAACGTCAGCATCATCATTACTTTCCTCCGACAGTTACAGCCACGTGGCCGTCCAACCATCTCGCATGCGCCTCAGCAGCCATGCGTCCAAATCTCTACATGCGCCTCAAAAGCCATGTGCCTCAGACTTTTCTCTGATCCCTAAAGACAGAAGTAAAGTCACTACTGAAGCTCGACATGCGCCTCAAAAGCCACGCGCCTCAGACTTTTCTCTGACCCCAAAAGACAGAAGAAAAGTCATTACTGAAGCCTCGCATGCGCCTTAAAAGCCATACGCCCCGAATGGTTCGTGACTCCCAAAGGTTACGAGCCAAAGTCTCCTCATGCGCCCAATCCCAGGCGCATCTTACCAGATCATTCTCCACCAAATCCGAGATCTCCAAGCCATGGGCCTACGACACGTGTCCTTTGACTCGATTCACCCAAGATCTCAGCAACAGAAAGATTCTTCCCCCTGCTACGTGCCAGCCCATAACAGCAGCATGAAGAATTCAACTCCTCAATCAGGGCGCATCGTCCATGCACCTCCATCAGCAATCACCACGTGGCGTCCCCGCTTCCAGGCGCATCCTACATATGCGCGCATGAGCAGCCAGCCTGCAGACTATAAATAGAGGGATCATCTCCTTCTTCCACACGAACGGACATAGACAGACAGAGACATCGCACAATCATCGAGACAGATACAAACACTCAACGTCTTCTTCCTCTCTGCAAGCTCCAGCACCCAGAGCAACTCAGACCTTCAGAAAACTAATAACCGTCGTCAGATCGTTAATGGAGTCAACGTATTACCACTCGCTCCATCGGCACAAGGGACCCAGATAAATAAAAGTGTACTCCTAGGACTACGTCTAAGTCCTACATTGTAACACTGTCTGTTTGTATTAAAATTTCCATCAAAAGATTTTAATGGCAAACACAAATGGGTACACCAAGTTTCAGATCTTATTAATAAATACAGCAAAATGTGGAAGACAAATTTGATTAATTTACTATTCCCACCTGGTGAGGCTACTGCGATAATGAATATTCAAATTTCTGCAAACTGCACCTCAGACAAACTGATTTGGAAGCACACTGTGAATGGGGTGCTAACAACTAAGTCAGCATATCGTACCATTCACAATAAACTGAGACAAGATACTAGTAACTCTGATGATGATGCAATCACTGAATGGAGGAAATTTTGGAGTTTAAATTACATCAGTCCTAATGTGGTGCTATTTGGATGGCGAGCTCTTACCAACTCTCTTCCTACCAAAGAAAATATTCATCGACACATCAGCCACATTGAAGCCACTTGTCCACTTTGTCAGGTACATATTGAAACCACTAACCACCTTCCCTTTCATTGTTCTATAACAGGTACCACATGGAGTCACTTCCTTGCAATAATTTCCGTGATACAAGATGATTGTACTATTTCTTCATTCACAACTTATCTGCTGAAGGAAGGAGACAGGGACAAAATTGCAATGTGTTTCTATCTTATGTGGTACATTTGGAAGGCCAGGAATAAATTCATCTTCGAGCAGCAGTCCATCAACGGAAGAAGAATTTTTGAAGATGCTTTCAACATGAAGGAGAAATTCGCAGCTATAAACAAAGGCCTTCCTTCTACTGATCTAACAACATACAGAATTCAAGCGAATGTCTTCTGGTCTCCACCGCAATGTAATGGCATGAAAATCAATTTCGATGGAGCATACCTGGATGGGAAGATGTCTGCAGGAGCTGTTCTTCGCGACGCAAACGGGAATTTCCTACTCACTCTATCAATATCAAAGGTGGGTGGTTCACCAATAGAAGCTGAAGCCTTGGGTGTTCGTCTTGCTCTAGACATTTGCAACAGAGATCATCTTCATGATACCATTATTGAAAGAGATAGCCTCTGATTGATTCAATCAACACATTTGACACTTTTTCTCTATGGCGTGCACGTCATATCATTGAAGATGCAAGGGTGGCTCTACAATCTGACTCCAACATTTCATTTTCCTACATCCATAGGAGTGCTAATCTTTGTGCTCACTCTTTAGCTTCCCATGCTTTATTGTCTAGCGTCTCTAATATCATATGTTTATATGAAGAGATTCCATCTTGTATTGCGTCTCATGTTCTACATGATATGCATTTTGTATCCTCTTGAACTTTTAATATATGTGACTTTTTCAAAAAAAAAAATTTCAAATCTGAATCATTGGATGTTGATCCAATGGTTCAGATTAAAGCCGAAGTCAAAGTGAAAGGCCCGCCAAAGCCCCGCGATCCTTGAACGTTGGATTGCGTGGGCCCCGTGTGGGCCCCGCTCGATCCGATGGTGCAGAGGGACGGGACTCCGCTGGTGGGTATATTGATCCGCATCCTATATATATTTTGGTGTAGAGGGACGGGACTCTGCGGGTGGATATATTGATTCGCATCCTCTATATATATATATATATTTTTTCCTATATATATATATATATATATATATATATATATATATATATATATATATATATATTAGCGTTAGAAGATTCACTAGGACCTTATTAAAAAAACAAAAATGCTAAGTTTACAATCAAATGTGTTACAATCCATTTACA
Source organism: Iris pallida (assembly GCA_029216955.1). Lineage (NCBI taxonomy): Eukaryota > Viridiplantae > Streptophyta > Magnoliopsida > Asparagales > Iridaceae > Iris > Iris pallida. The sequence continues at coordinate 2,112,209 of JANAVB010044814.1, forward strand.
ACAGCCTACGTGGCGGTTGACAATTGGCTTTCCTCTCCCTTCCCATTCTCCATATCGAAAGAGGGGATCCAATTGACAACCGACACGTATGCAGTGTATTGTAACCCATTTGATTGTAATCCTAGCATTGCTCATAAAAAAAATGCTATTTGTATTTGCATATTCACATGGCCTTAGTGTGGACTCATAAAATTGAATAAGTAAAACAAGCCTAATCAAAATCATAACTAGCTGCTGCTTAGCAAACGAGCCTAAATTAGTCCAGTGTTTCAGTTTATATGATTTCAACCGAACCGAAATAGTCAAAATCGAATAAATCGAACTTCTAAAAATATAAAAATTAGCCATAACAAAAAACGAACAAATAATAGATTCGGTTTTTTGGTTGGACTATATTTAATAGATCAGAGCCAAAATTGAAATTATGGTTAAAGTATACAACAACAACAAAATTATACACTTCCATTTTATTTCAAAATTGGGCTCAAAGTTGACTAATTGTTAAATTACTAAAATTGGGCTTTAAAACGCATGCACATACTTGTTATTTTCAAAATATATACACATTTATAATCATAAAATATGCATAAAATTGAAAGTACTTACATAATTGTACAAGTCATATTCGTTTTTCAATTTTGGACTGAAACCGCAATTTAAAACCAAGTAATTTTTTTTAATATTTTTTAAAACCGAAATCAGACTAACTTTTTTTTATACCGAAGTGAATCTCTTATTCGATACGTTCGGTTCTCAGCCCAAAATCGAATAATGCTCATCCGTAGTTCAGGCCTATCACTCATCAATATGTGGACCAAGAATACCACCCCAAATCCGGATGTGCAATACACCGGACCCAGCAATCAGTGAGACAGATTCAGGAAACTCCAGAGGAAATCCAAGTTTGCCACGATTCCAAAAATGTTATCCTCTTCCCAAGTTATGCTAGCGGTTATTTTTGACAAAAATATTCAGAAAATCTTCAGGATTTCTTGACAAAAACTTGTAATGCAAAAACAATCAAGGATATCAAATGAACAAGATAACCTTCAGTCCTGGCACATCCGAAAGTACACGGAATCTATACAACAACAACAAAGTCTTTATCCCAAACTTTTGCCACATACAATCACACGTCCTCAAAATCCGTCCCAATGATTTACGCATCTACCAAAATTACTTATCAAATATATTGACTACTCTATACAAATGCTCAGTCCATGATAGGATTTTGAAAGGAAACAATTGATACGAGTGAATAGATCATGCCGGCTTTTCATAAGTGTTCTGTTCTCTGAACTCGGAGATCTTACTACGGATCATCTCTGCCACATGAGGTTGAACAAACATGTGGGTGCCGTTAAGTATGTGAACGATGAACCTCTGGGAAGCTGGCAGAGAGGCATTCATGTTGACCATGAACTGAGCCATGGGTACATCACTGCAAAATGAACAGGTTCAAAAGCATAGAGAAGTGAACAGTAAGCAAACAATCCAATGCCAAAAGTAGTAGTTTCCAGCAAATGAACACTTACCAGGAAATGAAGAGACCTTTGATTGCATTGACCATCTTCTAGTATCAAGGGGAGGCTAAATACCTGTACACAAGCCGGTGGAAACCATAACATGGCTGATGAATAGATTTGCTGAGCAAAAGGGAAAGGGAAATGGAAATGAAGTGCAAGAACTAGATATTCTTAGCCGATCTCAAGCACTATTTGTTATATATTATCAAGGCGTTCAATCTTTTTCACTTGTTTGTTAAGTGGGTAAGAAAACAGTACAGCAGGATCCAAGCACCCTGGTCTCCAACTTTTTTTTTACTCCCACCATAATTGGAATGAATAATCCACTTCCCCGTGGGATTGAACCCACCTAGCTAGGATGCGCTATATCTCCACTTGCTGACCACTAGAGCCACGGGGCTTTGACAACCAAGTGTAGATAATGTTCTCATTGGGTAGGTTAATCCTTTCATAGAAACAACAGAAAGCATAGTTCAGTTAAGAAAGGGAAAAAAAAAAAAGGAATAGTTTGATATAGATGTAATGCCCATTTGGGGTTTCCTAAGGCATGAAGAAAAACTAAATATTCATGATTCAACTTTCACTTTGCATGACATTCATATACCAGAAGCTAACGTGGCAAAATGAAACAGAGCTTCTAAAAAATGGAAAAAAAAAAGAAAAGAAAAAACCATCCACACAGTGCCGAGGAGGGTCAAGATGTACGCGGCTTTAACCCCGTATATATGGAGAGGTGGTTTCTGTGACTCAAACATGCATCCTTCATGACGCATGCAACAAGCCTTGCCTCAGGCCAGGTGATGTCTGGCGCAACGTCACTAAATAGCTTCTGAAGAAAGGAAACAGTGAAGAAAAAACCCCAAATTTCAATGAGGCTACCAATAATGATAAGCTTAATTAAATTCCCTTTCCTCTTTAGAGAATGGTCCATCATGTTGGGACCTCGAAGATTACTTGCTAGCAAACAGTTTATCCATTAAACCGCCTTTAATCTGTTCTATAGCAGATGAAGACCTTTGATTACGGCCGACGTTTCTGACCCTCGAATATGGATTGGACTCTTGGACAATCAAGAAACATGTCCAATATGAGAATGCCAAGATGTGTGAGTAGCATTACACTAAAAATAGGATAAGAAACATGTCCAAAAGGTTAACCTAGCTGAAATGAGAATGCCAAAATGTGTGAGTGGCATTACACTAAAATAGGATAAGAAATGAGTGTATTCGAGGAAGTTAAGAGATGACACCAATTGGGGACATGATAAGAAAAAATCATTTTAGGTGGTTTGAACATGTTCAACTTAGACCAATAGATGCACAGTTGAGGTCCTAAGGAGGAGTGATACGACACGAGATGAAGGACCCACTGAAAGCCTAGGACTAGGGGTAGCCCTAAACAAACATGGATGAAGTTGTCAAGAAGGATATGGTTTTTGTTAGTGTTACAGAGGACATGGCCCTTAACAAAGATGGAAGAAAGCTTAGAAAGGATTCAAACAACTAACCCAAAAAAGTTGGGCAAATGTTTTGTTGTTGTATATACTAAGGAGGAGTGATACGACACTAGATGAAGGACCCACTGAAAGCCTAGGACTAGGGGTAACCCTAAACAAACATGGATGAAGTTGTCAAGAAGGATATGGTTTTTGTTAGTGTTACAGAGGACATGGCCCTTAACAAAGATGGAAGAAAGGATTCAAACAACTAACCCAAAAAAGTTGGGCAAATGTTTTGTTGTTGTATATACTATATGTGCCTTAATTTCTACCATCCTACTCCCTCCGGCTAGCAAGATTGTACAAATATTTCAAATTCTCCTATACTACTACTCTCCGGCCTCCTAGAATCCATAGTTACCTGGAAAATGGTATGTCGTGGGTCTTGGTACGGGTTCGGGTTCGGGAATGGAGTATGCTACTTGTCTTTATCTTTGGTACAGAGGAGGTAGGGTGAGTTGGTTTGCCAATTTGGTTCACAATACGCTTTAAAGTACTAATTAATGGGTCGATAGTAGTTACTTGTTCCAATTTGACTTAGTAATTGTGTCATAAAACCTTATATGCAACATAAAAAAAAATTCGAAACTTGTTAGTTTACTTCATTCAATAAGATCACTGAGATGTAAAAACTTGACCTTCTTAGTCATACATCAACTAGAATGCAACACTTCAAAATAAAACGATATAATGGTACAATGGTGACAAATCAAGACATGTAAATAAACCACAACCTAACATAAAATGATAAACGACTCACCTTCATACAGAATAACAAAACATCATAAAATTTCATAAGCTCATTCTCTTCTGTGGATGAAAACTTGCAAATAGAAAATCATACTAGTGGCTCATGAGCAATGAAGAATTAACATTATGAACTATGAAATCAAATTTCATAAGGATGTGTAGCTATGGAACCCCAATTGACAATAAATCTCAATTTTTTACAGCTTTATTTGCATTAAAACTTTATTTGCATTAAAATAATCTCCTGCAAAAGCAAGTTTATAGTGAGATTTCAATGATTGATTCGGCTATTAGGATCGATTATCATAACAATCCCGATCGGAAATGTGCTCCGAACCAGAACTGAGGTTCGTACCAGAACGTGATTCGATGGGGTTCAGGTGCACATGATAACTATGCTAGAATCATTTAAGGCCTCAATAAAGAGGAACCAGTCTATGTTGTCCTATGTTACATTGACACGCCTATATACAGTGTCCGTGCCCGTACTTAGTCCAATACGGATTGGGGTCAGAAAAATAGCTGGACATGAATGCCAAATCCATGCCGCATCTGAACAGGATCACACTGATCGGTGGTGGCACAACTCCATTAGGAAGAAGAAGAAAAGCAGATCAAAAAATAAATATTTAACAAATACTTACCTATTGCTTGCAACGTGCTGGAGACAGAGTAGGAAACTCTAGTTTGGTAGAGAGGAAGGGAAAGTATAGAGTTTTTGGTGGCTGCTATTGTTCAAAGTTCAGGTCGGAAAAGATGACCTCTATATATTATACATCTATGATTATAATGAGGCCAGAAAACAGCTCAAAAGTGAGCCATCTAAGCCGTATGTATATCATCATTTTTTTAATTTAATTTTTTTTAATTATTTAAAAAAATATTGAATAAATTTAAATTTGTTATAAATAACGTGGGGAATCGAACTCAATCAACCAAGAAGAACACCTCCCACCTTAACCACATGAGCTAGAAGATGTGTTTGTCTACAATTAGATAATATTATTTTACGTGCAACGCACGTGCATTTACTAGTATCAATAACTGGGCCGGGGCAGGGCCTATACTGCATCTTTATGAACAACTAATAGAATTTAGCCTCCTAAGAAAGTTTAATATGTACGTGTGAGTTGTCTTAATAATATTAGCTCCACTTGGCTCGAACAATATCTAAATCCATACTATCACAACACACACAGGGGTGTCATCCCCGCCTACAGTGCGTCTTTACCTACAACTAATAGAATTTAGTCTCCCAAGAATGTTTAATATATACATGTGGGTTGTCTTAACAATATCAGCTCCACTTGGCTCAAATAACTAAAAAACCCATATTATCGGGGTAAAGTGCAAAAAAAAAAAACTTCTTAGATTTGCGATTTTGCAATTAAAGACCATGGGTCTAAAAAACCCTCAAATTTTACATTTGGTGTAGTTTACACCCAATTTGGTTTCAACCATTAACAGACGTTAAATTATACATGAAATGACAATTTTAGACCATCTAAAACCTAAGGGTATAGTGCAAAAAAAATTTCCCCCCTCTATCTCCGGCAGCTCCCCTCCTTCTCCGACAACGAGGGGGGGCAGTGCGGGGGGAGGAGGGCAGCAAGGCAGCGCAGGTCGAGGGGGGCCCGACCAGCACGGGGAAGGAGGGGGGCGGCCAGCGCAGGGGAGGAGGGAGGCCGTGCCAGCGGCGGGGGAGGAGGAGAGGCGTGCCAGCGCGGTGGAGGGGGGCGCGGCCAGCGCTGGGGAGGAGGGGGCTCGGGTGGGGGAGGGGGGGGTGCAACAACGGCGGCAGCGGCCAACGCTGGTGGGGAGGGTCATTTTTGGTATATTTTTTTAAAAAAAGTCACTAAGGCTCATTTCTATTGACTAGTAGACGGCATGAGTCTTTCTAATCAAGTCAACTATTGCAGAAGGGTTTAATTGCTATATTTGTCTAACGAGTCTTATTTTGCTAACAAGGCAAATCTGAGAGATTTTTTGCACTTTACCCACCTTAACAGTCACATTTTACATTTGATGGTTCATTCTTCAATTAGCAAGACAAGCAATGCTTAATTGACTCCAGAAACCAACACTAGTTTTAATTTTAAATCCATATGGTTGAGATTTATGTTCGCAAACCACACATATCTTGTGTTTGTGAAAACACCAGTACCAATACTAGCAGGTTTACACTTGAAACCTTGATTAATTCCAAAAGACAGAAATTGTTAAGGTTCAAAATTGGCCCAAAGAAAAGAAGAGACAAAGAAATAGAGAAGAAGCAAAGTTAGGAAGAAGAGTACTAGCTTAGAACTTGGGTAAGCATACCACTTAAGCAATTGTCATTTAAAGGATAAATGCATCACTGCAACAATTAAAGATTTATGCTGAGTCATACAACAACAAGAAGGTCTTTATACCATTTTTTCTGTGGCTGTATGTTTCAATCCTCTTCCCTTTAACCAATGTTAATGGTTACCTCATCTGTCTAACATTAGCAAATAATGTGTCCTTCTTTACAATTTTGATCCAAGTTTCATTTAAGTCCAGCCCGAGACCCCCAATTCTGGGGACATCCTATCAATCCTCCTAAACATTGCATATGTTGGTCTCTATAAATTTATTGCTCTCAGCTTATCCTCAACTGGCACCATCTCCAACATTATATAAATGTATCCATCCTTTATATTTCATTGTCGATCATCCACATTATCATTCCCATTTCAGTTACAGCTCATCCATAGTATCATTCTCATTTCAGTGCCAACGCGGGGGAGAATGGGGGCGTGCAGTGCGGGTCGGGACGCGGCCAGCGCTGGGGAGGAGGGGAGTATACCAGCGACGGGGGAGGAGAGGAGGCGTGCCAACGCTGGGGAGGAGGGGGGCAACAGGACCATCAGCAGCAGCTTTCAACGCTTTTGGGGAAGGAAGAGGGTCATTTTTGGTTTTTTTTTTTTTTTTTTTTAAGTCGCTAACGCTCATTTCTAACTGCTAGTAGACGACATGTGTCTTTTTAATCAATTCAACTATTACGGGAGGGTTTATTGCTATATTTGTCTAACGACTCGTATTTTGCTAACGAGACAAATCTAAGGAGAGGTTTTTTGCACTTTACCCATATCGCACATGAGTGTCATCCACGCCTATATTGCATCTTTATGTACAATTAATAGAATTTTGCCTCCTAAAAATGTTTAATATATACGTGTGGGTTGTCATAATAATATTAGCTCAACTTGGCTCGAACAATTTAAAAATCCATATTATCACAACACACACAGGGGTGTCATCCCCGCCTATATTACATCTTTATGTACAACTAATAGAATTTAGCCTCCTAAGAAAGTTTAATATATATGTGTGGTTGTCTTAATAATATTAGCTCCACTTGGCTCAAATAATTTAAAATTCCAAATTATTACAACACGCACAAGGGTGTCATCCCCGTATATATTGCAATTAATAGAATTTAGCCTCTTAAGAATGTTTAGTATATAGTTATATACGTGTGGGTTGTCTTAATAATATTAGCTCCACTTGGCTTAAATAATAATTAAAAAATCCATATTATCACAACACACACAGGGGTTTTATCCCCGGATACATATACTTTCCGTTTCCATATTTGTGCAACATAGGAGTAGTCCATGTCTTGACTCTTACAAAAAGTTTCCTGGTCAGACCAACAAATAAAGAGATTGCAGAAAGTTAAAATTCATAATCTTACTTCAGTTTACCTCTAGAGTCCAAATTTCTTTAAATTAAACCCTGCTATGAAATTTCTCACTTGGACTGTCATGGATAATGACTGATTCACTCAAATCATACTATGTTCCCACCAGATAACGATCACTGAATCAAACTTATCCAGCCAATCTAGGCAACTGAATGAAACTTCATCGACATATTTTGGAGGAATTTGTATATTGAGAAATAAACAACAGCCCCCTATCTCAGTTTCTTTTGGTCAGTTGTATCTTCTTCCATTATGCTTTGTAGTTTGTACCTTCAAACATACAAAGACAAAGCCAATTTAGGCACCACAATCTACATCCACTTGATCAACCAGATTGGTGCTATACATTATACACTAATATTCCATACCCTGGACAAAAGCCCAAAGCATTTTATTTGCCCTGATAGTACTAGCTTAGAAGTTAGAACATAGGGAAGCAGGAAATTGAGTGGACCACTTGGGCAACTGTCACTTGCAAGAAAAAATGCATCATTGAATTAAGCGAGTCTCATAAACCTTCATTTAATTTAATGCTGATGAGTCGTACAACAACAAAGTTTTATGGTGTTGAGTCATACAACAATACCAAAGTCTTTCTCAAGGTAGTCAAAGGTGCAAGGCACACTCGATGTACAAAAGGTCCATATTGCCCGAGACGTAAGGTGCACTTAAGGTGCGTGTGAGAGAAAAGCGAGGCAACGAAACTAAAGATAATAAAATACACATAAATAAATAAATAAATTAGCAATGTAAGAAATAAAATCAAATAACATATTAAAATAAACAAAAACATGTTAAAATATAATCAAGTGAACTAACAGAGTAGCAGTAGCAGCCAACATAACTAAGAAGAATTTGTATTCTCTAACAAGAAGTAACAAATGAAAGAAAAACAAATTGTAAAATAAAAGCAGAACCAATAGAACAATCATTCATCTTTCATCAAATCATCTTCACGATCATTACCACTAATACTTCCATCAGAATCATTTTCTGCCAGGTGAGCCCATAGCCCAAATATAGAGAAAATATAGAAGGCGCGCCTTTACTTGTTGCGCGCCTTGCTGCGAGGCGCGTCCGGAGAAGGTGCGTCGCTTAGTGACATGCGAGGCGCAGCTGGTGCGCCTTGGGCGCGCCGATTACATTCGTCTTTGTAACAACTTTTTGAGGTCGGATGTTTCAATCCTTTTCTTCTATTCAACCTTCTTAAGGGCCATACCCTGTGTTATATGCTTCTTTACAGTTTTGATCCAATTTTCATATGTCCAGTCCCAGGTCCCCCCAGTTTTAGGGACATCTTAAGTAATAAAATCCTCCTAAATATTGCATCTATTGGTTTTTGTAAATCGTTCTCTATCTGATCCTCAATTGGCACCACTTACACCATCGTATAAATGCATTCTTTCCTTATAGTTTATTGTCACTCATCCATATTACCATCCTAATTTCATTTATGCTCACTTGTAGGAATTGTTTCTTAATCCAGTACCTAGATTAATACGGGTTCTTTTAGCCATCTTTAACACTTTTTACTCTCAACTTTTACTATCACAAATACTTCAATCCTCCTGCATAATTATATGCATAATTCTATCAACATATTTCTCAATCTCTGCATCAAGATAAATGATTGTAAATACTAAAAACTATCTCTTAGGTATCTTTTGGTTATCAATATGGGTTACCCCCTGATTCTTTTTTTTCTAGCATCTACATTTCAAATACTCCATTTTTCCTACTAAATTTAAGTCTTTAAGATTTCAAGTATATGCATTTGCTTCTATTTATACGCGTCTCAAAACCACAGATATTATGCTCTAAGAACCAAGTGTGAAAATTAATATATTAAATTAGTATTGCTTCTTTTTCTAAGAGCCAAGAAGGTCTCAACAAAAGCAGGGAATATGTTGCTTGTGTAGGTGATTTTAACCAGTGTTGTCAAAGGCGCGCCCCAGGCGCGCCTTAGCTCCAGGCGCAGGTACAGCGCCTTAACAGGGTCGAGGCGAGGCGCAGTTAGACAGGCGCGACCAAGGCGCGCCTTTTGCCCAGGCGCAGGTTGTGCTTAAGGCGCGCCTAGGCGCGCCTCGATGATTTTGCGTTTTTTTCTTCTGTTTTTTTTTCTTTTCTTTTTCACTTTTCCTTACTCTCTCTCTCTCTCGATCTCTCTTGTATTTGTTTTATTGTTCCTTTCTCTCTCTCTTGTATTTGTTTTAGTGAAGATTACTGAAGTAGTGCCTTTTGTTTTCTTTTTACTGTATACTGATGATTGGAATACTTTGGCACCAATTCGTTCCTTTTTTTTTGTTCCTGCAAATTTTTTGCAGAATGCTTCTCACTGTATTTTGTTATTGTACTGAAAAATATTGCTACACTACTGCAATAACTGAAAAAAAATTCTAGACAATGCTGCTAGATGCAGTCAGTCTTTTTATTATTGTTTGTGCAAATTTTTTACAGTATATGTATTTTTTTCCACAGAATAAATGAGTCAATGTGAATTGTGAATTAAGACTAGAGAGGTGCACAGGTTTTTATATATATATATATATATATATATATATATATATATATATATATATATATATATATGCGCCTCATATCGCTCGGACGCGCGCCTTAAGTGCGCCTTGCGCCTCGGGCGATATGGACTCTTTGCGCCTTGCGTGCGCCTTGCGCCTTTGACAACCTTGATTTTAACAAGAGAGAATATTATTTGTAAGAAGATGTTTATCCTTATGCATCTTGCACGAAGCGGGAAGAAAGGTGGACATGAATTATGAATCCCAAACTCCAATAGTTGTTCCAAGCTTTTTATACTAGTAATCTTGCAAAAACATCACGCGTATATCAGTCAAGTGAAAGTATGGAGACAAAGGGTTATCTAGCATTCCTAACTCAAAAATCGTTCTGCACTTTAACTCTAGAGTCCAAACTTCCTAAATTGAACCTTACTCTCGAAATTCTCACTTGATATAGGTCAGTTGATAGCCGAGCACTCAGATTCACCCTTTGCCTCAATTTCTCCTACAATTAACTCCGTGAACAAAACTTCGCTAAAACCAATCTAAACAAGCAAAAACTTCTTCAACGAATCTTAGCTCACTTTGTATCTTCTCCAAATCTGCATCTTTTATTTCCTTATTCATATACCATATTCAGATGAAGTCAAAATGACATGAAAATGAAGCATATCATGATGCAATAATTGTTTAAAGGGCTACTTAAGGTCAGTGTTCTAAAAGGCGCTTTTAGGCGGCGCCTAGGCGGTAGGCGGGCACCCACTGTCCAAAATTTTGCCGGAGGCAGCTCTTAGGCGGTTCCAGGCGGCCACCTAGGCGGATCCAGGCGGCTAGGCGGCCGCCTACGAGCAGGCGCTCGGGGAAGAAGGCGGCCGCCTGGATTAGTTTGAATTTTTTTTTTAAGTGAAGAAACCCGTACCCGTTAAACATACCTAAATAGCAAAGTCAAGAAGAGCAGCAGCAACAGCAGCAGCTCGAGGAAAAGAAGAAGAAGAAGAAGCGGCGGCAGCAGCTCCAGGTAAGCTTCTTCTTCATCTCCTTCTCCTTCTCCTTCTCGCTGCTTCTTCTCTTCTTCTTCTTTTTCTTTCCCAAAAAGCTTCTCGCGTGAAGTGAAGTAACAACAGCCCATTCTTCTCACTTTAAGTGAGTTGACTGGAAGAAGAACAAAAAAACGTGAAATGAAGTGCACAGTAACATTTTGTGTGGGCGGAAAAAATGTGTGGACAGAAAAAATGTGTGCACAGTAACATTTAGGGGCTGTTTGGATAGACGTAACTCTTTGAAAGTGTGAAAGTGGCACTTGCAGCAATTTGAGTTTCCGTGGACTTGCAGCAAGTGACACTTTCCAAAATGTGTTTGGGTTGAGTACTTTTTGTCTGGTGAAAGTGGGAGAAAAATGAGTTCGTTGTTTGGATAGTTATGTAAGTAGAAAATGGAAGTTTTTTTGGGAGATATGGTAAACCTAGGTATGGTTACCCCCCAATAATTAAATTAGTTATCATAACTAAACCAAAAAAAATTAAATAAATTAATTAGCTACCATAATTAGCTGCTAATTATATGCCATAATATATTAATTACCTATTAATATTACATTAATAAAAATTATACCTATTAATATTAACTCCCCCCCCCCTCTCTCCCTCTCTCTCCTCTCTCTGGACTCTTCTAGAGTTCTTCTTCTTCTTTAATTCTTCCTCTCTCTCTGGCCCTCCGGCCACTGCCCACCACACTCCACCGCCCTCTCCACCAGTCCCGACCGCCACCGCCCTCTCCGCCACCACCACAGCGCTACCATCCACTCCACCGCCCTCTCCACCAGTCCCGACCGCCACCGCCCTCTCCACCACCACCACAGCGCCACCATCCCCTCCACCGCCCTCTCCACCAGTCCCGACCGCCACCGCCCTCTCCACCACCACCACACCGCCACCAGTCTCGACCGCCACCGCCCTCTCCACCACCACCACACCGCCACCGCCCTCTCCACCACCACCGCCGCCGCTGCCACCACCCCAGACCTCCACCACCACCGCCCTCTCCACCACCACCACAGCGCCACCACCACACCGCCACCGCCCTCTCCACCACCACCGCCGCCGCCACCTCCAGACACCATTCCACCACCACCGACGCCAAGTTCAGCACTTACAGCCCACTTCCCCCCCTTTTGGGCTGCAAGTGAAGAGGGGTAAAAAAGAGGGGGACAAAAACTGAACTGCAACTGAGATTCTCCACTTTCTTCCTCTACTTGCCACAAACCAAACGGCGTAACTCCCGGCTTCTCCTTCCAGTTGCAGCATAATGGGGCACTTGCAGCATAAATGCTTGCAACCAAACAGCCCCTTAGTGAGTGAAATTTGTGTGTGCACACTGCACAGTAACATTTAGTGGACAGAAAAAATGTCTGAAATTTGTGTGTGCACAGTAACATTTAGTGCATAGTAACATTTGTGAAATTTGTCTAACGTGAGTTTGGAAAAAAATGACTAATTTGTGTGCACAGTGACATTTTAGCACAGTAAAAATGTCTAATTTGTGTGCACAATGACATTTTAGCACAGTAAAACAATTCTCTATATACTGCTTGCTTTTGAATTTGGGGTATAATTTTTTTACTTAAGCATATTTTTAATTCCTATATTTTTTTTTTACTATGCGGCGACCGCCTAATATTAGAAGGCGGCCTAGGCGCTAGGCGGTGGGTGGCCGCCTGCCTACCGCCTAGCGCCTTTTACAACCTTGCTTAAGGTACACACCTATGTTGTACGGACATGAATATGACACGACACAACATGGTTATGGCATCACGGATGACACATTTTGGCATGTCTTGGTGAACTTTGGAGTGTCTATGCCGTGCTCAATAGGAACGAGACAATGCAACAGGGATTCGTCAACATTTTTGGAGAGCCCATGCCTCCTAGGTACATATTACTGTATGATTCTTGCCAAAGAAATATAATCTTGCATACATGACGACACATGTAGCTTTTAATCCTTAGATGCATTAAGACACATAACTCAGGTTGCAATTGTTTACTAACAATAATAACCAACAACATTAAAAAAGTGACGCCTATCCTTATATATGTTGCAGGGACATGAATCGACAGGACACTGATATGAAAACATTGACACGGAGACGACATTGATTCTGGTGTGCCCTATTGTATTTTGATGTGCATGTGTCATGTCTGATATGTATTCTTGTAGCCTAGATCCTTGTGCACCTTGAACTAAAGCGACTAAAGGCAAACCCAAAAATATCCCTAAGCATGGACAATCGACTTTCATGTAAAATCAAATGCTTCAGCTGTCCTCATATTAGTCTAATGTACCGTAACAGTCACATTTTACATTATTGTGGATCATTCTTCAATTAGCAAGACAAACAATGCTTAATTGACTCCACAAACCAACACTGGTTTTAATTTTTAAATCCATATGGTTGAGATTTCTGTTCTGAAACCACACATATCTTGTATTTGTGAAAACACCAGTACCAATACTAGCAGGTCTACACTTGAGACCTTGATTAATTCCGATAGACTGAGATTGTAAAGGTTCAAAATCGGCCCAAAGAAAAGAAGAGAAATAGAAAGAGAGAAGAAGCGAAGTTAGTAAGAAAAGTACTAACTTAGAACATAGGAAAGCATACCACTTGAGCAATTGTCATTTAAAGGATAAAGGCATCACTGCAACAATTAAAGAAGTCTCATAAATCTTCATTTAGTTTTATGCTGTTGAGTCATACAACAACAAGGTTTTTATACCAATTTTGTGTGGCCGGTTGTTTCAATTCTCTTCCATTTAACCAACGTTAAGGGTGTTAAGGGTTACGTCCTCTGCCTAACATTAGCAAATAATCTATACTTCTTTACAATTTTGATCCAAGTTTCATTTAAGTCCAGCCCCAGATCCCCAATTCTAGGGACATCCTATCAATCCTCCTAAACATTGCATTTGTTGGTCTCTGTAAATTTATTTCTCTCATCTTATCCTCAACTGGCACCATCTCCAACTTCATATAAATGTATCTGTTCTTTATATTTCATTGTCGCTCATCCATATTATATTCTCATTTCAGTTGCAGCTCACTTTAGGAATAGTTTATTAATCATCCAGTACCTCAATTCATATGGACTCTACTAGCCATCTTATAGAATTTTCCTCTCAACTTTTACGATCGCAAATACTTAAAGCATTCAACTTTAATTCTATGAACATATTTCTCCATCTCTGCATCACGATGAATATTCGTAAATAGTGAAAAATATCTCAGGTACCTTTTGGTTATCAAAATGTTTTGGTTATCAATACGGATTACTCCCTAATTCCATTTTGACTAGCAGCTGTGTTTCACATACTCCGTTTTCCCTACTAATTTTAATGTTTTAGATTCCAAAGTTTTTAACTGCAATAAAAGTTAATGCTTCTCTACTCCCATCCTCTAACATAATAACAATACACAATAGCAAACCTCATCCAGGATGTCTCTAGTACTGAGTTATTTCATCCATAACTACTAACTAGTGTGAACAACTACAAACTTAATGTTGATATGATGTACGCGGATGGCAAGGAAAAATGGAACATCTCCACTAAATGTTCACAAAATAGCCGTAACTCCATCATATGTCTCCTATTTGTGTCAATGAATTACATTTTCTTCTAATTGTAGTTGTCTGAAAACATCAGATGTTATGATCTAAGAACCAAGTAGCAAATGAATATATTAACTTAGTATTGCTTTTGGTCTAAGAGTTAACACAGTCTATTGAAAAACAGGTAATATATCGCTTGTGTACATTTAACAAGTGACAACAACATTCTAAGAAGATGTCTATGCTTATGCATCTTGAACTAAGTGGGAAGAAAGGTGGAGACAAATTATGAATCCCAAACTTCAATAATTATGCAAAGATTTTCATAGTAATCTTGCAAAAAGCATCATGCACATATGAGTAAAATAAAACTAAAGGGAGACAAAAGGGCCATCTAAAGTTCCTAACTCAGAAAATCTTCCTGCAGTTTAACTCTAGAGTCCAAACATCCTAAATATAAACCATAATCCTCACTTGATAGATTTTAGTCGATGGCTGGAGCACTCAGCTTCACCATTTCCTTCAGTCCTCCTATACTACAACCATTGAACAAAACTTCGCTAAACTCAATCTAAACAGCTGAAAAGTTTCTTACCGTATCTTAGATCACTTTGTATCTTCTCTAAGGGTGAGTTTGGTTTGACCGAAAGTGAAGGAAAATGAAAGTCTCTTATAGAAACATGATTTCATTTAGATATGATCAAATTTTTTTTCTTTTCCTTTCTCTCACCTTCTTAGTGACCAAACACAGCCTAAGAGCCAGGTGGAAGGTTTGATATATGATTTCTATTTTAACCCATAGGTTGAAACATTTCCCAGACCTCAACTTGTATTTTATTATTCATACACTTAGGTGAAGCCGAAACATGAGAAAATTAAACATACCAGGATGCAGTAACTTATTTTTAACGGCTACATAAGGTACACATGTTGTACGGACATGAATACAGCACACCCATTACAAGTATGTGACCCAGACATAACACATATTTTGGCATATCCTGGTGTACTTTGAAGTGTATGTCATTCCAACAGGAATGACACTACGCAACACGGACTCCACACCAAATTTTGACGGTCCATGCAGATACATCCTAATGTATGATTCCTGACAAAGAAATAGAATCTCCCATACATGACAACATGACTCGTAGATGCATCAAGACACACATAAGTCATGCACTAGTTGTTTACTAACAATAATCAACAACATTACCAAAGCGACTCCTATCCTTAAATACGTCGCACGGACACGAATACGGCAAGACACGATAACAAGGTTCTAAACGCCGGTAGGTGGGTATGCGGCGGAGAGGTCTGCTTGCCGCCTAGACCTCCTAGGCACTGCTTAGGCGCTTGGTATATTTTGGATATTTTTTTTACTATCTTACCTTTTTTGCATATTATGCATTTTTTAAGAGTGTTTTATGCATAACTAAGTTATAGAACAAAAATTTATGAAGTTTCAGTCTTGCAAAAATGAACCATAGGTCCATAATGTTTGCAAAATTGTTTTACTAAAACATCTAGTCAGGTATTGCTCTGCCTAGGCACCCGCCTACGCAGCCAAAACTCCATTGGACACCTACTCCACAGCCAACGGAGAAAGCAGAGCAGCCGTAAAGCGCCTAGGCGGCTGCCTCGATTGCACGATATTAGAACATCGACACGGATACGACATTGATCTTGCCGTGCCCTATTGTATTTTGGAGTGTATGTGTCGTATCCAATACATATCCGTGTCTCCTAGATCCTTACGCATCTTGAATTAAAATGGGGTAGAGGCAAACTCCCGAAACATTGCAAAGTGGTGGAATTGGATTCTCCGTCTATCCTCATATTAGTCAAATGTACCGTATGAATCGCATTATATATATTACACTACGGTGGATCATTCTTCTATCAGTAAAATGAGCAATGGTCTACTGGCATCATAATCCCACAGAAACACACTGATTTCGAAAGCACACACATCCTGTGTTTGTGAAAATGCCACTGTGAATACCGGCAGGTTTCCACTGGAAACCTTGATAAATTCCGAATAAAAAACTGACTGTTGAGAAGGCTCAAGATTGGTCAAATGCTATCACGAGAAATAGAAAGAGAAAGCAAAATTAGAAAGAAGAGGACTTACGTAAACTTCGAGGAGATCGTAACCCTAGTTTTCTCCTCCTCTCTCTCAAACGAAAGAGAGGTCTCTACTGCAGAATACCAAGTCTAAAATTCTAGGAACGTCACTGGGTGGTCGGGATCGGGTCGGGTTTATGCAATTTGCAGCCCAACCCAATAAGCCTTTCAGGTACAGTATAGATACTGGGGTTAGGAATATTTTATCAAATGCCACTATTTAAAATATATGAACTAACATATATTCCACTTTTTAAAAAAATACCAAATGTCTCCATTCTTTGTAGAAAAGATAAAAAAAATAAAAAAATAAAAAAGAGAGGGTTTTGAAATAGCGGAGGTATACTTAAAATTTTAATTGTTCCATACAAAGAATGGGGGCATTTGATTTTTTTTTTTCAAAATGGGGGTATATAATAGTTTTTATATATTTAAATGGGGATATTTGCTAAAATATTCCTAAATTTTATTCTTTCTCGTCTCGTCCTGAGTAAAATTTTAATTAGTGAGTATTTTATCATTGTCCTTTATATATTTAAATGCAAGTTTAGTATTGATTGACTAAGGTAATGATTTTTTAGATCCAAGGAACACACATTCAAATAATTTTTCACGTTACTTTTTTTCCATTCGATCTACTGTGACAATTATACCTTTTTTTTCACAATACTTGCAACTAGTTTTTAGTATAACTTCTGTATAGTATTATTCATCACCCAATATGTTTAGGTGATACTATTACACATGACATGACGGTGATGTGGCACTGACGTGACAATGATTTTGATGTTAGAAAATATTGATCACAAATGAAAGATTTTATGATAGAATTCAAAGTAAAATCAGAATATCACAAATAAAAAATAGAAAAAATATGTTATCTGCAACACTAGAATTATTGTCACATTTACACTACATCAGCGCCACCTCTTAGAGATAGAGAATCGATCACAAGCGAGAAATTTCATAATAGAATTCAAAAATCAAATTAGAATATCGAAATTGAAAATTTTAAAATATAAAGTTTTTATAATATTAAAATTGTCGTCATGTCAACGTCACATCATCGTTATATTATGTCATGGATAATGGTATCATCCAAAAAATAAAATAAGCAATGAATAGCATTTATGAGCTACTAGTCTTTTATCTTTATTATGAAACATATTAATGTACTGTACATGTCGTCGAGTGGCCTGGCCCAGTCAAAACCGGTCTGGGCCGACCCGGGCCCGGTCAATGACCCGGACCGACCTGCCCCCCTAACCCAGCGGGTCCGGGCTGGGTTCCAGCTTCGGACCCCAAGCCCGGACCGCCCGCTCTATAGTGACCCGTCCCTACATCGTGCCCCGTTTCCGTCAACAGGGTGCGCGATAAGCCCGGACCGACCTGCCCCCCTAACCCAGAAGAAAATCAGTATAAATTTCTGTGTTTGCGTTTGCCTTCTGATCACTCTTTCCTTTACAGTTATTATTGTCACGCCCCAGAACCAGAATACTGGAGAGCGGGGGTGTACATAGCCAGCTACGTATATTGAAGTGCAATCCACCTCGCTATATGGTCACGGCTGTCTAGATACATGAGGGTTTAACTACAAGCCAATAGTCTCCTATGGTCATGAACAAGCCTATTGTCTCAATCTCAAACAAGCAATAATAGTTACAAGATGTCAGAGCACCAAATATATAATAGCAAGGCGCCCCATACATTACATATTGGATGATCATGAAGCTAGTTGTACAAAATGTCAAGACTAGCAAGAGTTCAGTCATACATGATCAACCCTAGGATCTGTCAATCATGTTACAGCCCGTAGGCAGACAGTAATAAAGGTACAACCGAGATAACAAGTGCTCGTCGGCTAAACGCCCCAAAAGAATAATTTTACAATAAAATGGGGGAACAAAAAGAAACCCACTCGTTGCCAGGGTTACGCCTGGTGGTCACCATATGGCTGGAAGGTAGGTAGATCCTCTGGAGCTGCTCCGATATCTGGCCATACAAAATCAGCTGGGTCAGACCCCAGAAAGAGCAAGTGCCACAAAGGAGGCTTCACTTAGGAACTAAAACCAGCAAATCACAATAGAATATTTAAAGATAATAAATAAAGAATTGGTAATAATAGAGATAACAATAGTAAACTGAGTACGAGGAAACCATTCAAGTAGCCAGGTCACAACCCTTAAACCAAACAAGGACCGGGGTTGTAACCCTTCACCTGAATAGAAACCCGTCTCAAATACTATTGGTAAGGTAATATATCGAGCACGAAGAAACCATTCAAGTAGCCAGACTGCAACCCTTAAACCAAACAAGAACCGGGATTACAATCCTTCGCCTGAATAGAAACCCGCCTCAATTACTATTGGTACAGTGAAGACACCGAACGAAGAGAGGACACAGAGCTGCTCCGGGAGCCAGGTTACAACCCTTAAACCAAACAAGGACCGGGGTTGTAACCCTTCGCCTGAACAGAACTGGACCCCTGATCTTTATTGTTAAGGCCAGAATAGATAATCATGGTGCAAAAATAAGTAAAACATGACGAGCATGGCTTGGGGTTGAAATAAGACAATAAACGAAGAGAGGACACAGAACTGCTCCGGGAGCCAGGTTACAACCCTTAAACCAAACAAGGACCGGGGTTGTAACCCTTCGCCTGAACAGAACTGGACCTCCGATCGTTATTGTTAAGGCAAGCATCAGGATAAGACTAAGCTGGAATAAACTCCATCCAATCAATCACGGCCAATCAAGAGTACGGCTTGATACTTTTAACTAACTAGGGTTATCACAAGCCTAGTTACTAGCAAGATGCAATGAGATTATCCCAACAGCCACAAGCCCTGCAGACCATCCGGTTATCCAGGTCGAATGTCCATTTATGAAGAATGCAACACGTAACTGTGTGCTGGAAATGTGCCCTACTCGTCGGTAGGGTACAAGTCCACTGAATGCGCCCAGATAACGGGATTGCCTGTAGCTGGGAATCTCTTCATGACTACTGAATCATTCTAGTTAATTAGCCTTAGTCAATTTCAGTAGGTACCCCTGACCGTGGAACTCAGGGATCCCCATCCTAGACATGATGTAAGACAGTACCAGTTTATTTGTACAAACACAATCGCCCATGGTGTCCAGGTCTTTCATACTTGTCATGTCAGACTAGCTGTCTTAACAGCATATCATGATATATCATGTCAGTTTACTTGTTAAGAGTGCGCCACGGCGGGCCACTATCGTGTTCTATTCTTACCTTATCATGAATGAGAGAAACTTGCATAAAATAACAAGTGACATATTCTTGAAGCTAAGACAAAGATCTACAACTTTTATGTTTTAAGTTTTTTCAAGATTCTAGCTACAAAATAATTTAAACAGACAAAAACAGTAAAATAGAGCAATTCCGGCGCATAGGATTCCTGTACCATCGCCGCGTGGGATTCCTGCACAATCGGCGTGTGGAATTCCTGCACCAATCGGCGTATGGGATTCCTGCACTATCGGCGCATGGGATTCCTACACAATCGGCGCGTGAGATTTCTGCACCAATCGGCGCGTGGGATTCCTGCATAATCGGCGCATGGGATTCCTGCACCATCGGCGCGTGGAATTCCTGCACCAATCGGCGCATGGGATTCCTGCACAATCGGCGCATGAGATTCCTGCACAATCGGCGCATGGGATTCCTGCACCATCGGCGCGTGGGATTCCTGCACCATCAGCGTATGGGATTCCTGTACCAATCAGCGTATGGAAAAACTCACGTTGCGTCTTCAGTATATGCGCGTAGGAAACCTACGCGCATGACATGCTCGGAGTTAAGGTATGCATTGCCGGGACTTCACAACGCATGGCCTCCCGACGCATGGCCTCCCGGGCGCATGGGGGTCATCATCCCCAATCAACAAGTTAAGCCATAAAAGTTCTGAAAACTTGTAATGGCCATAACTTACTCATCCGAAGTCGAAATCAAGCGAAACAAAAGCCAAAACTGCATGAAATTGAATTCTCTACAACATAGAACCATTAGTTTTCGAAAATAACTAAGTTTTAGAGATCAAAACCAAGAAAACCAAAAAGTTATAAACTTAGATCTACAAGAATCCATCCATCAAATCCAAAAAGTCAAGTTCTAAAGAGACTTAGAATCAAGTAAGGAAGAGAATGGATCAATAAAACTTGAGATCCATCATGAAGCAAGTTTGCACTTGCCTAAGCTCTCTCTCTCTCTCTCTCTCTCTCTCCCTTCTGGTGGTTAAAGAAGTAATGGTGGAGGGTAAATAAAGAAGGAAGGAAATAATGATGAGAGAGAGAAAAGGAAGGGATTATAAATAAGAAGGGTGGTGGTAGGTAGGAGGGTTCACCTTTGGTTCATGATGAACCAAAGCAAACCAAGCCAAGCCGAACCAACCCAAGAATAAACCAATCAATGAAATGCTGGAATAAATCAAGCAGGAAGACATGCAATACGGGTCAAATTACGTATATGTATACCAAGATACGCAATACGGACCACATGCATTACAACTCTACCCACCTTAAAAGAATTTCGTCCTCGAAATTTAATTAAGAGGCTAGAGGGACAAGAACAAGCTATACTATTCACAGACAAGCTATACTAATCAAGCAATCAAGTAATTATTCATGCCAGCAAGGAATCGAAGGCATGAGGCATAAGAAAGATATTATACCTCACGAGTCAAACAGGTCGGGATATCACGATCGGATATCATCCTCACGCTCCCACGTTGACTCACCCAAAGAGTGATGACCCCAAGCAACTCAGACTAACTTGATATTCTTGTTCTTGAGTATCTTCTCTCTCCTTTCCAATATAGACACGGGCCTCTCCTCATACGAAAGGTTGGTACCAACAACCAATTTCGATTGATCTAGGATGTGGCTCGGGTCCGGGATATACCGTCGCAGTTGGGATACATGGAACACATTATGCACCTCACATAGCGACGACGGAAGAGCAAGACGATAGGATACATCTCCTACTCGCTCCAAAATATCGAACGGTCCTATATACCTAGGACTAAGCTTTCCCCGTATGCCGAAACGAATGACGCCACAGTTAGACGAAATCCTCAGGAATACATGGTCGCCGACAGAAAACTCAAGAGGGCGCCGATGAGAATCGGTCCAATGTCGCTGGCGATCTTGGGTAACTCGAAGATGATCTCTGACTCTTCTGACCACTTCAACGGTCTGAGCAACCATTTTCGGACCGAGCATCTGTCTCTCTCCGACATCGTCCCAGGCTAGTGGGGATCGACACTTCCTACCATACAGTACCTCGAACGGTGTTATCTGGATAGTGGCCTGGAAATTATTGTTGTACGAGAACTCTACCAGGTGCAGGTGATCTTCCCACGAACCATCGAAGTCGAGTGTACATGACCGCATCATATCTTCAAGAGTCTGGATCATCGTTCCGATTGGCCATCTGTCTGCGGGTGATAAGCTGAGCTGAACTGGAGGCGAGTTCCCAAACTCTCTTACAAGCTATGCCAAAAGTACGACGTAAATCTGGAATCTCTGTCCGAGGTGATACTGACTGGTACACTGTGAAGCCTGACGATCTGCCTGAGGTACATCTCAGCTAGCTGAGCCATCGACTGACCAACTCTGAACGGGAGAAAATGAGCCACCTTCGTGAGCCTGTCTATAATAACCCAAGCAGCATCTCTGCTAGCCGGGGATCTAGGTAATCCAGTCACAAAATCCATGGTTATATGCTCCCACTTCCATTCTGGAATTGGCAAGGGTTGAAGAAGTCCAGCTGGCCTCTGATGTTCAGCTTTAACTTGTTGGCAAACCAAACATCGAGAGACAAACCGGGCTATCTCCCTCTTCATGCCATTCTACCAAAAGTGCTGACGGATATCACGGTACATCTTCGTACCGTTGGGATAAATGGAATACTGCGAACTGTGAGCCTCTGTCATGATCTCTTGTCTGATATCTTCACTGGGTACACAAAGACGCTTCCATGTCGAAGTGTACCATCTTCATGGATACATAACTCTGGTATTCGTCCTGTCTCATACTCTGCTCTGAGTTGCGGAAGCATGGAATCTGCTGACTGCGCCATCCGGATCCTCTCGACTATAGTGGACTGAACTTGCATACTGGCCATCAATGCCATACTGGAAGGGAGAACAACTTCTATACCCATCTTCTGAAGATCTGCTAACAGCTCTGGTTGAGCTGTTAGGAAATAAACTTCGGCTCTCCTGCTCAATGCATCTGCAACGACGTTGGCCTTCTCTGGGTGATGCTGCATGTTGACATCATAATCTACAAGCAGCTCTAGCCACCTTCTCTGACGCATGTTAAGATCCTTCTGGGTGAACACATACTTCAGGCTCTTGTGGTTGGTGAAAATCTCCCCCTATCTCCGTACAAGTAGTGTCTCCACAAGTTAAGTGCGAACACTACTGCTACCAACTCCAAGTCATGGGTTGGGTAATTTCTCTCATGATCACGAAGTTGTCGTAACTCATAAGCTATTACCTTCCTATGCTGCATCAAAACACATCCTAGACCTCTGCCTGAAGCATCACAATATACTGAGAATCCTCCAGTTCCATCTGGAAGCGTGAGAATAGGAGCCGTCATCAAGCCTCGCTTCAACTTCTCAAAAGAATCCTGACATTTTGCTGTCCAAGCAAACTGCACATCTTTGCGGGTCAACTGGGTCAATGGCGCTGAAATTCGAGCAAAGTCTGAAACAAATTATCGGTAGTAGCCGGCCAAGCCAAGAAAACTACAAATTTCTGCCATTGTGCTAGGTACCGGCCACGTTTCAATGGCCACGATCTTCTGGGGATCCACTTCTACTTCTCCTCTGGTGATGATATGACCCAAGTACAAAATGCGATCGAGCCAGAACTCGTATTTACTGAACTTGGCATACAACTGGTGCTCTCTGAGAATCTGGAGGATAACTCGGAGATGCTGCTCATGCTCCGCTTCACTTTTGCTGTAGACCAGGAGGTCGTCTAGGAACACAATCACGAACTGATCCAAATAAGGCATGAAGATATGATTAATGAGGTCCATAAATACAGTCGGTGCGTTGGTTGCCCCAAATGGCATCACAAGGAACTCCCAATACCCATATCTGGATCTGAAAGCTGTCTTCGGAATGTCCTGCTCTCTGACTCTGATCTGATGGTATCCTGAGCGCAAGTCGA
Organism: Iris pallida; assembly: GCA_029216955.1. NCBI lineage: Eukaryota > Viridiplantae > Streptophyta > Magnoliopsida > Asparagales > Iridaceae > Iris > Iris pallida. The sequence goes on from JANAVB010044814.1 coordinate 2,136,171, forward strand.
TCTTCGAGAATACTGCTACCCCCTTGAGTTGATCAAACAAGTCATCTATCCTCGGGAGAGGGTATCTGTTCTTGATTGTCATTGAGTTCAAGGTACGATAATCTACACATAATCTGGACGTACCATCCTTCTTTTTCACAAGAAGCATCGGGGCTCCCCAAGGCGATCCACTTGCACGAATGAATCCCTTGGTTCTAAGTTCTTCAATCATCTTGTACAATATCTCTAATTCTGACGACGCCATCCTGTAGACTCTCTCTGACACTGGGGCTGTTCCGGGAATCAAGTCGATGGTGAACTCGATCTCCCGCTCTGGCGGCATCCCTGGAAGCTCTTCGGGGAAAACATCTGGAAACTCTTCAACTATCCGGGGTAACTGCACTACTGCTACTGCCATCCGCAATACTGGAGGAGAAGGTTCAACTTTGCCTCGGGAAAAGGAAAACTCCGGCTCGTCTGGAATGCTAAAAACAACCCGGCCGATATGGTAGTCTATCCTAGCATACTAGTCCCTCAATCAATCCATCCCTAAGACCACATCATAATCGGCCATTGGGAACTCTATCAATCTAGCAGGAAACTCTCTACCGCTAACTACGATCCGACACGAGGAAAATACTCTATATACTCCCACAAGTCCGTTACCAATAAGTATATTGAGCCTTACTGATAATGACTCGGGCTCCAATTCTATTCGTATCGCGAATCGTGCAGACATAAATGAATGCGAGGCACTAGAATCAAATAATACTGAAACTGGAAAGGTGTTGACGAAAATAGTACCTGCCACTACCTCACCTGGTGCAATTCTTTCTTCTCCTATGGTCAAAGCCAGTACTTGACCATGTCCTCTGGGTGTGGGTACCCTCGGCTGAAAACTCCTCTGCCTACTCTGGATCAGGGCTTGGGCTTGGGCATACTGCTGCGGTCTCTGCTGATGGAATGCCTGGGCCTGCATCGGCAATGGCCTCGGGAACGGGTACTGCAGCTGCTGTTGCTGGTGGACTGGTGCTGGTCCCCTAACTGAAGGACTAGAGAATGCCAATGAACTCCCCCTGTTCGGGCAGTTCCCAACCCTGTGGTCCGGGGCACCACAAACCAAGCACAAACCATGTGCTCTGCGACACTCTGATACCACATGCCCTGGCTTCCCGCAGTGTGAACATCCCACTGCGAAAGACTGCTTCTGCTTCTGCTGTTGAGGGTGTGTCGGGGTAGAATATTGAACCGACGTCACTGAGGCCGCCCGCCTCGGAGCTCCAATGGTCAAGGCCCTGGCTGCCGGGGATGGTGCTGAAGACAGATTCATCTGACTGTGGGATCGCTTCCGACCTCCGGTCCTATCCACGATCCTATGGGAGGTATACTCATGTCTCCGAGCTGCCCTCAGTACTGCATCAAAAGTCTGATGCTCAAACAGCTCCACTGCTAATTGAATCTCCAGATGAAACCCCTGCTGGAAGCGCTGGGCTCTATCGAACTCAGTTGCTACCAAGGTAGGAGCAAACCGACTAAGTCTCGAAAAATCGGCCGCATATCCGTCGACCGTCCTTTCCATCTGCTTCAGATTGGTGAACCTCGTCTGTAGATCGTATCGAGCTACAACATCAAAATACTTGGTCTGGAATCTCTTCCTGAATACTGTCCAGGCAATAGGGGCCACTAGTCCAACGGCCTGCGCCGCCACCAGCTGCGGGCAAGATCTAACAACTGCAGGCGCACTACGGCCACCTTCTTGTTCTCTGGAGTCCTGGCTGCTTCTAAAATAACCTCTGTGTCCTGAAACCAAGCATCAACAGCGATCGTATCTTCACTGCCGTCGAAGAATGGAGGGTTCAAGCGCTTGAAGTTGTTAGCCGCGCTACTACCCTGATGACCTCCTCTGGTCAAGGCATCTGCCACCACCTGGTGCAAGGCATCTCCTCGACGATCCTGGAAGGCTAATAGGGACCTGATGAGACCAATCAAAGTGCCATCATCAGGCTCTGCAGGCCGGACGGGCTGAACTGGTGATTCTCCTCCGGTAGGCATGACTCTGGAGGCTACTCCTGAATGCTGGGCTTGATCTCCAGGTTGCTGCTGGTCCACAGGAGGTGCTCCATCTTGCTGATCGGCAGGTCCATGAACAATACCGCTGAAGAAGACGACATAGGGAACAATAAGGAAGGACCAGGACAGATGAACGATACAAGAATGTGATCAGGTCAAGATTACAGGGACTCAGAGGATACGAGCAGAGATCAAAGGCGAGTATTGATTGAGACGTCTATTCGGTAAACCTTTACATATCTTGATTTACAAGACCAGCATGGGCCACCACTAAAACCATATCACACCCCAGAACCAGAATACTAGAGAACGGGGGCGTACATAGCCAGCTACGTATATTGAAGTGCAATCCACCTCGCTATACGGTCACGGCTGTCTAGATACATGAGGGTTTAACTACAAGCCAATAGTCTTCTATGGTCATGAACAAGCCTATTGTCTCAATCTCAAACAAGCAATAATAGTTACAAGATGTCAGAGCACTAAATATATAATAGCAAGGCGTCTCATACATTACATATTGGATGATCATGACGCTAGTCGTACAAAATGTCAAGACTAGCAAGAGTTCAGTCATACATGATTAACCCTAGGATATGTCAATCATGTTATAGCCCGTAGGCAGACAGTAAATAAAGGTACAACCGAGCTAACAAGTGCTCGTCGGCTAAATGCCTCAAAAGAATAATTTTACAATAAAGTGGGAGAACAAAAAGAAACCAACTCGTTGCCAGGGTTACGCCTGGTGGTCACCATATGGCTGGAAGGTAGGTAGATCCTCTGGAGCTGCTCCGATATCTGGCCATACAAAACCAACTGAGTCAGACCCCAGAAAGAGCAAGTGCCACAAAGGAGGCTTCACTTAGGAACTAAAACCAACAAATCACAATAGAATATTTAAAGATAATAAATAAAGAATTGATAATAATAAAGATAACAATAGTAAACTGAGTACAAGGAAACCATTCAAGTAGTCAGGTCTCAACCCTTAAACCAAACAAGGACCGGGGTTGTAACCCTTCACCTGAATAGAAACCCGTCTCAAATACTATTGGTAAGATAATATATCGAGCACGAAGAAACCATTCAAGTAGCCAGACTGCAACCCTTAAACCAAATAAGGACCGGGGTTGCAATCCTTCGCCTGAATAGAAACTCGCCTCAATTACTATTGGTACAGTGAAGACACCGAACGAAGAGAGGACACAGAGCTGCTCCGGGAGCCAGGTTACAACCCTTAAACCAAACAAGGACCGGGGTTGTAACCCTTCGCCTGAACAGAACTGGACCGCTGATCTTTATTGTTAAGGCCAGTATAGATAATCATGGTGCAGAAATAAGTAAAACATGACGAGCATGACCTGGGGTTGAAATAAGACAATAAACGAAGAGAGGACACAAAACTGCTCCGGGAGCCAGGTTACAACCCTTAAACCAAACAAGGACCGGGGTTGTAATCCTTCGCCTGAACAGAACTGGACCCCCGATCGTTATTGTTAAGGCAAGCATCAGGATAAGACTAAGCTGGAATAAACTCCATCCAATCAATCACGGCCAATCAAGAGTACGGCTTGATACTTTTAACTGACTAGGGTTATCACAAGCCTATTTACTAGGAAGATGCAATGAGATTATCCCAACAGCCACAAGCCCTGCAGACCATCCGGTTATCCAGGTCGAATGTCCGTTTATAAAGAATGCAACACGTAACTGTATGCTGGAAATGTGCCCTACTCGTCGGTAGGCTACAAGTCCACTGAATGCGCCCAGATAACGGGATTGCCTGTAGCTGGAAATCTCTTCATGACTACTGAATCATTCTAGTTAATTAGCCTTAGTCAATTTCAGTAAGTACCCCTGACCGTGGTACTCAGGGATCCCCATCCTAGACATGATACAAGACAGTACCAATTTATTTGTACAAACACAATCGCCTACGGTGTCCAGGTCTTTCATACTAGTCATGTCAGACTAGCTGTCTTAACAGCATGTCATGATATATCATGTCAGTTTACTTGTTAAGAGTGCGCCACGGTGGGCCACTATCGTGTTTTATTCTTACCTTATCATGAATGAGAGAAACTTGCATAAAATAACAAGTGACATATTCTTGAAGCTAAGGAAAAGATCTACAACTTTTATGTTTTGAGTTTTTTCAAAATTCTAGCTACAAAACAATTTAAACAGGCAAAAACAGTAAAATAGAGCAATTCCGGCGCATGGGATTCCTTCACCATCGGCACGTGGGATTCCTGCACAATCGGCGCGTGGGATTCCTGCACCATCGGCGTATGGGATTCCTGCACCAATCGGAGCGTGGGATTCCTGCACCATCAGCGCGTGGGATTCCTGCACAATCGGCGCGTGGGATTCCTGCACAATCGGTGCATGGGACTCCTGCACCATCGGCACGTGGGATTCCTGCACCAATCGGTGCATGGGATTCCTGCACAATCGGTACATGGGATTCCTGCACAATCGACACGTGGGATTCCTGCACCAATCGACGCATGAGATTCCTGCACCATCGGCGCATGGGATTCCTGCACCATCGGTGCGTGGGATTCCTGCACCAATCGGCGTATGGAAAAACTCACGTTGCGTCTTCAGTACATGCGTGTAGGGAACCTACGCGCATGACACGCTCGGAGTTAAGGGATGCGTTGATGGGACTTCACAGCACATGGCCTCCCGGCGCATGGCCTTTCGGGCGCATGGGGGTCATCGTCCCCAATCAGCAAGTTAAGCCATAAAAGTTCCGAAAACTTGTAATGGCCATAACTTACTTATCCGAAGTCGAAATCAAGCGAAACAAAAGCCAAAACTGCATGAAATTGAATTCTCTACAACATAGAACAATTAGTTTTTAAAAATAACTAAGTTTTAGAGATCAAAACCAAAAAAAACCGAAAAGTTACAAACTTAGATCTACAAGAATCCATCCATCAAATCCAAAAATGTCAAATTCTAAAGAGGCTTAGAATCAATAAGGAAGAGAATGGATCAATAAAACTTGAGATCCATCATGAAGCAAGTTTGTACTTGCCTAAGCTCTCTCTCTCTCTCACATTCTTGGTGGTTGAAGAAGTAATGGTGGAGAGTAAATAAAGAAGGAAGAAAATAATGATGAGATAAAAAAGGAAGGGGTTATAAATAAGGAGGGTGGTGGTAGGTAGGAGGGTTCACCTTTGGTTCATGATGAACCAAAGCAAACCAAGCCAAGTCGAACCAACCTAAGAATAAACCAATCAATAAAATGCTGGAATAAATCAAGCAGGAAGATATGTAATATGGGTCAAATTACGTATACGTATACCAAGATACGCAATACGAACCACAGGCATTACAATTAGTTTGTGATTATTATAATTTTTGTGATCTAACTGCTATCAAGTTTTAATTAGCAATATTCTGCTGCCTACTCTATTCACCCCCTCTAGAGTATTCTGCTTTACGACTTCGTTCCTACAATTGGTATCAGAGCGGGTTATACAGGTAAAGCAAGGTAAAACTGTAGTTATATTTGATTATTTTATAGATCACAGTATTACACATGGCAACTGTGAAATTTACAAGTGAAGGCCAAGCCACAAACATACCTCCACTGTTTGACGGCACAAACTACACTTACTGGAAAACACAGATGAGTTTCTTCTTAAAATCTCTTAATTTTGACTTATGGTCTATAGTTATTGATGGCTACAAAAAGCCTCCTCGTATTACTGTTGATGGGGTTTTAGTTGATAAACCCCATGATAAATATACTGAGGATGAAAAAAAGGCCAGTCTTGACACACGTGCTATTAACGCTTTATTTTATGCGTTAGACAGAACTGAATTCAACAGGGTGTCGACTTGCACTACATCAAATGAAGTGTGGAAACTTTTCAAAATAATCCATGAAGGGTTAACACAAGTCAAGGAGTCAAAGATCAGCAGACTTATTCAAGAGTACGAGGCGTTCAAAATAAAGCCAAGTGAATCAGTCACTCAGATGTTTACGAGATTCTTGGATATTGTAAATTCTTTGTCTTTATTAGGCAAGGAATACAGTAACCATGAGAAGATTTGCAAACTTCTACGAGCTGTCACAAAGAACTGGATTCCAAAGGCTACAGCAATCATTGAAGGAAACGACCTCTCAATAATGTCTTTAGAAACATTCATGGGTAAGCTACTCACCCACGAGTTAGAACTTCAAGATTTTGAAGATGCTACATCAAAGAAGAAGTCAGAAAAGTTGATCACTCTCAAGTCTCAACATAGAAGAACTGTCGAAGATGATTCTGACGAAAGCGACTCTGACTCTGAAGATCAAGCTCTTCTGGTAAAAAAATTCAAGAAGTTCATGAGATTCAACAAAAGAACAAAAGATAGCAACGGCAACAACCACGAGAAAGATCCTATTTTCTACGGATGTAAGAAGAAAGGATATATGAAAAAAGATTGTCCAACAGCATCATCATCAACAAGAAAAAGCAACAAATATGACAAAGGCTACCTAAAGAGATCTACATCAAGGAAGTATGCCAATACAAGCATATGGAATGAAAGCGAAGCCAGCGATTCGGAAGACGAACAATCAGATGACACTGCAAATATATGCTTGATGGCTTACGATCAGGTAACCACTAATCCTCTGTTTGATCCTTATGATGATTTTACCTTTGAGCAATTAGGAGAGGCTTTCAGTGACCTGTTAAATGACTATAGGAGTAAATATGAAACCTCTAAGAAGGTACTCAAAGAGTACAAATATGAGATAGAAAGACTTACTGACCAATTAGCTGATGTTAGAAATAATGACTCTTCTATTGAGTCTGGTGAGCTTTTATCTACTAAGCTGTTGTTACACGAGACTATCAAGTTATCCGAAGAAAACGACCAAACTATCATCCAGCTAAAGGAAGACTTATCTAAGGAGAGAAAGAGTCTCCAGTGTGCACAAGTCAGAATGGAAACACTTACATCTGACTACACTAGATTATATGACACCTCCAAAAAGTTGGAAATTAGTTTAGGAAAATGGCCTGAAGTTGCTGCTTCCTATTCTAACACGTGTCAATTATCGAATCATCGGAACACACCTAAACCAAATACTGTCAGACCAAACCATACCAAACCTATGCCCAAGAAGACTAATAGGCATGCATTTTTCTATACTAGAAAACCAAAACCTATCAATCATACACCGCACACAACTTTCAACACTCAACATGCAAAATGTCATTATTGTGGCCTTATTGGTCATATATCCTCTGCGTGTAAAATCAAAAAGTTAGTAGATTTAAATATTTATGCATGGATACCAAAAACTAACCTGTCAGAACCCTACAAGAAATGGGTACCAAGAGTTTCATCTGTAAATTATTTTGTAGGTGGAACGCCCTTCACATGTAAGAAGCAAATGGATCCTCGACAGCGGTTGCTCACGGCAAATGACCGGTGATGCTTCATTATTCACAACACTATCGAAGAAGAATAAAGAAGGATACGTCTCCTTCGTAATAATTTAAGAGGATACATAATCGGTATCGGTGACATTGTTAAGGCTCCATATCCTGTGATTAAAGATGTCTGTCTAGTTACCGAGTTAAAACATAATCTGCTCAGCATAAGCCATTTAGCTAATCACGGTTATGGTATTAACTTCGTCAAAGACAAATGTACTATAGTTGATAGTTCAACTGGTAGTACTATCTTTGAAGATATCAGGAAAGACAACATATATGTTTTCTATCTGTTAGAAGATGCTAACAAGGTAGGTAGATGCTTGATGGCCAAGAGCATTGAGAGTCAACTATGGCATATGAGACTCGGTCATGCAAACATGGACACAATTTCAAAACTATCCACAAAGAAATTGGTACGCGACTTACCGGACATATCTTTCAAGAAGGATACGGTATGTAGCGAATGTGAAAAGAACAAAACTATCCGATCCGTCTTTAAATCCAAGAATACTGTAAGTACCACTAGACCTCTACAATTGTTGCATATGGACTTATTTGGACCAAGTAGAATTGCTAGTCTAGGTGGTAAGTTATATGCATATGTCATTGTAGATGATTTCTCTAGATACACATGGGTATATTTTCTTACACACAAGAACGATGCTTTGTCAGAATTCGTCACCTTTTGCAAGAAAGTACAGAATGAAAAAGGCTTCATGATACTCGCATTCGTAGTGATGGCGACGAATTTGAGAATGCAGAGTTCAAGCAATTTTGTGACACACACGGTTATTTGCATAAGTTTTTCTGCCCTAGGACTCTACAACAAAATGGAGTTGTGGAACGTAAGAACAGGACTCTATCTGAAATGGCTAGAGTAATCTTAAAACAGTTTAGTCTACCTAGATACTTTTGGGCTGAAGCTGTCAATACATCGTGCTATATTCTCAATAAGGTTCTAATTCGACCTATATCGAAAAAGACTCCCTATGAGTTATGGTTTGATAGAACACCCACTATTTCATATTTCAAGATTTTTGGTTGTAAATGCTTTATTCTTAATACTAAAGACAATCTGAGTAAATTTGATGAAAAGGCCGATGAAAGTATATTTTTAGGTTATGCAGCAAAGAACAAAGGGTACAGAGTCTTCAACAAGAGAACCATGATCATCAAAGAATCAATTAATTTCAAGTTTGATGAACTAAATCAACATTCAGACAATGACGACAATGAAGACGTGATTACACCAAGTACAGCTACTGCAAAACCTTCACATAAAGATGTAGAACTTTCAAGCAAAGACGCCGGAACCAGCAATCATGAGGTTACGACAAAAGAGATGAGATTCTTGGCAGATCATCCAAAGAACTTGGTAATTGGTGAGATTACCAAGGGTATATACGGTGACCGTTCTCATGCGAGGTGCGAGCTCCACCGAACGTCCCACCGCCTGTATTGTAATGCCCACTTTAATTCAAGTCGTGTCACGACCCGCACCCGGATATTCGGGTATGAATACATAGGCCACGCCCAGCCTACACCGCAGTATCGGCGGTAGAGCGCTGTCAAGTACCCGATACTAACTACAACATCTAAAAGATCCATAACTATAAATGTACTCAAATCATATGACAAAAGCTAAGGAGGATAGGACAAGAAAGATAACAATATCACTAGAAAAACTAGAATCTACAAAGGATCATATGAGATAAAAAATGAAACAGAGGAAAAAATAACAAAACTAAAATAACTACCAGACCTAGAACTCCTAGAAGATAACTCATGGTGAAAGAATATCGACCCGTATCAGCTAGCATCATCATGTAGTCCAATAATGAGGGCATAAGTACAACTCCTAAAAATATTGTCAACATATCCAATCAGGATGGAAACGAATACATAAACTAACAACAGTTCCATATGAATTGACAAATTCTATAAGAGACAATTATAATGAAATACAAGATAAAATATCAAGACTGGAATATAAATAGGATATGTAAAACTAGATATCATGTCAGGGTATAAAATACTGGAATATAGAACAGTACAGTAATATCTGATGTATAATGTAAACATAAACGGTACCTTGAGATATTAGAGCATTATGTGATCAGCTTGGGTCAAGATCAGGCTCTTCCATTTTATCGGCTATTCTAGAGGCTAAAAATCAAGCTGCGCCACCCATTAAAGTGTTCGATCATCAGATGGTGCCAAATTATTACATTATGCCAAACTATCAAGTTGTACAGCATCAGGTTGCACCAACATATGGTTGCACAGGAGTCAGGTTGCACGAGCGCCACGTAGCATACTTTCTCGAAAAGCTGTAACGGCATCATCATTGCCTGACAGCTGACAACACGGAGATTAAGGAAAATCCATTCGAATCTCGTGCAACACGGCACTCGAGAAAATTTTTGTCAACATGTAATTAATGCTGACACCTGGTTCGCATAAGTCATTACGTGGCACGAGAATTAATCAATATAGAACAGAAGACCTAGTCAAAGGCGCCAGTTGTTAAGTCGTGTCCATGTGCAGCCAGGCTAGTTGGCGCCACTTGATCAATTCTTATTTTAAAGCAGGGTAACATGGCACAGGTCGCCAACTTCACAGAGCGTGCCCACTATACTGCCTACGACCACGTGCATCTCAATCAAATGATACCACGTGTCCACCGCAGTTGGTACAACCTCTCGCGCAGGTTGCTACATTGCGCCCACGCACAACCTGATGAAGCTCGCACAGGGTGATTAAACAGTGTTCAGAATAGAGAGACGTGGAGCGCAAGCCACTAACTTCATAGAACGTGCCCACTACACTGTCCATGACCATGCCCATCTCAATCAAACGATGCCACGTGTCCACAACAGTTAGTGCAACCGTTCGCGTAAGTGAACATGAGGTGCGCAACCTGAAGCGTGCGCAACCCAGAATAACTACTAAACAGTTATTTCAAGAACTCTATAAATAGAGTTTCAAATCAATCTCAAAGCATCAAGAATGATCATAATCTCCTGCTAATGTATTGTTGCATTCTCCAGAGGCTCGTGTCTTCGATATCACATCATCCAAGGGATAAAGTGATCGTCTTCTGATCAGATTCCTATAGTTGTACTTCCTCAGAAATCAATTGTACTCTTGTACACTTTTTTTTAAAGTTTGTAATAAAGACTTTTGTTCTTGCAAACAAAATGACGACTCTGCTGGGGATGACTTTATCCTCCGACGAGAAAGTGACAACTCAATATGATACCGCGTCAATCGGTAAGGCGCAGAAGACCTTGGTCGTTCAAGTCGACCAAACAGCCTATGAGACTATGATCAATACTGGGGGTGCCAAGCGCACTGCGACCGCTGTTAAGAGCAAGATGCGCTCTGTTTGGATTCCTAAGTCCTCGACGGCACAATCCTCTGCCTCTGTGTAACTTGCGTCCATCACTGCCTTGGCGCAATCTAAGAAAAAAAGTCTTTTGGCTAATCCCTCTACTTCTTCCATTCTGAAATCGAAGAAGACTTCGTCTCGACACACTGCTGTCCAAAATAAGGAAAAGTGCCCTTTGGCCTTTACTTCTCTGGCACAACCTGCACATGTTCTTGCTTCTGTGTAACTTGCACCAATCACTGCCTTGGTGCAACCTAAGGGAAACAGCCTTTTGGCTAACCCCTCTACTCCTCCGACTCTGAAATTGAAAGAGACTTCATCTCGACACACTGCTGGACAAAACAAAAGAAAATGCCCTTTGGCCTTTTTCTTCCTGGTGCAACCTGCGCATGTTCTTGCTCCTGTACAACTTGCGCATGTTCATGCTTTGGCACAACCTATGCCTATTTATGCTCTGGCGTAACCTGCATGTACTTTTGCACTTGCGCAACGTAAAGAGAAACATTGTTTAGTGGCTCCCTCTTGGCCACCAAACCAGAAGTTTAGCAAGAAATCACTAAATCAAGGAAAACGCTCTTTAGCTTTTCCTCATTCTGCTCGAGTCGTTGACTGGATGGAAAGTACTGTTAATTCAGATAGGAATTCTATTCTCCTTAACAGAGACAACCAAATCTCTGTCAGGAAGATAGATTCTATTCAGAATAAACTTTCCACGCAAAAAAGGTATTATGCCTACTCCAAAGCGGTCAGGGCAGTATCTACCAACCCTATGTATCTCAAGATCCCGACAAGATAAACTGCTAGTATCTCATGTAGATGCACAAGTAGCTCCATTGTCAGACTTGTGCACCTATGTCAACAAGTACCAATCAGGGTCAACCTCGAGAAAACACAAAATGTATCAAGGGCAACCTGTACCAGTTGCTAACTTGCACCAGAGGAAGAATGCTGAGGTAAAAGATTCTATGACTTATGCTAACCAGCTTAGCACGTTCCTGTACACTCATGGTATGGGACACCTCAAGAATAGGAACCATGTCCCGTATATCGTCAAGGACTACATTCCTGCGACTTTTTCTCGTCTTGTTAATGACCTCTGTGAACTTTTAATACAGAAGCAAAAGTTTGCAAATCCATCCCGTCCAATGGTGAACCAACAGCAAGAACATCATTGCAATCACCATCATGAAGTTGTCATCAAATACTGTTGTCAGTTAGCCAAGCGGTTCGTCTTTGATCGTTTGAATTATGTTCAGACTCCTGAACCTATCCGAGTGGATGAAGATGAATTACTCTATGCCTCTGTCAACATGGCATCTCGAAGCACTGGAGGTAGAAAACGTCCAAGATGTAATGCATCCCGCAATCTCAGTCAACAATAGTTAGATCAGATTTATGAATCCGGTGAAGGAGTATACCAATATACTAGATCAAGAAGCCAAGAAATAATCGGTCAAAGAAATCTTCTTTTCGACCAAGACACAATCGATCAAAGGAATCTTCTTGATTCTAATCAAGATTTATTCAGTCAAAAAGATATCCCTATCACTTATTCTGGGGATAGTTCTTTATATGACTTTGATGCTGACAGTGAAAGTTCTGAAAGGACCATCCTTTCCACTAGCTCGTCTTCAAGGGCTAGAGAAGTGACTGTTTATGTCGTCATAGAAGATCAAGATACTTCTAGTTCTAACAGTCAAGAGCAGAGAATTGCTACTTCGAAGGCTAGTTTAAAGAACATGGCTGAGATGATGACAGGCTTGCATGTTGTGATTATGGCATAACATACAGTTCCACCGGTTGCGAATCTGATTCCGACTCAGGAACCTGTAACAACATCTGCTCCCTTCAATATTGACCTAGGGGTACAGTCTCCTCACACCGCTTCCATTCCTGCACAAGCTATTCCAAGTTAATCTGGTGCTGGGGGTGGTACTTATCATGCGGTACCCCCTCATAACATATCAAATCAATCTACTCCACTGCAATCAATAGGAGATACTAATGAGGCCGTAAAGCTTTTACGTACTCAATTTGAAGCTTTCAAACAGAAAGATGGCCTGCAGAAACTTGGGATCAAACATCCCTATCCCATAAAATGGAAAGAGTTCCAATTTTTTCCTAAATACAAACCCCCTACTATTATGCTGTTTGATGGCAGCACGTCTCCAAGTCAATACCTCAATCACTTTGAAGTAATAACTGATCAACTTCAACCAAATGATGCTCTTCTTACTAGAGTATTTGTCAGCTGTTTAGCTGGTACAACATATGACTGGTATCATAGTTTACCAGACTCTTTCGCTGGCTTTAAACAAATGTTATTGGAACAATTTTATAAGAAAACCAATGACATGGCTATGTCTGCTGTCATCAAAATCAAACAACGACATAATGAAACTACTGAACGTTTCATTGAACGATTCTGCCATAAAGCACTCAAATGCCTCTCGGAACTCCAGATGCTTTGATTATGAACACTTGCAAATCAAACATGTTGTCTATAATCAGTATGTAGACGGGATCAACACAATTCCAGGACTGGCCTTCCTTCATAGTTAATACCAAAACAACAGAAGAGAGTGTTGACAAGTTCAAGTAATTAGGTATTCAAATGCCTAATCTTGATAAAGATGAACACGCTACACCAAATAATAGTGGCCGTTAGAACAATTGCAAGAGCAAGGAGACTTTAGCCATTAATCTCAAAGGCAAAGATGCCCTAGCTATCAATGTAAATCAGCCAACATCTACCCCAACAGCACCACCACAACGGATACCACGTCCAAAAGAAGAATACTTTTTTGATGAAGATTATATCATAAATATCTTTGATTGTCTCATCAAGAGCAATAAACTTCAACTACCAGAACCAAAATGGCGAGAGGAAGTTGGTAAGAGTGACCATCCTAAATATTGTGTTTACCACAGATTTATTGGACATCCAACTCGAGCATGCTATGTACTCAAGGGTAAAATTCAGGAGATGGTCAATTCCGGTGAAATCACTCTCCAATAAGACAAAAAAACTGTAATGGCTAACGTCGTCTCTTTATAGTTTAGAGATTTTCCAGCTCAACTTGTATAGGACGATGGTATCACCATACCGAGAACTACTCTGGAGATTGTTAATCTTCTATTTTCACGAATTGATTGTCTTGTTCCTCTGTCTACTGATAAAGGAAAAATTATATGGATCCATCCAGATTTAGTGGCGGACTTCGAAATACCATCTTCTTCCACCAAGTCTAAGAAGGCCACTAAAAATAAATCATGTCATATAATTTTATTTAGTGAACATCGTCTTCCACCCCTAACTGCCACCTTCATCTCGGCAGCAAATAATCCTTCTTCTTCTTCCCTTGCTGAGACAACATTGTCAAAGTCAGAAGCTAAATACCAACCTGCTTTCCACTTGTATAGTCCACAGTCTCGTGAACTAGTGACGAAAATGGGATATGATCTACAAAAGGCCTCCGGTTTGAACCATGGAAAGGGATCTCCTGTACCTCTTTTTCTATGTCTTTATCATCACCAATCTCGGGTTGGTTTGGGTTATTGGACAAACTCTCCATATTACCAAAAGAAACCTTCCATAAACAAGATCTAGGTAAAGAGTTGCAATATGGTATCCTTCAAACCTGTATCCAAAGAAGAAGTCTTAACTGGTACCAGGTCTGGGAAATCTTACCTAAGAGACTATTCAGAAGGTCAAGAAAACCCTGCTCCAGCTCTGGAGGCTCCTCAAGCACCATCTTCTCCTGCTGTCAATAGTCCATCAGCTTCTCCTGCTGTCAAGGGCCAACTCTTCCCAAACCGATGACAGCCGACAAAGGAAAATAGCTTGTCCATTTTGATAAAGTATTGAAGAAGAATCCAACTTTGGGACTTGAGATGCCGTATAAATTTGATATACTGGTTCAGCTGGCTAATACCCCGACAAGATTGTCAATTTTTGAGCTACTCCGTCTTTCGAGGGAAACTCAGAAAACGTTGAGTGAAGCTCTGATGCAAGTTGATACTTGTCTAACATTCCTCAAGAAGCCAGAGGAAGAGCCTATAACATGCCTTCATTGTTATAGTGTGATGGAGCTGATGCCAAACATCACCTTTGCACAAGACGATATGCTGTTGGAAGATAATCGTCATGACCGACCCCTCTACTTCACGGGATATGTCGATACCATGAAGCTTGATCGCATTTTGATCGATCCTTGGTCTGCACTTAGCATCATGCCGAAGACTCTTCTAGATGCATTAAGATTCCTGTACACAATCTTTCAACAACCATCACGACAATCTTGGGATTCAATTCTGGAAGAGGTGAACCTTTGGGAAAGATCCACCTGAAAGTTCAAATAGGCACTCTTCATACAAAGGTTACTTTCTACGTGATCGATAATCATGGCTCTTATAATACTTTGCTGGGAAGACCCTTTTTGTATGAGCATAACATTGTACCATCCACTTTACATCGATGCTTCAAATATGTGGACGTCAATAGAGAAGTCCAAAAGGATGTAGTCGACCTAAATCCTTTCAGGGGCATTGAAGCATATTATACGGACTCTCGGATGTACAAAGAGGAGTTCACAAAAGTTGTATTGGAGATGGATAGTGAGGAAGATCAGAAAATTACTTCAAAAGATGTTCTCATGATCCCCATCAAAGGACGTACTACTCGTCCCTCTTCTTCTCAGACATTGACTATACATCTTTTCTCTCATAACAAATAGCCTCCTGCTGTAGAAAGGGAACAAAGGGAGCTCGCCTCTTCTGAGCTTCTTGTTTTCGACCTTCATCGTAACAAACCTTCACCTTCACCTTCTCCTTCTCCTTCTATGGTTATCAACCTTACTAAGCCTTCTGTTAAGGCTAAGAATCATATTGTAAATGATGATGTACAAATCAATAAAGTAGCATCTCCTTTACAGTATACTGATATTCTTTGTTATACTCGATGCTATTTAAAAATGTTAGATAACTTCGAACCACTTACCATAGGAACAGTTGAAGCTTCCCAAAATAAAGTATTGCTCGAGCCAATGCAGGACTCCTTCTTCTTAGTTCCTTCCAGGAAGAAAGATGAACTTTTTACACTTTTTAGTAAAGGAACCGAACAGAAGATCACGCCTGATAGTGAAAAAGAAAATCACGATAACGAAAGACTTCAACTACATCGTTATAGTCAACAATCAAAAGATATCATTCAAAAGATAGGCTATAATTTTAAAGCTGGTCTCAATGGCGAAAAAGAAAGGTGAACTCCTATTCATATTTCCGCTCCAAAAAGAAAATCACAACAATACTACAGCAGAACGAAGCGGAGATTAGGTTATACTTCGCCAATTCTGATTCCAGAAGCATTTGAATCCGATGAAGAAGAACGATCTAACTCTTCTGATTCTATCTCATGGGATTCAGACACCAGTATAGGGCACATCCATCGAGTGACTCTATCTTCCAATATGGTAACTGCCGAGTTTTCGGAAGATGACGGAGATTTTGTCGAAGCCTCTGAATTTGATCCTTGGACAAAAAGGATGGATACTCAATGGGAGCTTCGCTTTGAGCAACGTGAGCCACTTATCAAAGATCAGTTGGTTCAAGTCAATATTGGAGATAAAACTTCTCCAAAACCGATATTTGTCAGCAAAAACCACCCTGAAGCAGATAAACAAGAGTCTGGTATCTCCAGAGTCAGGAATACCCTTCCTCTCAAAATCCCTAGTGGAGTCTATACGAATTATCAATTTTGTCTTTTGAAACCCAGCTGTTTTAAAAAGATACCTTTTTTTTATGATAAATTCGTATTATCACAGATATCATCTTTTTAGACATGATATCCTATCTTTAAGTCCTAACCGATTTGAAGATCATCAATAGAAAAAATAAGTTCACGTTCACATTACCTCTGAATTCTATTTTCTATATCAATAGATTCACGTCCATATTACCTCTGAATTCTATCATCTATATCAGCGAATTATTACGTCCATATTACCTCTAATAAAGTCGTCTTTTGAAATGACAATATTCTGAGTTATATTATGTCACGTCCACATTACCTCTGAACATATATAATTAATATTGTTATTTTCTTTTAGAGGATATACCATGTCCGGTACCTCTGAACATATTTTCCTATCCTTATCTATTACTTATATCCACCATAGGTATATAATAACTAATAGAATCACAAAAAGAGTATTATTTTATTGCCATAATGTTCAAAATGTCAAAAAAAAAGTACATCATTTGAAAGGCAAGAAGACAAAAAGATCCTATAGACTACTTCATTGGGGAGGCTGAGTGCTGAGATCAATGATCAGTCTTTTCAAATTCTCAGCCCTCTCTACTCTGGAGTCAAGTATCCTTTGTCTTGCAAGAGCTCTCCCAGATTCTGGATCAAAAGGTTGCAGCATTTCTGCTCGACGTTCCAGTTCTACACCTTCCATTTGGAAAAATACATCCTGCTGCCTCTTCAAGTCATCTAATTGACTTACAGTAATTTGATGCATCTCCAATACTTCTTCTTCGTGTTGTCGAGCTGCTTTAGCTGCTTCTTGAAGCCGAGCCATCTTAATATCTAGTTCTTGGAGATGAACTTGATATTCAACAGCTTCTTTTTCCTTCTCTGCAGCTTCAATCTCATAACAATCAATAGAAGAAGTTATCTCGATAATGCGAGATTCCAACTCTGCAGAACGTTGTGAGAAAGCTACCATAGAAGCTTCAAACTCTGCTTTTCGTATTGCAGCTTCGCGAGCCATCACCTCGCATTCAACATCTACAAGTTTTTGGATGTTTCCCCTTGTTAGATCTTTGTAAGACTTGATCGATTCTTCAAGTTTATTCAAAATATGATCTAAATAATTGACTCTATCCAGATCACCAATCTTGCGGATGGCTCCAATGATGAAGGAGGAAGGGCCCCTTACTGATTCATAAGGTTGGTCCCTTTCCATGACCATTTGAATTAAAGGCTTCTGAGAAGTGAAGGAAGCATTAGTATAAGCTTCGATAACAGCTCTGTTCATCGCTGAGACCCCCAGGGTAGTCACTTCTATTAGAATTCTTGTTTCCGAAGTAACTGGTGGAACTACAGATTGTACCAGGATACCCGAGTACTGGCATCATAAAAGAACTCCCCTCTCCAGTTTGGGTTCCTATATCTAGGGGAGCCATAATCAAGCTAAAATTGAATGTGGTCGATGCAGCTTTCGTAAGTGTCTCCATAGGACCCACTATAATTAGGGTATACAGTCTTCACATATAAATTACAGGAATTAAGGTAAATAAAAGTCAAAATTTTACCTGATCCTTGCAATACATATGGGGTTTCACGGGGCATGTCCATATTAGAACGGAGTCTGGCCATGGTAGTTTCAGACACAACTGCCTGACTACTCCCAGCTTCGAAACAGCCTGATAAGAAACGGCTATTTCCGACCCCTGATTCTGCTTGTTCAGTCGGGGCAATCACTTCTGCATCCCTGACCTCAAAAGCTTGGTTGGTGGGGGGTTTGATTCTCCACAATATCAGTGTTGAGATTTTCGTTGATCCTAACATCTTCAGGATCCATGACCTAATTTTCATGATTTTCAGTTTTATCATTATTTTAGGCTCTTCAATTTTTAGACTTGAAAGCCCGTTGTCAACAACAAGGTGCTCCTCACCTTCAACAATAGTATGACCTTCTTCAATTGGTAATGCTTGATTCAGCGGGATTCCCACTGAAGTATGATCTCCTTCAACGGCACTTGTAGAATCATCCGCAAATGCATTACCGTAATCACAGTCTTTGAGAGCCGCTATCATTTCTTGATCCTCTTAAGAGTTAGTATGAGCTTATGCTACAAAAGGGACAGTGATATCAGGATTAGATTCTGTGAAAGGTAACTCCTTCTCGGGAATTGTAGTCTTTAGGACTCGTAGAGTTGGAGATGATATCATAATTCTCGCAACAGCTAACACAGTCACGAAAATCGTCATTTGTGTGACTATGGGCCCCGAAATCCTTTCTGTAACAATCGAAGCTGGAGTGCTAACCTCTGCAGATAAAAAAAAGAGGATCAGTGTTAATATGTTACTCAATCAAGATACATTAAAAAATATTAAAATTTGCCTGGTGGAGGTGGTATATCTTGTGAAGGCAATGTTTCTTGATGGTCTTTTGGAGAGACTATTAATCTCCTTTTGGCCTTACGTACCAGAGGTGTCTCAGGTTCTTCTTCAACCTCATCAAGTTCAACTTGAACATTGGGTTCTCTAATAAGCTCTTCTTGGACAACTTGGCTGCTTCTTGAAACTGAAGAAGAAGTTGCCTCTCCTCCTCCAAAGGCTACTCCAGTATGCATCTATTTTGTCTGGGACCTCATGGTCCTAGTGGTGGGCTGCTCTGTAATGACCAATGTAGTCTTCTTTCTCTTCCCTAGCCTTAGGATAAGAAGGGAGATCACTAGGATGAGAAGGGGCTGATGACAATCCAGTCTTTTTTTCCTTCCAAGTCCTTTTGCTGGGGACTTCTCCTTCC
Organism: Iris pallida; assembly: GCA_029216955.1. Classification (NCBI taxonomy): domain Eukaryota; kingdom Viridiplantae; phylum Streptophyta; class Magnoliopsida; order Asparagales; family Iridaceae; genus Iris; species Iris pallida. The sequence continues at coordinate 2,155,601 of JANAVB010044814.1, forward strand.
GTATCTTCAATGATACATCTAGTAGATCATTGACTTCATCATAAAAGCCTACGAGAGAGGCTTTTAGAGGTTCTTCAGCGGGTTCGTGATTCTCTTCATCTCTGAAGGATTGTGCAGTACGAACTCCAGCCCTTGAACATCTATCACTGGCAAAGCTGTTAGCCAGATTGAAGTTTTCGGTAAAGGTGTTGGCTGAAGTATAAAAATTTACGTATGTATATAACATACGCGGGCCTATCTGAGAGACATGAGGCATCGAGAATGTGGCCTTAGTCCCTCTTGCATTATAGTATCTCCAAGCCCTGGCACCATCTATTAGGTAACCCTTAGCCTGTAAACAGGTGGTGGCATTACCTCAATGCAGTTGATCATAACCAAACTGTCGAGCAAATCGGCTTGGTAAGTACGGTTCTAGAAAGCACTCGCCTTCAAACCAGTACACTAGATGTGAAGGTCGAATTGTCTTCAACCATGTAAACTCAGTTGAAGATAGACGGAGAGATGCAGCTTCTAGGTCCATGAGTTATGGAGGAAGATTCTCATATCCTGGAGCAGAAGGAACACATTGAAATCTCCATCCAGACCCTCGGTTTAAAGCTCTTTGGCATTTTGACAGCGTATTTATGTTCCATCGAGCATTGGAATAACGCATGATGAAGTCACCTCCGACTGTACCCATATCAGTGTCTATCAATTCAGGGTAGTACATCAGCAACCACCTAAATAGATATGTGTACGGCATTTCGGTACAAGGGAAGTCATCCCGAGAATTCTTATCGTACACCATGGTGTTAACGAAAGAATGCAAGCCTGTATTATGTCATCGCCGAAAGAAGATCCATCTTATAGTCGATTACTAGACACACTGCGGCAAATAGCACACCTCGATGGAATCGGTCGATAGCACTGGCTCTAGGTATCACAAACCACCGTAACCATAAAGAGAGAAAACCCGCCAACTGGGCTTCTTGAGACATGGTTCTGTAACCTTGTCTAAGATAAATTTCGATTTGAGTACCAGCAGTAAATGGGTACCAATCTATATCCAAGATGTTATCATAGTGCTTAGTTTTCTCTATCAATTTTTCTACTTCGCTGCGGCCGAGCGGTTTGAAGAAACAAGGATTGTAGGCTTGACTTTCAACAATCTTCTCTTTATGAGCATGCCCTAGATACAAGTATGGCAGCCATTTGGTAATATAGCATGTCCCTTTGGAAGCACTTTTGTAATAAAGGGAACATATTAGATAGTGGCATAATAATTATTCGAACATAGCCACCATCTTAGGGTTCTCTGCAGACAGAGTATCCAATTCTCATTTATCGGCACATATTCTTCATAGGGTTTTTACCCATTGGCAAATGTGAAAGTGTCACGACCCGCACCAGTTTTTTTAAACGGATACGAGACGTGTCCAAGCCAGCCTACGCCGCAGTATCGACGGTAGAACGCTGTCACGGCCATGAAGATCAAATCACAAATAATGCTCATTCACATAATTAATTTAACTTACAATATTCACAAGTTTTACATTTGCTGAAAAATATAAACTTGTACAAATATTTGAATGACTACAACTCCACTATCTAGCTAGTCTCTAGGCCTTTGTCTGCAAGTATCCCCCGTATCTCCCATGCTAAGTGAATCTACGGCTAACCTGAAAAATATTGGTTTCCAGTCAGGAATGGAACGAGTACAATTCACTAAGTGCAGTTCCAATATATGAAAATGACTATATAACAGGGGTTAGCCTTTAGACATATGATTCATAGAATAAAATGAAGAAAGACAATAAAATTGAATAATAAGAAACAAAAAATGAAATACAATAAAATGCTCACCAACTGACCGACTGAAGTACCTTTGATATGTGATCGGTCTCGGGATAATTATGAGACACGATCTACACGGTCTACACGGTCTAAAGTTACACGGTCTACAGTTACACTGTCTACAGTTACACGGTATACAAAAAATATTACAATAAAGAAATACTGTCTATAAAATAATAATCATGAACTACACAGTTTAAATGCAACAATAATTATGGTCTACACGGTCTAAAGTTACACTGTCTACAAGAAATAAATACAATAATAAATACGGTCTACACGGTCTAAGGTCAGATCATATATCGTTGGTACTTCACCTTCCGACACAACAAGAAACAAAATCAACAGAAAAGTGAAATCACATATCTATCGACTAAACACTGATGTATAGTAAAGATCAATACTGAAAACAAACAATAAACTGTCGCCTATGGTCATCTGCTGGTAAAACCGATAATCTGAACTACTCAATGTGCCCCAATAGTCAAAACTCGTACAACAGTCCCCAGAAGCTGAAATAAACATTACCAATGTTCTTAGAATAGTCAAATTAGCTAGGATTGTCTCTCCTTAAGTCTAATTCTGGACACAGGGGCAAAACGGTAATTTTGGGTCAAAAAAGTGTCCGCCGTTGGACCCGCTTTGCACCGAAAAGCGTACCAGAGTCAACGGTCTCTAAAGTTATCAAATTACATGTATACGGATTTAGTTTTTCGATACGAACCCAACCATATGTCCAGAGTTGGATTTTGGCAGACCGTGCACAAAATTGCCCGTTGAATCGGACCGTGGGGCCCGCAAAACGACGATACAATCAACTGCCTCAGAATCGGACCAAACTTGGCGTACAGGACCAAAAAACCGATACGGTCCTGCTGGTGCAAGTTTCATCTCGATCTGACGAATATGCACAAACTAATTGAGAAATTTGTACAGAGGCTGATACAGTAAATTTCGACGGATACGCATCAAATTCGTCGCGCACACGCAACCAATTTGAATTCCGTCAAAGCCCACACGACCACGAAGCCGTTACGCACCTTTCGATGCTTTTAGTTCGCGTCCACATCGCCCGGATTGGCGGGACGCACGTCGTTTCAAAGCATTTTTTAATATTTTAATATTTTGAAAACAGGTTTTCGTCAAACTTTGAAATAATTTTAACAGGGATTTATAGATAAAAAATAAAAGTAAAAGAGGGGTTTCGAATTCGTATAGGTTGTCTATAACTGCCTTTAATTAGATTACTAAATATCCCTACGGCTTGGCGGCAATTCGCCTTCCAAAACAGGGTCCAGGAATCAAAATTTTGTCCTGTTTCGACAATTTTTCTCGACGTCTTCGTATCAAATTTTTGAGTAATCAAATAATGTACAGGACATTCTACTTGAAGGGATTTGTTCATGGTTATATGGGCTACACCCTGGATTTGATAGGACAGAAAATGATTGCGTATGGACCGAGAAACTAACCTCGAAACGTGAAGGCTCGGCTTGGCTGTGTCCTGTACGCGAGCGAGCTCTCTGGCCGATTCCAGCCGCGTGTGGTGGCTGCACCAACGGCAGATGGCCGCCCAGATGACGGGGGATGAGGACGTGGCTCTAGGGTTTTAGGTTTTGTTTGCCATGAAATATAAAAGGACAGAACAATTATCGGAGGACTGGACTTTTACTTCACAATACAAACTCGCTTGTATAAAGAAAGCCTAGGGATGAAAGCTTAGGTACAACAATCTAAGTACAATTGTTTATTTTAGATTCTGGGGGATGACGATAGAGGCTTGGAAAAGCGACGGCAGCTCTGCCTTACTCCTTGGACGATCGGATGTAGCCTTGGCTCTGTAGAAGAACTGCTTGGCGTTGATGAAGAAATGCTCTCCTTTTGATCTCTGTATATTCTCTCTCTGCCTCTCTCTATCTCCATGTTCTCTCTCCTCTCCTCTCTCTTTTTTGCAAGAGAATGGCACCCTGCTATTTATAAGAGTGGGGGCATCATTAGGGTTTGCAATGATTACCCATTCTCAAAAGCCGATGGCTAAGGATCAATGAATCTGGGCCGCTCATCTTGACTATAATAGATCTGGGTAATTAATGTGATTGCATTAAATCTTTGTGAGTAATTAATGATGATTGACATAAATAAATCCTCATGATCTGTTATGCCAATCTCAGATTTTTTGCCACGTGTCATTGATTTGCTTGATTGTAAATGATCTGATTTGATCCCAATATTTTATTAGGATTTATTGATGGATTTTGGTCGATTTGATGCCACGTGTCCCATTATCATGCCACGTGTCTTAACCGCGAGCCACTTAGAAAATCTGAGCCATATGAGGACTGCTCCCCATTGAGCCGCATAAGGCTGGCCACGTGTCAAGGCTGCTTGGGAGTGGCCCCTGAATATTTAAACCGCATGGTGATGACCTGAGCCGCATGAGCATAGGTGACCGTATGATGGGTGCCTTCTTCGTAAGCCGCATGGGGTAGCCTCTGCTTGAGCCACATAGGGTAGTTCTCGTGAGCCGCATGGGATAGCTTCGGCCTGAGCCGCATGGGATGGTCTCTGTCTGAGCCGCATACGACTGTCCATGTGTCAAGGACGCATGAAGGTTTCTAGGTTTCGGGGGATTGTGTCAGAGATTTCCTTCGTTTCCCTAGGAGTCTGCCATTATGACAGAGTCATTATTGTATCTTTGTGTCAGAGCTGTCAGCCGTCAAGGCATTTAATGCAGTAAAGGATAAAGGAAAGAGCTGTTGAAGGCCACGTGGCTCCTCTCTGGACCGCATGGAACTATTCGAGCCGCATGGATCCCTGAGCCGCATGAACTCTCAGAGCCGCATGGGAATCCTTGGCCGCATGGATCTTTTTCTATTCTTTTCCATGCTTCCACAGGTTTATATAAGGTTCTCTCGATCTCCTGTCATTTATAGGCACGGTTGCTGGGAACCGAGCGAGCGGCTGCTCTCGAATAGGGCTCGGTCTGGGAAAGCCTCATGCTGAGAGTTTCCTCTCAGGTTGCATGGGTAGGCTTGGTCCACTGGGGAATAACAGCTCGTGGTGTTTGGCCTGGCTCGGTTGGCCTATGCTGGTTGGGATTAGTTTTAGTTATTATTTATTGCTATAAGCACACACACACACACACACACACACACACACACACACATATATATATATATATATGTATATATAATGGGGAGACCTGGGCTCTGCTCTCTCCGCTCTCCTCCGGAGTTCGAGGCGCTCGGATGGCCGTCTCGGGCGGACGGCCTCCTCGGTCCGGCCCCTGGCTGTGGCCTCCTTGCCCGCCACCGCCTTCAGCTTTTCGGCTGGCCGGTCGTCTGGACACCCCTGTGGAGAGGCCCCCCGCTCGTCGGCGTCTTCTTCTCGCCGTGGGGGTCCCCTCCACTCTCCTCCCCCCGCCGCCCTCGGCGTCGGTCCAGGCGCCGCCACCATCGTCCCCGTGTTCGGCACTGGCAGGCTCCCCCCTCCTCCCCCTCTCCTCCTCCCTGCCCCCTCCCCCCCCGGGGATCCCTCTCCCTCCCCCGTCCCCCCCTCCCGTCGACGTCCGTCCTGACGTCGGCGACTTCTTCCCTCCCCCCTTGGGTCTCGTGTCTCCCCGGGGACGCGCGTCACCCCCCTCTCCGGCGGTGGCCACGTCACAGTCCTCCGTGCTGGGGCCCTCGTCTACCTTCTCCTCCATCCAACCGTCCTCCTCGGCGTCGGTCGACGGACCCGCGGCGCTCTTCTCCGCCGTACTCGCGCGATGGCCTTCCTCCCCGGCCTTGGTGCCCTCCTCAACGTCAGCGCCGAGTGTCTCCCCCGCCCCGGCGTCCTCGTCGCCGGCTTCGGCGGCGTCGCCCCCCGCCGTCCGTCCCCCGTTACGCGCTCCGGAGCCTCTCCTAGCGGGACAGCGGTCGAGCCCCTGCTCCCGCATCCCTTCTTCCTCCTCCGGCCTCCTCCGCCGGAGTCCCTTCCGGGCTGTCTTTCCCCCGCCCTCGCCGGAGCCCCCTCTCCCCCCCTCTGTCCCTCCGCCCCTCGCCCTCCTCGACCCCTCCGGCAGGCTCGCTGCAGCACCCGGCTCTCCGGCTCTCCGCCCGCTGCTTCTCCGGGTCTGTGTCCCCGCCGTAGCCGACGGTCGACGGCAAACCCGTCCCCCCAGCCACCCCCGCCGGCAGCTGCCCCCCCCTCCGCCCGAGGCCCCTCGCGTCGCCCGCTCCCTCGTGCTTCGCGCTATGCTCCGGGCTCCGCTCCAGCCCCTACGGCCCCGCGCCGACCCTATTGGGCCCCGTGCCCACCCCCCTAGGGCCACGCGCCATCCAGTCTCGGGATGCGCGCCTGGCCTTATCCCCCAAAACCCTCCCTAGCAGATTTCAAATTTGAATTCTTTCAGACTTCCAAAAAAAAAAAAGAAATCTGGCAGTGTGCCACCCCTTAGGGCCGAGCGTCCACACCCGCTCATTTCGAACATTTTCTAGACCCTCTAAGTTCTCTAATTTCAAAATTTTTCGAAATTTCAAAATTATCCTTTATGTATTTTCTACTTTGCCTACCAGGGCTCTTTTGTGTGTTTTGGACCCTAGCACCTGTACAACTCGTTAAGAGCCACTTTTACAATTCAATGAAATGTTGTTTGGTTAAAAAAAGAAAAAAAAAAAAATATATATATATATATATATATATATATATATATATGTGAGGAAAATGTACCTAAGGTCGACCTTAGGTAAGTTACCTAAGGTCGACCTCATTTTCCTTACTTTACAACATTTTTTTCTTGAATTTTTTTATGGGATTCGTCTACACCTTATTGATTGGCAACATACCAAATTTCAAGAAAAAATAATATTGTTTAGCCCCCTATCTATCTCTTGCAAAATCGACGGTCTAAAACTTTGCTGCTACACCGTCGATTTTGCACCTTATTGATAGGGGGGCTAAACAATATTATTTTTTCTTGAAATTTGGTATGTTGCCAATCAATAAGGTGTAGATGAATCCCATACAAAAAATTCAAGAAAAAAAATGTTGTAAAGTGAGGAAAATGAGGTCGACCTTAGGTAACTTACCTAAGGTCGACCTTAGGTACATTTTCCTCTCTATATATATATATATATCTATATATTTTTTGTAATATATATATATATATATATATATATATATATATATATATATATATATATATATATATATATATATATATGTGATATGTATATACACACACTTACACGTATATATATATTTGTATATACACATATTTATAATATTTAGAAAATATCCATTAGATCATTAAAACAGAATACAACACCATCATACCAAAATACATCAACACGAATGTCATTGAACGTCCCACATGACTACATGGACTTGGGCTTGGTACGGGTCCAGTCCGGGCTAAAATGGTATACCCGATTTCCCTAAAAATAAATAATAAATAAATAAACCTCCGGTAAGGGTTAAGTCACAACTTGGCTTGGTTTTCCTAGTTAGGACATCACTATGGCTTGGTCTTCCCTATCATGGCTAACACACTAGTCAAAGCACGCTATTGTACCATCCGTGCCATGATTCCTAGTCGCCTTGTACTCTAAAACTCCACTATGGTTAAAGTCATCTATCGTAATAATTAACTAAAATAATTATTTATAAAATCTAAAAATCACCAATCCAATAAAATAAATAATAATAAAATATTCTAAATTTTCTGGAAAGGGCAGCTACAAATCTACCCACCTTAAAAATGATTTCGTCCTCGAAATTCTAATTCATAACTATTCCTTAAATTCAAAAAGGAAATCTACCATTACCTTAATCTCTTCGAATTTTAATTCCTCAAAATAGTTCATATCCTCCTCCTAGCCATTTTGTAACTACGAACTCCGAGGACTTCTACCCACCTTTGGGCATACTACTCCCTCAAAGCTATGTCACTAAAACTTTATAATCTTCCAACGATTTGCTAAAATTGCTACAAATAGATATCTACTGCTTTTGGCCTCTATAATCGTCTCCTATCTATCAAATAACCCAAAATCTAATAAGCAACAAATTTACACAAGTAGCTAAGAAATATTGGTAAATTCTAATAAGCATAACCATTCGTCACTCTACAATACGAAGGACAAGAAGATAAGGAAAAAAATAATCGAGAGCGAGTATGAAGTTTCCCGAGCGGTAGAGAGTATCCAATGATACAGATAGAAAGAAAGTTTATGAGCCCTTGACCTATTTGCTAGATTGGGCGACTCTAGTCCAGTCACTTGCTAAGTCTAAGAACCCTTTGTTTTTCAGAAGATCTTGCAATCCATGCAATACGAAAATTTCGTTCTCAAAATTCTAAACAAGGTTCTATGATAGAACGGAGTTTGAGAAATCAAGATCGTGATCTTTTTCGTGGTTATTTAAACACACATGCAAGGGATAAAATGCAATACAAGATCGTATCGCGACTTCTAGGTAGATGGAATATTGGTTACGAATGACTTCACAATCTAAGAGGGGAGACTACATAATATGTATGGGGACCTATTTCAAATAGTTCGGTTTTATAATCCAAATGTAGTGGTATGCATGGATGGGTTTTTACTGGGTCTCAATGGGTTCCTGATTGGACGTCAATCGTTGGTTAGATAAACCTCAGATTTCAGTCTCTATTGACTGGTCTAGTTCCCAATGGTAAACTATTACTACTAGGTTAGGATAATCCTAGAATAGTTTTCACCCAAGTGATTGAGCTAGATGGGCAGTCGGATTGGTTCGCTAGGTTCCTAAAGCCCAAAATGCGCCATTCGTGACTTTTGTGTTTAAGTAGCACGAGAAAACACAGTTGAGTGGCACACTAGTGATATGTGCGTAGTGGGCTTCGAACGGATCACAACCCTATATTGGGTCGAACGATTTGAATCAAGGTTGAGTCTCTAATTGTAGTCAGGAGGTATACTGGTATCATGGTAAGGGTTATAGCTAGTCCTTTTACCTGAAAGCCGTACCATAAAAATAGAGTACAAGGGGACGTGTTTGAGTGGGACATGATATACCTAGATGAAAGTGGACTCGTCTAGATCTTGTATATAAAATTTATTGGAAGATAACAACTGGTCTCGTGCTCCGAATATTAATGACACGACCGACGGGGACACAAAATGATCTAAATGGAAAGTGAGAGTCCATGGGCACTAATTGTCATTTTAATGGAAATCATTCTAATCAATCGATAATCCTCGTATATCCTAAAATTTTAGAAAGCTTACAGTCTACCCACCTTAGAAATAGGACATGGTTTAGGAATAATGAGGTTAGAAGAATTTCATAGTCCGGATTTGTGCCTCGACTCTTGTTAAACAAGAATAAGGCACGGTGTAACGGAATACGGTACATATGAGTCAACTCAAGGATCGTTCCTCCATAAATGGAAATGAGCGTGTACAATGACACATGGTCGAAAAAATTAGAATGACCTACTCGTCCATAGTATGCAAGAGTTATCGACGGGGTAACCAATCTCGGGATGAGTGTCTACCATAGTCATAGTAAACGATTGTCCTTACCCTTGTCTATTCATCTCATGTCTAAACTGTGGGCTTTGGTCGAAAAAAGGTTGGGTTAAGGCTTAAGGGTTACTAGTCAAAGCAAGCTTCCAACAAATAATTAGAGACTCACAACAATTGGTTTCTTGAGAATAGATAGTCCTAGGTTGGCATTTTGACTAAGGGTAAAATCCTAATCATTCTCAAATTCAGATGGCTTGAAAGTCCCAATATCAGTTTGAGGGTCGAAGGGAGAACGAGTAACTCAATCATATGAATGGCTGATGGTAGTCACACTTGTGTGTATACAACTATCATAGCCATGGGGATACTCCGTATCTCTCTACCAATTACGAGCTTTCGTCTTTCCAAATCAGTGAAAGACAAAACCAATAAAGAGTTCAAGGGGGATGTTACTGAATACAATTTCGTGATTCAAAGGCGAACATATAATTCAAGAGGAATTGTCAAAGCAGTCGCGGATGAGATCATAGATACCTCGATATCTCAATCCACGTGGGATAATCAAAGAAAAAGAGCGAACCGAGTGCACTACGGTTGATCAGACCGTAATACATCGATTCTGATTAGACAATATGTTAGCGGGCGTCCCCAAAAACATATGCCTTGAATCAAGCTCGATGAAAGAGTAAGCTTGCAAAAACTAGGTTGAAATAGCAGCGTTGGCCAAGATAGTCAAATACAATTATACAAGATTATTGAAAGGAGGCACATGTAGTTCGAGTTTTGCGAAAATCAAAACCTTATCTGGTGTTATTGCTTATACGATCATCCTACTATCTTCTTATTCATAAGACCTTGGTCAACCAATAGGTTATGGAATTCTAAATTCCATATTCTAGGTAAACCTATTAGTGTCAGTCAATTACTGTGTCAATAAGTCACAAGGACTACTGAATACTAGGTCGGGAGACACACTACCCAATTTACAAAACTTCCACTACTATTGGCTTTAGATCTTATGGGACATACATGGCATTGTCCTATCCCCACAGTATCCTAAACTTGTAATTACGTCTAAAATTATTTCACCGCGGATTATGCCCCATCCGTATACTCTGGCTGTTAAACCCTTGGTTTCTTGATTCAGATGTGATATACTATCCGATACTCTACCTTATATGACACAAGGGTGACTACTGTCAAAGAGGACCACTAGCTATAGTTTTAGTAACATTCTATAACCTGTATTTCCTTAGACTAATTTTAACTCTAGGGGTCGTGCCTTACCAGTGCGCTGCTGGCTGCAGGGAATCCAGAGTCTTTATAATTTAAATAAATGGCGACAGTGCACTGCTGTCCTGCCATTATGAGTTAACTAACATTTCTTTTAACTACATCTATAAAAAAAATCTATGACCTCCTAGAGATTCAAACAAGTTGCCTATGAAATAAAGCGTAAGCATTTGTCCTATCAGTCACAACCCTTAAGATAAAAGATTGAACAGGGGAAATAACTGGGGACAAAAGAAATACAAACATTCTAACTCTTCCATGTGTATTCAAGCCTTTGAGGGATAAACTTGAATCGAACTAACTCGAGGCCCGTATATGGATAACCTATAAAAATAATAATTCTTAGGGCAAAATAGAAACTGAATAGGCAATTCGGATTAAGATATGAGGGTGATTTCTCAAGGGCAAAGAGAAGGAATTAAACAATTTATCAAGGTTAAATCATTAATTCTATGAAGCGCTGCCTCACCAAGTAAATAATCTATCCATATTGGATCATATCGTCATATCAAGAGGTAATAGTGTACTTGTGGGGATCTGATAAACTATCAAAATTAATAACTCCTCATCTACATTGCATGGCCTAGACTACCTATCGGTAAATTTATATAAGGGACTCCTAGTCCTAGTCACTCTCTTAAATTAAGTTAATTCCTAATTCGTGAATGAGCATTTCCTAGTCGCAGGCTCGCAATAGTACGACTAACTTAAGTACTATCACGAGTTGCATGATTGTGCGAAAAGACCTGCATGGGCCACCACAAAAACTTGTCACGACCCGCACCCATTTTTTTAAAACGGATACGAGACGTGTCCAAGCCAGCCTACGTCGCAGTGTCGGTGGTAGAACGCTATCACAGCCATGAAGATTAAATCACAAATAATGCTCATTTACATAATTAATTTAACTTACAATATTCACAAGTTTTACATTTGCTGAAAAATATAAACTTGTACAAATATTGAATGACTACAACTCCACTATCTAGCTAGTCTCTAGGATTTTGTCTGCAAGTACCCCCCGTATCTCCCATGCTAAGTGAATCCACGGCTAACCTGAAAAATATTGGTTTCCAGTCAGGAATGGAACGAGTACAATTCACTGAGTGCAGTTCCAATATATGAAAATGACTATATAACATGGGTTAGCCTTTAGACATATGATTCATAGAATAAAATGAAGAAAGACAATAAAACTGAATAATAAGAAACAGAAAATGAAATACAATAAAATACTCACCAGCTGACCAACTGAAGTGCCTTTGATATGTGATCAGTCTCGGGACAATTATGCGATACGGTCTACACGGTCTAAAGTTACACGGTCTACAGTTACACGGTCTACAGAAAATATTGCAATAAAGAAATACTGTCTACAAAATAATAATCACGAACTACACAGTTTAAATGCAATAATAATCACGGTCTATACAGTCTAAAGTTACACTGTCTACAAGAAATAAATACAATAATAACACGGTCTATACGGTCTAAGGTCAGATCACACATCATTGGTACTTCACCTTCCGACACAACAAGGAACAAAATTAATAGAAAACTGAAATCACATATCTATCGACTAAACACTGATGTATAGTAAAGATCAATACTGAAATAAATAATAACTGTACGCCTGTGGTCCTCTGCTGATGAAACCGACAATCTGAACCACTCAATGTGCCCTAATAGTCAAAACCCGTACAATAGTCCCCAGAAGCTGAAATAAATATTACCAATGTTCTTAAAATAGTCAAATTAGCTAGGATTGCCTGTCCTTAAGTCCAATTCTGGACACAGGGACAAAACGGTAATTTTGGGTCAAAACGGTGTCCGCTGTTAAACTCGCTTTGCACCAAAAAGTGTGCTAGAGTCAACGATCTCTAAAGTCATCAAACTATCTGTCTATGGATCTAGTTTTTTGATATGAACCCAACCATATGTCTAGAGTTGGATTTCGGCGGACCGTGCACAAAATTGCCCGTTGAATCGGACCGTGGGGCCCACAAAACAGCGATCCAATCAACTGTCTCAGAATCAGACCAAACTTGGCGTACATGACCAAAAAAATGATACGGTCCTGCTGGCGTAAGTTTCGTCTCGATCTGACGAATGTATAAACTAATTGAAAAATTTGCACAGAGACCGATACGGTGAATTTCGACGGATACACATCAAATTCGTCGCACACACGCAACCAATTGAATTCCGTAAAAGCCCACACGACCATGAAGTCGTTACGCATCTTTCGATACTTTTGATTTGCGACCATGTTGCCCGGATTGGCAGAACGTACGTCGTATCGAAGCATTTTTTAATATTTTAATATTTAAAAATAGGTTTTTGTCAAACTTTGAAACGGTTTTAATAGGGATTTAATAGATGAAAAATAAAGGTAAAAGACAGGTTTCAAATTCGTATAGGTTGTCTATAACTGCTTCAATTAGATTACTAAATATCCCTACGGCTTGGCGACAATTCGCTTTCCAAAACAGGGTCCAGGAATCAAAATTCTGTCCTGTTTTGACAGTTTTTCTCGACGTCTTTGTATAAATTTCTGAGCAATCAAATAATGTACAGGACATTCTACTTGAAGGGATTGGTCATGGTTATATGGGCTACCCCCTGGATTCGATAGGATGAAAAACGATATGGACGAGAAACTAACCTCGAAACGTGAAGGCTCGGCTTGGCGTGTCCTGTGCGCGAGCGAGCTTCTGGCCGATTCTGGCCGCGTTGTGGTGGCTGATCCGACGACGGGTGGCCGCCCAGGTGATGGGGATGAGGCCGTGGCTCTAGGGTTTTAGGTTTATTGAGGTTCTCCGATCTTGTGTCATTTATAGGTGCGGTTGCTGGGAACCGAGCGAGCGGCTGCTCTCGAACAGGGCTCGGCCTGGGAAAGCCTTATGCTAAGAGTTTCCTTCGGGTTGCATGGATAGGCTTGGTCCACTGGGGAATAACAGTTCATGGTGTTTGGCCTGGCTCGGTTGGCCTGTGCTGGTTGGGATTAGTTTTAGTTAATTTTTACTATAAGAATATGTTTATATATAATATATGTTTATATATATATATATAAACATAGACATTATATATATATGTTATATATTATATATAGTTTATATGTTTATATATATATATGTATATATATGTTTATATATACATATGTATATATATAGTTTAATATTATATATATATATATATAATATATATATATATATATATA
>JANAVB010044814.1:2170601-2242749 GCA_029216955.1 Iris pallida
AATAGAGATAGGATATTATATATTATATAATATATATAATAGATATATATATATATATATACAGATACGGGATAAAATATATATATATATATATATATATATATATATATATATATATATATATAGATATATATATATTTATATACCGTATGTATATATATATATATAATATATTATATATATATATATATATTATATATATATATTGACAAAATAATATAACCAATAATAATAAAATAATATTATAATAATATCCTCAATAAAATATAATAGTAATAATAATAACGAAATTCAATAAAACAATACTGGTGTGTATATATATATATATATATATTATATATATATATATATATATACCATTTGTGCAGTCTAATAATCCCAAATTGCACAAAACCCATTTATACAAGTGTCATTGAATATCAACTAATAATAATATTTATAAATTTATTTAAGAATACTTAGAAAATATCCATTAGATCATTAAAACAGAATACGACACCATCCTACCAAAATATATCAACACGAATGTCATTGAACGTCCCACATGACTACATGGACTTGGGCTTGGTACGGGTCCAGTCCGGGCTAAAATAGTATACCCGATTTCCCTAAAAATAAATAATAAATAAATAAACCTTTGGTAAGGGTTAAGTCACAACTTGGCTTGGTTTTCCTAGTTAGGACATCACTATGGCTCGGTCTTCCCTATCAGGGCTAAGACAATAGTCAAAGCACGCTATTGCACCATCCGTGCCACGATTCCTAGTCGCCTTGTACTCCAAAACTCCAATATGGTTAAAGTCATCTATCGTAATAATTAACTAAAATAATTATTTATAAAATCTAAAAATCACCAATCCAATAAAATAAATATAATAAAATATTCTAAATTTTTGGGAAGGGCAGCTACAGAAAGATACTTCATTTCATGAAGAGCGAAGCCGATTTCTCCGTGAGGTGTCATAAAGGTACCGGTCCTCTCATTATATCTTTCAACTGAAGCCAAAAACATGTGAGCATTCGGGCGAAAGCCACAAGCAGTGGTCCAAATCGGATCATAGAATTCTAATTCGAGGAGTTTATCCTTAAAATGATCCAAAACCTAAACCACTACACTACTCCAGCATTTCATGTCGTGATTCACTAAGCCCGTTAAGCGCATGGTTTGGTCTGGGTATCTTCCTTCAGCCTTCGCAAACATGTTCGTGAAAATAAGTACTCGGATGGGAAGCAACATTGATGAATCTTCAGGAGGTATACAGCTTGGTCTCAAACCTCTCAGATGGGAGTTGTATCTCTCCGAAGTGCTGTATAACAAATCCTTACTCGGTGGACCCAATCTGTATCATATCCTCTCAACTCTGGCCTGTTGAATCGGAGTCAGATCCCATGCCATACGGCGGGGATAACTAGAAAATGCATATTGAGACAAAGACAAGTATCTCAGCATTTCTGGAAGGTACATGATTCTATCCCCACATTGATAAATCTGTCTTCTCTCTTCGCTTTGGGCTAGGACGTCTTCTTGATTACCTCTCCAAATAAGAAAGCTAGTTTCTTAAGGATGATATTGTCCAGACTTTCCAAAGGTTCGCCATTCATCAAGCATAATAAAGTGGGATTATCTTGAGATGCGAGCATAGCTCTTCGGGACTCAGGAAGATCATATTGAGGATATTGTACGTGGTATAAGTCCTCTCGGTACTCTGAGACGTTGAACGCCGAAGCATAAATTTCTGCATTTGGATCTTCTCTGAGGTTAACTATATGAAAACAAGCAGACAGGGGTTAATCTCAAAAAAATGTTTGGTTCAATGAAACACGACATATGACATCACAGGTTGCCCAACACTTATATTGCATGACATTTTGTATTGTGCCACATCTATGTTGCGCGATATATCAGGATTGCGCCACATCTATGTTGCGTGACATATTGGGTTACGCGACTCTTATGTTGCGCGATATTTCTGTCGAAACAAACATCTGTATGGCACAACATCTCAAGTTGCGCCAAACTGATTTTACAGAATTAGAAAGCATAACTCTCGAAACGGCATGCAACACTGTCTGGACAGCAACCAAACCCTAAGAAGAGGGGCACAAGTCAAGAAACACGCCTAATTCTGAAAAGAGTAGGCGTACATATTGTCGAAATCAAACCAAACCCTGGAAAGGGGTTGGTCGATATTTGTTGTCAAACATTCACCTTCTATAGCTGGGTTGGTAGTCTCTCATCGTAACGACGAGGGAGCATACTGAGGTACGTGTGTGGATTGAACACGAGAAGAAGGCTCGGCAACACCCTTTCCATTCTCGACAGCAGATCTTTTGGGCGCCATTTGATGCTAGTTAAAGCTTGGGAAGAAGAAGGAAAGATAGGGCTTTTGAGAAAAATTGAACTTCAGTAAAAAAAAATGAAGAGTCTAAAATATACGGTTATTTATAGCTTCAAAAGGTGATAGCACAATTTGTGCTCAAATAGCGGAGTCGATTGAAACTGGCACAATCCTGACAAAACTAGCATAATTCAAAGTATTTCAAACTTTGAAGTATTTTCAAGTTTCGAAAACTTTGAAAGGGGTCTTGTAGAGGCTAAAAATCAAGTTGCGCCACCCATTAAAGCGTTCAATCATCAGATGGTGCCAAATTATTACATTGGGCCAAACCGTCAAGTTGTGCAGCATCAGGTTCTACCAACATCTGGTTGTGCAGGTGTCCGGTTGCGTGAGTGATACGTGGCGCACTTTCTCGAGAAGCTGTAACGACATCATCATTGCCTGACAGCACAGAGATTAAGAAAAATCCATTCGAATCCTGCACAATACGACACTCGAGAAGATTCTGTCTGCATGTAATTAATGCCGATAGCTGGTTCGTGCAAGTCATTGTATGGAACGAGAATTAATCAGTACAGAACAGAAGACCTAGTCATAGGCGCCAGTTGTTGAGTCGCGCCCATGCACAGCCTGGCTAGTTGGAGCTACTTGATTTACTCTTATTTTAAAGCAGGGTGACGTGGCGTGCAAGCTACCAACTTTGTAGAGCGTGTACACTACACTGCCCACGACCACGCACATCTCAATCAAATAATGTCACGTGTCCATAGCAGTTGGTGCAACCTCTCGTGTAGGTTGCTACATTGCGCCCACGCGCAACCTGATGAAGCTCGCACAGGGTGATTAAATAGTGTTCAGAACAGAGTAACGTGGCACACAGGCTACTAACTTCGCAGAACGTGCCCACTACACTGTGCATAACCACATGCATCTCAATCAAATGATGCCACACGTCCACAACAGTTAGTGCAACCGTTCGCACAAGTGAACAGGAGGGGCACAACCCAGAATAACTGCTAAACAGTTATTTCAAAAACTCTATAAATAGAGTTTCAAATCAATCTCAAAGCAGCAAGAATGATCATAGTCTTCTGCTAAAGTGCTGTTGCATTCTCCAGAGGCTCGTGTATTCAATATCACATCGTCCAAGGGATATAGTAATCATCTTCTAATTATATTCCTATAGTTGTACTTCCCTAGAAATCAATTGTACTATAGTACTATTTTTTTAAAGTTTGTAATAAAGACTTTTGTTCTTGCAAACAGCTATGAGTCAGAAAATACAAGAAAAATAAGATCAGGCCGACCACAATGGAAATCTATGAGGCAAGTAGTAACACAGGTCATTACCCTACGTGAGGCGAGGGTAAAGCTATGATGCAAGTAGTAGCAGGAATACAGGAGGGGTATTGATCACATAACCTCTAATAACTCTCCATCCCCGAATAGTATATGGATTCTGACATGTCACGTCATAACACGGGATTCTCTAAGAGGGTAGCAAATCGCCTTAGGAATCGGCATCTATACAAGTACATAAAATAAGACGAACAATGTACCAATATACCATGGTAACCCATGAATGACATCTCATGACAGGATCCGACATATACCAGTCCTTGTACCATCGTGTCTAAAATTAAGTAAAACACTACAACTGAATCGGATATAGTAGATACCAAGACAATGAAAACTATCAAAGAATGTACTCATCTGTTGTCCTTAGCAATAAGTGAGGGTCTATGCCTGAACCGACGTCACAGAGACCTAATATGAATTTACAGAGTTACTTAGTGTTCTAGAGTAAATAATATATATATATATATATATATATATATATATATATACACACACACACATATATATATATATATATATATATATATATATATATATATATATATATATATATATATATATAAATACATTAATTATATGCTTCTAGGCCTATTCTAGGTCAAACTCGGTCAAATTAAGTTAAAGGTTGACTTACAGTTGATTTTGGTCAACTGGTCAACTCTGGTCAAGTCCTAGTCCAGTCTACGTTAAATTTAGGTCAAAGCTAGTCCCTATAATCATCCACATGGTAAACTTATCAATTTTAGTGATGTAAAATTACTGGAATCGATGAATCTCAATTTCGATGCACGTATAACAAAATATGAACCAAAAAGAGATGGATTATAACAAATAGTGATAGATAAGGAAAGAATCTACAGATGTTATCGGATGATGAAACAACCATCACCAACGTGTCCAGCATGGTCAAAATAGCTAGAATAGCCTACCCATAAGTCCAATTTGGACACGTGGTAAGAAGGTAATTTTGGGTCAAAATGATGTACGACATTGGACCCACTTTGCGCCGGAAAATGTGTCAGAATAAATGTCCACAAAACCTTAGCAAAATATATGTCCACGAATCCAGAATGACGATACGAACTCAACAGTATATCCAAAATTGGATTCCGATGACTCAATTTCAAAATAGTCCGTTGACCCGGATATTGGAATCCGATTTGCACAAAAATGCGTGCCAGAGCCAATGTCCACTAAATCTAACAAAGTATATATCAACGAGTCCAGAATGATTATTCAAACTCAACGGTATATCCAAAATTGGATTCCGATGAGCCGATCTTGGTCTGTTGACCAGGACTTTAAAATTTTGATTTATACGAAAATGCATGCCGGAACCAAAGTTTACCAAATCTAGCAAAGTATATGTCAATGAGTGCAGAATGATGATACGAACTCAACGTTATATCCGAAATTGGATTTCGATGAGCCGATCTCAAAATAGTCCATTGACTCGGAATGTGGGGCCAGCCTTGCACCGAAATACGTGTCGGGGCTCACGTCCTCCAAATCAGGCAAACTTTATATGAATTCTTGCTAGAACGATGCCACGAGTCTACTGGTGGTATCAGAATTTGAATCCGGTGCCCTAGGTTCAAAATTAAAATTTTATAAGTTGGAAATTATGAATTCGGACGGCCAACTTTGACGTCAAATTCAACCAAACAAACAAGCTCACAATGAAACGAAACTTAAGGAACATGAAGATGGTTATACCAGCTGTGAATAGGAACTGGCGAAACGCCAAACGGAGCTGCGACGGAGGAGATATAAGTCGACGAAGTTGGCTCCACAAAACTGTCCAAAAATAACATAATTTAAATGGTCAACTTGGTGATCGATTTTGACATAGAAAATGACAGAATTAATGGCTAAAATTTAACAAAGGTGAAGGGTATATACCAAGATAGAGACGGAAGAAACAGATCGATGATCCAGCAGTCGGATTCCTAAAAAATGTGCACGAAGTCGTTGTCCCAAGAATGAATTCTGACTTCGATTTCCCGTGCGTGTCACGACGGAATTCAGTACGAAATGCACGAATCGCCTCGATACGCATCGAGGACGAAGGCACGTATCGAAGGAGGCTCGCCGGAGGTTGCTAGGACATAGAGGAGGCCGGTGGCCTTACGGTGGCGCTGCCACATGCGGCTGCTGCTACTGCGCTGCCTTACTGCGGCCACTACTGTGGCTGCGGCTTCTGTGGGCTGTACCGTACGTCGGTGCCACTGCTGGCCGTAGCCCGTCGAGGGAAGGAGGAGGAGAATGTGAAGAAGGTAGAGGAGGAGAAGAAGAAGGAGAAGAAAGATGGTGATGGTGGTGGTGTGGTGTAAATGGTGGTGATGGTGAGAGTGATGGTGGTGAATGGAGATAATAGTGAGGATGGTGGTGTTGATAAAGAAAGAGGAGAGAAGAAGGGGACTGTCAGCTAGGGGGTAGGTAGGGTGTTGATGGTGATAGGGGTGTGTTGTGAGTGTACTAAGGAGAGAGAGAGAGAGAGAGAGTGAGTGATATATGTATTAAAGAAAGAGAGAGAAAAAGAGAGATTTTATAAAGAGAAAAAGATAGAATCAAATATCTACACAAGTAGAGAGAGATATCTGTGTGGGGTGTTTGGGTTGTCATGAGAGGAGCCACATAAAATCTGGTTGGGTGTTGGATCAAGTTTGGTTAAGTTTAGGCTATGTTTGGTCATAATTACAAATTTAAGTTATTTAAAATCATTGATGAAATCGGAGCATACGGGAGATCAATTGGGTGGCATGCAAGTGGCTCGTGCATAGTAGGCTCAAAATAGATCAAAACCATACATTGGAACGATTAGATTGGACCAATGTCGAGTTCCGAAATTAAATTGGACGTTAAATCACATTTTATGGCAGAGGGTCAAATGGTCTAAATTGACCCGAAAGTTGTGCGATGCAAACAGAGTACAAGAAAACAAGTTTGAGTGGGACTTGATGTATCAAAATAAAGATAATCTTATCTACTATAAACTCGTAAAGGAAGTTTCCCGAGATTGACATCTCTGACGCTCCAGAAATCAAAGTCATGGAAAAGGACATTTTATGATAAAATAATAAATAAAAATGAATTATCAAAAATAATTCATTTAGAAAATTTGAAAAAAAAATCCCTAAAGTTCAGGGGGCTCACATACCCACCTTATAAGAATTTTGTTCTCAAAATTAAAGGTTGGTAGTGGGGTCAAAACATTATAGAAAGTTTAGGCAATATTTTAGGCACGATCAAAGAACAACGAGTTTTACACGATCAAGATAATCAATTCAAAATTATTTAGACATGACTAGTGATGATAGAATCATGATATGAACAATATATATATATGCATGATTTTAAAAATAAGTTAAGTCGTTGAGGCACGATCTTAGTGACGATTAAGAGAATCGAAAATATAAATAAAGTTCGAGTACGGGGTAATCTGTGGCACTTAGGTTTGATGAAAATCAACCTCAAAGTCACACATGCTCGATCAAGATAAAAAGTTAACCATGACCAAAACAAAGTTTGGCATGATTAAGGTAAAATTTTAGGCACAAACAAAATTGGAGTTAAGGTCTTATAGGCACGATCGAAGATTTAATGAGTATGATTTATTAAAACATGAAATGCGATCCAAGTTCGGACGTAATTAAAATTGGTAATAGTCTAAGTTCACTTGGCACGATTAAAATATGAATATGAAATCAAAACTTAAGCATGTCTTAGGAATAGAACCGGAGCATGAGTATTTTCAGAATCGAATTCCGGCAGGAATAGAAAGTGGTTCAGACATAAGCAAGTCCAAATTCTGCTACGACAAACCAATCATATAGTCATGACCGAGGATCACGGTTTTAGGCACAATTAAAAAATCCAAACGTGATCAAAAATGAAATTTGATATGATCATAGATAAGGTCAGTCTAACCTTGGTCAACAGTATTAGATATGATGAAGAGTATGATAGAAGCATAGACAGGACCAAACATAAAATTTTGGTATGATCAAGGATAGTATGAAGCTTAATCGTGATTAGAACAGAACTTAGTCATTAGTAAGAATTAAATCGAAAGTTAAAGCACGAGTGGTAATGGCCTTGAAATCCAGTTACGATTAAAAAATTTAAGTCTCTTCACTATCTAAGTTGATCAATTCTTGATTAAAACAGGATTTAGGCAAGATGAAGAACAAGGTCATCGAAGTCTGAACACGAGCATCCAAGGATGGAAATCTAGGTCACAATTGAATTTGAAGTCATTTAAGTCTAGTCAATAATCAACACCTTTTGGCACGATAAACAAGACGACCAAAATTGATTGGTCATAATCAGAGGGGATCAAAATTTTTAATGATATTGAAATTTAAGAAACAATTCAAGGATAAGGAATTGAATTTCTTCTGTTATGATAGAAAACAAAAGTGTAAGATTTGTAGAAGAAAGTTGGGGTAATCATCTCGCTCGGCTTCGACGACTACCAAGATCCAAAATTTTCAGTCATGAAGATGACAACTCATGAAGCATATTCTTGTTATAACTCCCGATTAATCTTTTCTTTCTTTTTCACCGGATTTGTAATCCTTTCGACTTAGTCATTGTAATGCCTGTGGTTCATATTTCGTATTTTTGGAATACGTGTACGTATTTATTCTTGTATTATATGGTTTCTTGCTTAGCTCTTCCTTTATAGCTTGGTTATTCTTGGTTCGGGTGGCTTGGTTCGGTTTGGGATTGCTATTGGTTCATTATAAACCAAGGGTGAACCCCCTACCTACCACCACTACTACCATTTATTAATCCCACTTCTATTCTCTCTCTTCATTACTCTTCTTCTTCTTCTTCCATTTACTTCTTCACCTACCAGGAAGAGAGAGAGAGAGAGAGGTCTAGGCAAGTACAACTTGCTTCATGAAGGAACTCCAATTTTATTACTTTATTCTCTTCCTTACAGCATTTTAACTTACTTTAGAACTTAGCATTTTCACTTTCCATGGCTAGATTCTTATAGATCTATATTTACCTTATTTTCGGATTTCTTGGGTTTTGATCTACTTAATCTTGTTATTTTCGAGTTTTGATGGTTCCATGTTGTAGAGAATTTCGTTCTACCCTATTTTGACCTATGGAAGTTCGGATTTGGGCTCCGGATGATAGAGTTATGCAACTTGGAAGCCATGGCTTATGGTGTACTTCTTCTCAGAAAATTGAAGAAGAAGCACAGTCCCAAGCTGCATGGAAACACTTGACCGCATGAACATTCATGCGGCAAGTCAGTTCCAACCGCATGCACTATTGCCTTGACTTGACCGCATGACAAGTTCATGCGGCAAGTATTCCTTCTAGCCGCATGAAGTCCTTCTTACTTAACCGCATGACTGAGGCCCAGTCTTTCCTGGCCGTATGGATTTCCAGCAACCCTGAGCCGCATGAACTCAATGCTCGTGAGCCGCATAGACCACAGTCTCTCAGCCGCATGGGTTTGCTTCCCTTGACCGCATAGTCATTGCTCCCCGCAGCCGCATAGGTTGCTCCTTCCCGGCCGCATGTACTTGATTGGTCAGCCAGCCGCATGGACCTATTCCCCGCCAGCCGCATGAGTTCCCTATCATTCCTGGCTGCATATGTCTTTCCTTTCTCAGCCGTATGATTGAGTGGATCTCCGAACCGCCTATGACTGATACCCCTTGACCGCATAAGCCTTTTCCTTTTAGCCGCATGCGCCTGACCCTACTCAGCCGCATGGGCTGTTCTCTTCCAGCCGCATGAGATCATTCCTGGCCGCATATGCCTTAGCCGCATGGCTCTTCTATAGTCCTGTGTATTGATATTTTATTAGATATTTTACGTCCATTTTATATCCTTACGCCTTTTGTCATGAACTTGATAATCATGAATTTATTTAATATGTTTAGAATGATAATTGAGCATGACCTGACAGTGACCCATAGTGGTATACTCCTGACATGACTAGCATGACATGATAGTGGCCCGTCGTGGCGCACTCCTGACAAGTACACCTGACATGATTATCTTGAACAGCTGTTGCGACGGCTACCTGACATGACATGACCTGTATAATTAGTCTGGACACCGTGGGCGATTGTGCTTGTACAAATAATCCAGTCTTGTTTTGCTTCATGTCTAGGAGGGGACTTCTGAGTACCACGGTCAGGAGTACCTACTGAAATGGACTAAGGCTAAATAACTAGATTAATACATTAATCAAAAAGAGATCTCCCAGCTACAGGCATTCCCGTTACCTGGGCACGTCTTGGGATCTGTAGCCTGCCGTCGAGTAGGGCACATTTCCAGCACACTGTCATGTGTTGCACCCTTCAAGCTACCTAAGGGTACATTCAATTTCTGGACGATGTACCCACCTGAATTCAACCCTAATCTTTCAATCCGGGTAACCTGGATGGTCTGCACGGCTTGTGGCTGTGGAATAATCTCACTGCATCTTGTTAGTAATTAGGCTTGTGACAACCCTGGTTAGTTAAAGTATCAAGCCGTAATTCTTGTTTGGCCGTGAAATGATTGGGTGGAGTCTAACCAGTCTAGTCTTGCCCTGATCCTGATTGCTGCATGACTAGAATGCTTGTATTTATTTTACCGATAAATGATGAGAATTCCAAGTTCTGTTCAGACGAAGGGTTACAACCCCGGTCCTTGTTTGGTTTACGGGTTGTAACCTGGTTATCTGAATAGTTCCATGGTTATCTCGTCGTATATCATCCTGATGTATTTTCTTTATTTCCAGTTCTTACTTTATTTATACTCTTGTGCTGATTGCTGGTTTTAGTCCCTAAGTGAAGCCTCCTTTGTGGCACTTGCTCTTTCTGGGGTCTGACCCAGCTGGTTTTGTGTGGCCAGATTTCGGAGCAGCATCAGAGGATCTACCGACCTTCCAGCCAGATGGTGGCCACTAGACGAAACCCTGGCAACGAGTGGGTTTATTTTTGATCTCCCACTTTATTGTAAAATATTCTTTTGAGGCGTTTAGCCGACGAGTACCTGTTTAGCTCGATTGCACTTTACTGTCTGCCTACGGGCTATAACATGATTAACAGATCCTAGGGTAGATCATGTATGACTAAACTCTTGCTAGTCCTGACATTTTGTAACGACTAGCTTCATGATCAGCTGAATATGTAATATTTGGGACGCCTTATTATTGTATATTTAATGATCATACATCTTGTAACATTTACTCACTTGCTTGTGATTGAGATAATAGGCTTGTTCTTGACCTTAAGAAACTGCTGGCTTGTAGGTAAACCCTCATGTATCTAGACAGCCGTGACCGTATAGCGAGATGGATCCCATTTCATATACGTAGCTGGCTATGTCTGCCCTCGCTCTCCAGTATTCTGGTTCTGGGGCGTGACATGGTTTAAATGGTGGCCCATGCAGGTCTTGTAAATCAAGATATGTGAGGGTTTATCGAATAGATGTCTCAATCAGTATTCGCCTTTGATCTCTGCTCGTATCTTCTGAATCCCTGGATTGTTGTCCTGATCATGTGCTTGTATCGTTGATCTGTCTTGGTCCTTCCTTATTGTTCTTCAAGTTGTCTTCTTCAGCGGCATCGTTCATGGACCTGCCGGTCAGCAAGGCAGAGCACCTTCCGTAGACCAGCAGCAACCCGAAGATCAAGCCTAGCACTCCGGAGTAGCCTCCAAAGTCGAGCCTATTGGAGAAGGACCACCAGTTCAGCTAGTTCAACCTATAGAACCTGATGATGGCACATTAGTAGGACTCGTCAGGACCTTGATAGCTTCTCAAGATCGTCGTGGAGATGCCTTGCAACAGGCGTGGCGGATGCTTTGACCAGAGGAGGTCATCAGGGTAACAACGTGGCCAACAGCTTCAAGTGCTTGAACCCTCCATTCTTTGACGGTAGTGAAGATACTATCGCAGCAGATGCTTGGCTTCAGGATACTTAGGTGATTCTTGAAGCAGCCAGGACTCTAGAGAATGAGAAGGTAGTCGTGGTGCGCCTGCAGTGGCTAGATCTTGCCCGCAGCTGGTGGACGGCTCAGGCCGTTGGATTAGCAGCACCCATTGCTTGGGCGGTGTTCAGAGAGAGATTCCAGACCAAGTATTTTGATGCTGTAGCTCGGTACGATCTACAGACGAGGTTCACCAATCTGAAGCAGATGGGCAGGACGGTCGATGGATATGCGATCGAGTTTTCGAGACTCAGTCGGTTTGCTTCCACTTTGGTGGCAACCGAGTATGATAGAGCCCAGCGATTCCAGCAGGGGCTTCACCTGGAGATTCTATTAGCAGTTAAGCAGTTTGAGCATCAAACTTTTGATACAGTCTTGAGAGCAGCTAGGAGGCATGAGTATACCTCCTAGAGGATCGTGGATAGGGTCGGAGGTCGGAAGAGATCCCACGGTCAGATGAATCAGTCTTCAGCTCCAGTCCCGGCAGCCAAGGCTTTGACTATTGGAGCTCCGAGGCAAGTGGCCTCAGTAACGTCGGTCCAACATTCCATCCCGACGTACCCTCAGCAGCAGCAGTAGAAGCAGAAGCAGTCTTCCGCAGTAGGATATTCTCATTGTGGGAAGCCAGGCCATGTAGTGGCAGAGTGTCACAGGGCACAAGGATTGTGTCTAGCTTGTGGAGCAGCAGACCATAGGGTTGGGTCCTGCCCGAATAGGGGTGGTTCATCATCGTCCAACCTTTCTAGCTCTTCGGTGAGAGGACCAGCACCGGTCCAACAGCAGCAGCAGTATCCATTGTCGAGGCCCTTGCCGTCTCAGACCCAAGTATTCCAGCAGCAGAACCCCCAGCAGTATGTTCAAGCCCAAGTCCAGAGTCAGAATAGGCAGCAAGAATTTCAGCAGAGGGGACCAGCACCCCGAGGGCATGGTCAGGCTATGGTGATGATCGTGGAGGAAGGATTGGCACCAGGAGAGGTAGTGGCAGGTACTATTCTCGTCAACTCCTTTCCAGCTTCAGCTTTATTTGATTCTGGTGCATCGTATTCTTTTATGTCTGCACGATTCGCGACACAGATAGGATTGGAGCCCGAGTCATTATCAGTAAGGCTCAATATACATACTGGTAACAGACTTGTGGGAGTCGATAGAGTGTTTTCCTCGTGTCGGATCGTAATTAGCGGTAGAGAATTTCTCGCTAGATTGATAGAATTTTCGATGGCCGATTATGATATGGTCTTAGGGATGGATTGGTTGAGGAACCAGTATGCTAGAATAGACTGCTATATTGGTAGGGTTGTTTTTAACATTCCAGGAGAGCCAGAGTTTTCATTTTCTAGAGGCGCAGTTGAGCCTTCTCCTCCAGTGTTGCGGATGGCAGTAGCAGCAATGCAGTTGCCTCGGATAGTTGAAGAGTTTCCAGATGTTTTTTCAGAAGAGCTTCCAGGTATGTCGCCAGAGCGGGAGATCGAGTTCACCATAGACTTGATTCCCGGAACAGCACAGTATCAGAAAGAGTCTACAGGATGGCGCCTTCAGAATTGGAGATATTGTACAAGATGATTGAGGAACTCAGGACCAAGGGATTCATTCGTGCTAGCGGATCGCCTTGGGGAGCCCCGATGCTTCTTGTGAAAAAGAATGATGGTATGTCCAGGTTATGTGTTGATTATCGTACCTTAAACTCAGTGACAATCAAGAACAGATATCCTCTCCCGAGGATAAATGACTTATTTGATCAACTCAAAGGGGTATCAGTATTCTCGAATATCGACTTGCGCTCACAATATCATCAGATCAGAGTCAGAGAGCAGGACATCCCGAAGACAGCTTTTAGATCGAAATATGGGTATTGGGAATTCCTTGTTATGCCTTTTGGAGCGACCAATACGCCGACAGTATTCATGGATCTCATGAATCGCATCTTCATGCCCTATTTGGATCAGTTCATGATTTTGTTTTTGGATGACATCCTGGTTTACAGTAGGAGTGAAGCGGAGCATGAGCAGCATCTCCGTATGGTTCTTCAGATTCTTAGAGAGCATCAGTTGTATGCCAAGTTCAGTAAATGCGAGTTCTGGCTCGACCGTATTTCGTACTTGGGTCACATCATCACCAGAGGAGGAGTAGAAGTGGATCCCCAGAAGATTGTGGCTATTGAGTCGTGGCCGGTGCCCAGCACAGTTACAGAAGTTCACAGTTTTCTTGGATTGGCCGGCTACTACCGACGATTCATTTCAGATTTTACTCGGATTTCAGTACCCTTGACCCAGTTGACCCGCAAGGATATGCAGTTTGCTTGGACAGCAGAGTGCCAGGATTCTTTTAAGAAGTTGAAGCAAGGCTTGATGACGGCTCCCATTCTTGCGCTTCCAGATAGAACCGGAGGATTCTCAGTGTATTGTGATGCTTCAGGCAGAGGTTTAGGATGTGTTCTAATGCAGTATGGAAAGGTAATAGCTTATGCGTTACGACAACTTCGTGATCATGAGAGGAATTACCCAACCCATGACTTGGAGCTGGCAGCAGTAGTGTTTGCACTCAAGTTGTGGAGGCACTATCTGTATGGAGATAGGGTGGAGATTTTTACCGACCACAAAAGCCTGAAGTATGTTTTCACCCAGAAAGATCTTAACATGCGTCAGAGGAGATGGCTGGAGCTGCTTATGGATTATGATGTCAACCTGCAGTATCATCCTGGAAAGGCCAACGTCATTGCAGATACATTGAGCAGGAGAGCCGAGGTTTATTTCCTAACAGCACAACCGGAGCTGTTAGCAGATCTTCAAAAGATGGGTATAGAAGTTGTTCTCCCTTCCAGTGTGGCGTTGATAGCCAGTATGTAAGTTCAGTCCACTATAGTCGAGAGGATCCGGATGGTGCAGTCAACAGATTCCAAGCTTCAGCGGCTCAGAGTAGAGTGCGAGGCAGGACGAAGACCAGAGTTATGCATTCATGAGGATGGTACACTTCGACATGGTAATCGTCTTTGTGTACCCAATGGAGATATCAGACAGGAGATCATGTCAGAGGCGCACAGTTCTCAATATTCTATCCATCCTGGTAGTACGAAGATGTACTGCAATATCCGTCAGCACTTTTGGTAGAATGGCATAAAGCGGGAGATAGCTCGGTTTGTCTCTCGGTGTTTGGTTTGCCAACAAGTTAAGGCCGAACACCAGAGACCGGCTGGACTTCTTCAGCCCTTGCCCATTCCAGAGTGGAAGTGGGAGCATGTGACCATAGATTTTGTGACCGGATTACCTAGATCCCCAGCTGGTCGGGATGCTATTTGGGTTATAGTTGATAGGCTCACGAAGGTGGCTCACTTTCTCCTATTTAGAGCTGGTCAGTCGACAGCTCAGTTTGCAGAGATGTACCTCAGGCAGATTGTCAGGTTGCACGGTATTCCAGTCAGTATCACCTCGGACCGGGGTTCAAGATTTACGTCACACTTTTGGCGTATCTTACAAGAGAGTTTGCGGACTCATCTCTAGTTTAGTTCAGCCTATCATCCGCAGACAGATGGCCGGTCGGAGCGCACGATCTAGACTCTTGAAGACATGTTGCGGTCCTGTACACTTGACTTTGGTGGTTCGTGGGAAGATCACTTGCACCTGGTGGATTTTTTGTACAACAACAGTTTCCAGGCCAGTATCCAGATGGCATCGTTCGAGGTACTGTATGGCAGGAAGTGCAGATCCCCGTTAGCCTGGGATAATGTTAGAAAGAGACAGATGCTCGGTCCAGAAATGATTGCCCAGATAGTTGAAGTGGTCAGGCGAGTCAGAGATCATCTTCGAGTTGCCCAAGATCGCCAGCGTCATTGGGCCGATTCCCATCGGCGTCCTCTCGAGTTTTCGGTCGACGATCATGTATTCCTGAGGATTTCGCCTAACCGTGGCGTCATTCTTTTCGGCGTGCGGAGAAAGCTTAGTCCTAGGTATATAGGACCGTTCGACATTCTGGAGCGAGTAGGAGATGTATCCTACCGTCTCGCTCTTCCGCCGTCGCTAAGCAAGGTGCATGACGTGTTCTATGTATCCCAATTACGACGGTATATCCCGGACTCGAGCCACATCCTGGATCATTTAGAATTGGTTGTTGATACCAACCTTTCGTATGAGGAGCGACCCGTGTCTATATTGGACCGGAGAGAGAAGATACTCAAGAATAAGACTATCAAGTTAGTCCGAGTTGCTTGGGGTCATCACTCTTTGGGTGAGTCAACGTAGGAGCGTGAGGATGATATCCGATCACGATATCCCGACCTGTTTGACTCATGAGGTATAATGTCTTTCTTATGCCTCATGCCTTCGATTCCTTGCTTGCATGATTGATTGATTGCCTAGTATAGCTCGCTTGTTATTAGTATAGCTTGTTCTTGCCCCTCTAGCCTCTTAATTAAATTCCGAGGACGAAATTCTTTTAAGGTGGGTAAAGTTGTAATGCATGTGGTTCGTATTTCGTATTTTTGGAATACGTGTACGTATTTATTCTTGTATTGTATGGTTCCTTGCTTAGCTCTTCCTTCATGGCTTGGTTATTCTTGGTTCGGGTGGCTTGGTTCGGTTTGGGATTGCTATTGGTTCATTATGAACCAAGGGTGAACCCCCACCTACCACCACCACTACCATTTATTAACCCCACTTCCATCCTCTCTTTTCATTATTCTTCTTCTTCTTCCATTTACTTCTTCACCTACCAGGGAGAGAGAGAGAGGTCTAGACAAGTGCAACTTGCTTCATGGAGGAACTCCAATTTTATTACTTCATTCTCTTTCTTACAACATTTTAACTTACTTTAGAACTTGGCATTTTCACTTTCCATGGCTAGATTCTTGTAGATCTATATTTACCTTATTTTCAGATTTCTTGGGTTTTGATCTACTTAATCTTATTATTTTCGAGTTTTGATGGTTCCATGTTGTAGAGAATTTCGTTCTACCCCATTTTGACCTATGGAAGTTCGGATTTGGGCTCCGGATGATAGAGTTATGCAACTTGGAAGTCATGGCTTATGGTGTACTTCTTCTCAGAAATTTGGAGAAGAAGCACAGTCCCGAGCTTCATGGAAACACTTGACCGCATGAACATTCATGCGGCAAGTCAGTTCCAACCGCATGCACTATTGCCTTGACTTGACCGCATGATAAGTTCATGCGACAAGTATTCCTTCTAGCCGCATGAAGTCCTTCTTACTTAACCGCATGACTGAGGCCCAGTCCTTCCTGGCCGCATAGATTTCTAGCAACCCTGAGCCGCATGAACTCAATGCTCGCGAGCCACATAGACCACAGTCTCCCAGCCGCATGGGTTTGCTTCCCTCGACCGCATAGTTATTGCTCCCCGCAGCCGCATAGGTTGCTCCTCCCCGGCCGTATGTCTTGATTGGTCAGCCAGCGGCAAGGACCCATCCCCCGCCAGCCGTATGAGTTTCCTATCATTCCTGGCCGCATATGTCTTTCCTTTCTCAGCCGTATGACTGAGTGGATCTCCGAACCGCCTATGACTGATACCCTTTGACCGCATAAGCCTTTTCCTTTTAGCCGCATGCGCCTGATCCTACTCAGCCGCATGGGCTGTTCTCTTCCAGCCGCATGAGATCATTCCTGGCCGCATATGCCTTAGCCGCATGGCTCTTCTATAGCCCTGTGTATTGATATTTTATTAGATATTTTACGTCCATTTTATATCCTTACGCCTTTTGTCATGAACTTGATAATCATAAATTTATTTAATATGTTTAGAATGATAATTGAGCATGACCTGACAGTGACCCGTAGTGGTGCACTCCTGACATGACTAGCATGACATGATAGTCGCCCGTCGTGGCGCACTCCTGATAAGTACACCTGACATGATTATCTTGAACAGCTGTTGCGACGGCTACCTGACATGACATGACCTGTATAATTAGTCTGGACACCGTGGGCGATTGTGCTTGTACAAATAATCCAGTCCTGTCTTGCATCATGTCTAGGAGGGGACTCCTGAGTACCACGGTCAGGAGTACCTACTGAAATGGACTAAGGCTAAATAACTAGATTAATACATTAGTCATAAAGAGATCTCCCAGCTACAGGCAATCCCGTTACCTGGGCACGCCTTGGGATCTGTAGCCTGCCGTCGAGTAGGGCACATTTCCAGCACACTGTCATGTGTTGCACCCTTCAAGCTACCTAAGGGTACATTCGTTTCCTGGACGATGTACCCACCTGAATTCAACCCTAATCTTTCAACCCGGGTAACCTGGATGGTCTGTAGGGCTTGTGGCTGTGGAATAATCTCACTGCATCTTGTTAGTAATTAGGCTTGTGACAACCCTTGTTAGTTAAAGTATCAAGCCGTAATTCTTGCTTGGCCGTAAAATGATTGGATGGAGTCTAACCAGTCTAGTCTTGCCCTGATCCTGATTGCTGCATGACTAGAATGCTTGTATTTATTTTACCGATAAATGATGAGAATTCCAAGTTCTGTTCAGACGAAGGGTTACAACCCCGGTCCTTGTTTGGTTTACGGGTTGTAACCTGGTTATCTGAATAGTTCCATGGTTATCTCGTCGTATATCATCCTGATGTATTTTCTTTATTTCCAGTTCTTACTTTATTTATACTCTTGTGCTGATTGTTGGTTTTAGTCCCTAAGTGAAGCCTCCTTTGTGGCACTTGCTCTTTCTGGGGTCTGACCCAGCTGGTTTTGTGTGGCCAGATTTCGGAGCAGCTCCAGAGGATCTATCGACCTTCAAGCCAGATGGTGGCCACTAGACGGAACCCTGGCAACGAGTGGGTTTATTTTTGATCTTCCACTTTATTGTAAAATATTCTTTTGAGGCGTTTAGCCGACGATCACCTGTTTAGCTCGATTGCACTTTACTGTCTGCCTACGGGCTGTAACATGATTAACAGATCCTAGGGTTGATCATGTATGACTAAACTCTTGCTAGTCCTGACATTTTGTAACGACTAGCTTCATGATCAGCTAAATATGTAATATTTGGGACGCCTTATTATTGTATATTTAATGATCATATATCTTGTAACATTTACTTACTTGCTTGTGATTGAGATAATAGGCTCGTTCATGACCTTAAGAGACTGCTGGCTTGTAGATAAACCCTCATATATCTAGACAGCCGTGACCGTATAGCGAGATGGATCCCATTTCATATATGTAGCTGGCTATGTCTGCCCCCGCTCTCCAGTATTCTGGTTCTGGGGCGTGACATGGTTTAAGTGGTGGCCCATGCAGGTCTTGTAAATCAAGATATGTGAGGGTTTACCGAATAGATGTCTCAATCAGTATTCGCCTTTGATCTCTGCTCGTATCTTCTGAATCCCTGGATTCTTGTCCTGATCATGTGCTTGTATCGTTGATCTGTCTTGGTCCTTCTTTATTGTTCTTCATGTTTTCTTCTTCAGCGGCATCATTCCTAGACCTGCCGGTCAGCAAGGCGGAGCACCTCCCGTGGACCAGCAGCAAACCGGAGATCAAGCCCAGCACTCCGGAGTAGCCTCCAGAGTCGAGCCTATTGGAGAAGGGCCACCAGTTCAGCCAGTTCAACCTGTAGAACCTGATGATGGCACATTAGTAGGACTCGTCAGGACCTTGATAGCTTCTCAAGATTGTCGTGGAGATGCCTTGCAATAGGCAGTGGCGGATGCTTTGACCAGAAGAGGTCATCAGGGTAACAGCGCGGCCAACAGCTTCAAGCGCTTGAACCCTCCATTCTTTGACGGTAGTGAAGATGCTATCGCAGCAGATGCTTGGCTACAGGATACTGAGGTGATTCTTGAAGCATCCAGGACTCCAGAGAACGAGAAGGTAGCCGTGGTGCGCCTGCAGTTGCTAGATCTTGCCCGCAGCTGGTGGGCGGCTCAGGCCGTTGGATTAGCAGCACCCATTGCTTGGGCGGTGTTCAGAGAGAGATTCCAGACCAAGTATTTTGATGCTGTAGCTCGGTACGATCTACAGACGAGGTTCACCAATCTGAAGCAGATGGGCAGGACGGTCGATGGATATGCGGCCGAGTTTTCGAGACTCAGTCGGTTTGCTCCAACTTTGGTGGCAACCGAGTATGATAGAGTCCAGCGATTCCAACAGGGGCTTTACCGGGAGATTCTATTAGCAGTTGAGCAGTTTGAGCATCAAACTTTTGATGCAGTCTTGAGAGCAGCTAGGAGGCATGAGTATACCTCCCAGAGGATCGTGGATAGGGCCGGAGGTCGGAAGAGATCCCACGGTCTGATGAATCAGTCTTCAGCCCCAGCCCCGGCAGCCAAGGCTTTGACTATTGGAGCTCCGAGGCGAGTGGCCTCAGTAACGTCAGTCCATTATTCTACCCCGACGTACCCTCAGCAGCAACAGCAGAAGCAGAAGCAGTCTTCCGCAGTAGGATGTTCTCATTGTGGGAAGCCAGGCCATGTAGTGGCAGAGTGTCGTATGGCACAGAGATTGTGTCTGGCTTGTGGAGCAGCAGACCATAGGGTTGGGTCCTGCCCGAATAGGGGTGGTTCATTATCGTCCAACCTTTCTAGCTCTTCGGTGAGAGGACCAGCACCGGTCCAGCAGCAGCAGCAGCAGTATCCATTGCCGAGGCCCTTGCCTCCTCAGTCCCAAGTATTCCAGCAGCAGAACCCCCAGTAGTATGCTCAAGCCCAAGTCCAGAGTCAGAATAGGCAGCGAGGATTTTAGCAGAGGGGACCAGCACCCCGAGGGCATGGTCAGGCTATGGTGATGATCGTGGAGGAAGGATTGGCACCAGGAGAGGTAGTGGCAGGTACTATTCTCGTCAACTCCTTTCCAGCTTCAGCTTTATTTGATTCTGGTGCATCGCATTCTTTTATGTCTGCACGATTCGCGACACGGATAGGATTAGAGCCCGAGTCATTATCAGTAAGGCTCAATATACATACTGGTAACGAACTTGTGGGAGTCGATAGAGTATTTTTCTCGTGTCGGATCGTAGTTAGCGGTAGAGAATTTCCCGCTAGATTGATAGAATTCCCGATGGCCGATTATGATGTGGTCTTAGGGTTGGATTGGTTGAGGAACCAGTATGCTAGAATAGACTGCCATATTGGTAGGGTTGTTTTTAGCATTCCAGGAGAGCCAGAGTTTTCATTTTCCAGAGGCACAGTTGAGCCTTCTCCTCCAGTATTGCGGATGGCAGTAGCAGCAGTGCAGTTGCCTCGGATAGTTGAAGAGTTTCCAGATGTTTTTCCAGAAGAGCTTCCAGGTATGCCGCCAGAGCGGGAGATCGAGTTCACCATAGACTTGATTCCCGGAACAGCCCCAGTGTTCGAGTTCACCATAGACTTGATTCCCAGAGCGGGAGATCGAGTTTACCATAGACTTGATTCCCGGCAACGCCATCATTACCTGACCTGAGTAGTATGACATGATAGTGGCCCGTCGTGGCGCACTCCTGACAAGTACACCTGACGTGATTATCTTGAACAGCTGTTGCGACGGCTACCTGACATGACATGACCTGTATAATTAGTCTGGACACCGTGGGCGATTGTGCTTATATAAATAATCCAGTCCTGTCTTGCATCATGTCTAGGAGGGGACTCCTGAGTACCACGGTCAGGAGTACCTACTGAAATGGACTAAGGCTAAATAACTAGATTAATATATTAGTCATAAAGAGATCTCCCAGCTACAGGCAATCCCGTTACCTGGGCACGCCTTGGGATCTGTAGCCTGCCGTCGAGTAGGGCACATTTCCAGCACACTGTCATGTGTTGCACCCTTCAAGCTACCTAAGGGTACATTCGTTTCCTGGATGATGTACCCACCTGAATTCAACCCTAATCTTTCAACCCGGGTAACCTGGATGGTCTGCAGGGCTTGTGGCTGTAGAATAATCTCACTGCAACTTGTTAGTAATTAGGCTTGTGACAACCCTAGTTAGTTAAAGTATCAAGCCGTAATTCTTGCTTGGCCGTGAAATGATTGGATGGAGTCTAACCAGTCTAGTCTTGCCCTGATCCTGATTGCTGTATGACCAGAATGCTTGTATTTATTTTACCGATAAATGATGAGAATTCCAAGTTCTGTTCAGACGAAGGGTTACAACCTCGGTCCTTGTTTGGTTTACGGGTTGTAACCTGGTTATCTGAATAGTTCCATGGTTATCTCGTCGTATATCATCATGATGTATTTTCTTTATTTCCAGTTCTTACTTTATTTATACTCTTGTGCTGATTACTGGTTTTAGTCCCTAAGTGAAGCCTCCTTTGTGGTACTTGCTCTTTCTGGGGTCTGACCCAGCTGGTTTTGTGTGGCCAGATTTCGGAGCAGCTCCAGAGGATCTACCGACCTTCCAGCCAGATGGTGGCCACTAGACGGAACCCTGGCAACGAGTGGGTTTATTTTTGGTCTCCCACTTTATTGTAAAATATTCTTTTAAGGCGTTTAGCCGATGAGCACCTGTTTAGCTCGATTGCACTTTACTGTCTGCCTACGGGCTGTAACATGATTAACAGATCCTAGGGTTGATCATGTATGACTAAACTCTTGCTAGTCCTGACATTTTGTAACGACTAGCTTCATGATCAGCTAAATATGTAATATTTGGGATGTCTTATTATTGTATATTTAATGATCATACATCTTGTAACATTTACTTACTTGCTTGTGATTGAGACAATAGGCTTGTTCATGACCTTAAGAGACTGCTGGCTTGTAGATAAACCCTCATGTATCTAGACAGCCGTGACCGTATAGCGAGATGGATCCCATTTCATATACGTAGCTGGCTATGTCTGCCCCCGCTCTCCAGTATTCTGCTTCTGGGGCGTGACAGTCATCTTGAAAGTCCAAATTTCTCTACATTGTCCTAAATTTTAATTTAATCCTTGTATCAGAATTTGTAAAATTCTTGGACATTGTCTAAATCTTTACTCCTTTTAATGCCACTACAACTAAAATTTCATTTCTCATTATATAAATCAACCTCCACATATCTTACAATTGTACCTTCACATATCACCCTTCTTAAATTTGGTAATCTTACAAAATCTTTAGATTTTCTTATAACTCAAAAAAATTCCACCAGTTCTCAATATTCTCTACCAATACTTATTTAATTTAGCATCACCATTGCATGCAATCATAATATCCTTTTCATGTATCTTGAATCCCTAAATTTAGTACTTTGCCTTATTCAAAATGAAACATCTCAAGAATCAGTAACTTCAAAAAATTCAGGTTCCCAAAATCCAGTCGTCCTCGAATATCCTCATCAGCTGTAAAAATACAATTATGAAATATTACAGTTTCATGCACATTCCAATTCTCGAAATCTTTCTTCGTTTCTCCTAAAACAATACATACTCAAAATAATTCTCTAAGTGTAATCATTTCCAAATTAATAATACCGGCCTCTTGATTTTATTTCAAATATCAATCATATTTCATCCCAAATTTTATCTAAATGTCCAACATCTCATATTCCTACCAAGATACCACTTGATAACAAATTCGTCTTCCACAAGATAGATTATTAAAATACTTCCTCGACTTTTTCCCAGGATACAGAGAAATGAGAATTTCAAAATTTTCATAGTGTAGATGACAGATGTAGATACGAGATAGTTGATTGATGTAAGTAGGACATATAGATACGAGATAGTTGATTGATGTAAATAGGAAAAGGTTAATTAAGACAAGTAAAGAATGGTAAGACAAGAAATAATGGTAGGAATTGTTCTTGCTCATTTGGTCAAAAAAAGTGAATCAATTTAAGATATGATCTGATAGCCATATACGTCTATCCGAAATCATGTTGCCAGAATTTTTGCCACGCTAGTAAGCATACCTGCATTAAACAATAGAGTCTATAACTAAGGTATACACCCTATAATCATGTTATTCTTTACCACGCCAACTAGTATGGCTGCAAAAAATCTAAATTTTATAACTAGGATAGTACACCCAAAATCAGGCTCCATGTCCTCGTCATGCTAGCTTGTATGACTGTGATAAATTCTAAACTTCATAAATAAAGTAGACATTTACCCTTCTCGTCATACTCATCAAATATGTTATTAGAATATATCTTAACTCAATTCATAAAAACTTATCTAGAAACAAAATCAAAGTCAACAACAAACATCAAGATTCAAAATTTTTATCAACAAATCAAGGATAAGTAAATGGAAACAAGCGAAAACTGATTCCGAGGTAGGGTTTAGAGGGGGGTTCTCAGGAGATGGCCCAAAGGTACTATCTAGGTCAAATTCTTGGAACATAATCTAAACCAAATCTTAACCTTCATATAAGATTGGCTAATCATATTCTCTTCCTAACCAAGAAGATATATAAGTTCAACTTCTACCTTCTAGTTCCCTCTGGGGTCCATAAACTCATCCCAATGCAAGAATAGAGTTCGGTAACGGACATATGTTTCAAAATCAGGACGAATAGAAGCAAGTGGGAAATAGACTCGAAAAACTTTTGAAATAAGACTCCTAGGGGTCATCACTGGAATCTATCAAGAGTTCCTAATATGTGACTGAGGACCAAAATTCTAAAATATTCCATGACTCAATCTTAATCCTAGGACAGGCTCGCAGTAGTATGGATAAGCTTAAGTACTACCATGACTTCACATTAATAGCAAAGACTGACCTCCCTGGGCCACCACTAAAAACGTGTCATGACCCGCACCTAGATATTCGAGTATGAATACATGGGCCACGCCCAGCCTACGCCGCAGTATCGGCGAAAGAGCGCTGTCAAGTACCCGATACTAACTACAACATCTAAAAGATCTATAACTATAAATGTACTCAAATCACATCACAAAATATTGTCAACGTATCCGGTCAGGATGGGATTAACAAATTCTATAAGAGACAATTAAAATAAAATAAGGGCATAAAAACTCCTAAAAATATTGTCAACGTATCCGGTCAGGATGGGAACGAGTACATAAACTAACAGCAGTTCCATGTGAATTGACAAATTCTATAAGAGACAATTAAAATAAAATACAAGATAAAATATCAAGACTAGAATATAAACAAGAAATATAAAACTGGATATCATTTCAGGGTATAAAATACTGGAATATAGAACAGTACAGTAATATCTGATGTATAATGTAAACATAAATGGTGCCTTGAGATATTAGATCATTATGTGATCGACTTGGGTCAAGATTAGGCTCTTCTATTTGACCGAATATGAGTCAGAAAATACAAGAAAAATAAGATAAGGTCGGCCACAAAGGATGGCTATAAGGAAAGTAGTAACATAGGTCAGGGTTTACCCTACGTGAGGCGAGTGTAAAGCTATGATACAAGTAGTAACGGGAATACAAGAGGGGTATTGATCACATAACCTCTAATAACTCTCCATCCCCGAATAGTATATGGATCCGAATATGTCACATCATGACACGAGATTCTCTAAAAGGATAGCAAATCTCCTTAGGAATAGACATCTATACAAGTACAGAAAACAAGAACAATGTACCAATATACCATGGTAACCCAGGAATGACATCTTATGACAGGATCTGAGGTATACTAGTCCGTGTACCATCATGTCGGGAATCAAGTAAAACACTACAATTGAATCGGATATAGTAGATATCATGACAATGAAAACTATCAAAGAATGTACTCGCCTGCTGTCCTGAGCAATAAGTGAGGGTCTATGCCTGAACCGACGTCGCAGAGACTGAATATGAATTTACAGAGTTACTTATTGTTCTAGAGTAAATAATATATATATATATATATATATATATATATATATATATATATATATACATTAATTGTATACTTTTAGGCCTATTCTAGGTCAAACTCGGTCAAATTAAGGCGAAGGTTGACTTACAGTTGACTTTGGTCAACTGGTCAACTCGGGTCAACTCCTAATCTACTTTAGGTTAAACTAGGTCAAAGCTAGTCTCTATAATCATCCACATGGTCAACTTATCAATTTCGGTGATGTAAAATCACTGGAATCGACAGATCTCAATTTCGATGCACAGATCTCAAAATACGAACCAAAAAGAGAAGGATTATAACAAATGGTAATAGATAAGGGGAAAAAATCTACAGATATTGTCGGATGATGAAACAAACATCACCAACGTGTCCAGAATGGTCAAAATAGCTAGAATAGCCTACCCATAAGCCTAATTTGGATATGGGACAAGAAAGTAATTTCGAATCAAAATGATGTCCGACATTGGACCCCCTTTGCACCGAAAAATGTGTCATGATAAAAGTCCTCAAAATCTTAGCAAAATATATATCCACAAATCTAGAATGACGATACAAACTCAACGGTATATCCGGAATTGGATTCCGATGACCCGATCTCAAAATGGTCCGTTGACTCGGATATTGGAATCAGATTTGTACGGAAATACATGCCGAAGTCAATGTCCACTAAATCTAAAAAGTATATGTCAACGAGTCCAGAATGACGATACAAACTCAACAGTATATCCGAAATTGGATTCTGATGAGCCGATCTTGGTTCGTTGACCAGGACTATAAAATTTTGAATTACACGAAAATGAATGCCGGAACCGAAATCCACTAAATCTAGCAAACTATATGTGAACGAGTCCAGAATGACGATACGAATTCAACGGTATATCAGGAATTGGATTCCGATGAGCCGATCTCAAAATGGCCCGTTGATTCGGAACGTGCGGCCCACCTTGCACCGAAATGCGTGTCGGGGACCCCATCCTCCAAATCAAGCAAAATTTATATGAATTCGTGCTAGAACGATGCCACAATTCTATTGGTGGTGTCAGAATTTGAATCCGACACCCTAGGTTCAAATTTCAAATTTTATAAATTAAAAATTATAAATTCGGACGACCAACTTTGGCATCAAATTCAACCAATCAAACAAGCTCACAATAAAATAAAACTTAAGGGACAAGAAGATGGTTATACCAGCTGTGCACAGGAACTGGCCGAACGCCAAACAGAGCTGCGACGGAGGAGATACGAGTCGACGAAATTGGCTCCACAAAACTGTCCAAAAATAATACAATTTAAATGGTCAACTTGGTGGT
This sequence comes from Iris pallida, assembly GCA_029216955.1. Classification (NCBI taxonomy): domain Eukaryota; kingdom Viridiplantae; phylum Streptophyta; class Magnoliopsida; order Asparagales; family Iridaceae; genus Iris; species Iris pallida. The sequence continues at coordinate 2,197,306 of JANAVB010044814.1, forward strand.
CGATTTTGACATAGCAAATGACAGAATTAACGACTAAAATTTAACAGAGGTGAAGGGGTATATACCGAGATAGAGACGGAAGAAACAGATCGACGATCCAACAGTCAAATTCTTTAAAAAATGTGCACGAAGTCGGTGTCCCGAGAATGAATTCTGACTTCGATTTTCTACGCGCGTTACGACGAAATTCAGTACGAAATACACGAATCGCCTCGAATACGCATCGGGGATGAAGGCGTACATCGGAAGAAGCTTGCCGGAGGTCGCCAGGCCATGGGGGAGGCCGGTGGCCATGCGGTGGTGCTGTCACACGCGGCTGCTGCCGTTCACAGCTGCTATTGTGCTGAGTTGCGGCAGCCACTGTCGCGGCTGCTGTGGGCTGCACCGCACCAGCGCCACTGTTGGCCATAGCCTGCCGAAGGGAGAAGAAGGAGAAGAAGAAGAAGATAGAGGAGGATAAGGAAAAGAAAGATGGTAATGGTGGTGGTGTGTTATTAATTGTGGTGATGGTAAGAGTGATGGTGGTGAGTGGAGATGATAGTGAGGATGGTGGTGTTGATAAAAAAAGAGGAAAGAATGAGGGGGCTGTCACCTAGGGGATAGGTAAGGTATTAATAGTAATGGGGGTGTGTTGTGAGTGTACTAAGGAGAGAGAGAGAGAGTGTGAGTGATATATGTATTAAAGAAAGAGAGAGAAAGAGATATTTTATAGAGAGTGAGAGATAGAATCAAACATCTACACAAGTAGAGAGAGATATCTGTGTGGGGGTGTTTGGGTAGTCATGAGAGGGGCCACATAAAATTTGGTTGGGTGTTGGATCAAGTTTGGTTAAGTTTGGGCTATGTTTGCTCATAATTATAAATTTAAGTTATTTATAATCATTGATGAAATAGGAGCATGCGAGAGATCAATTGGGTGGCATGCAAGTAGCACGTATATAGTAGGCTCAAAATAGATCAAAATCATACATTGGGTCGATTAGATTGGACGATGTCGAGTCCCAAAATTAAATTGGACATTAAATCATATTCTACGACAGTGGGTCAATTAGTCTAAATTGACCCAAAAGTTGTGCAATACAAACAGAGTACAAGGGAACAAGTTTGAGTGGGACATAATATATCAAAATGAAGATAATCTTGTTTACGACAAACTCATAAAGGAAGTTTTTCGAGGTTGACATCTCTGACACTCCAGAAATCAAAGTTACAAAAAATAGCGTTTAATGATAAAAAATAATTAAATAAAAATAAATTATCGAATATAATTCATTTAGAAAATTTGAAAAAAAATCCCTAAAATTCTGGGGGCTCACAAGTCGCACCGTCGTTGAAGGCCATATAATACCAATAATTTCTTCTAGGCCGACACGAACCCGGTGCCCCAGCGATCGTTCGAGGAACAAAACCTTGTGCTCAAGTTGTCCAATGACCATGCAAGACTCAACTTGATTTTACCATTCTCAGTATCCTTTCTCATTCTTTACTTCTTATTCTTTTACGCAACTCCCTAAAACTAGGGATTGCCTCGCTGGCAACTGGTCGCAATAACTTTTATTGTTTTCATACACTTTTCTGACTCAAGTCCAGAAACGACTATTTGATAGCACTCCTGCTCAACTTGACCAATTCGTGTTCTTTGAAATGCCCTATAAATTGTATTATACTCTAGATGATAGGCCTTGATACCGTGGGGTCGTGTACATGTTCAACTTAAACACCGTATTCTTTAAGTGCCCTAACTCTTGCCACAAACCGTATGATACGACTTAACCCGTGGGACGAGTAAGGGCTATGCCAAGCCTCACACCATAGAAATGTGCATTGAGACTCGTAAGACAATTATGCTATACTAAGCATTTGACGATGGATCAGTGTATGCATTATCAATCATTTATAGCATGCAACGCCTATGACTATGCTAAGTTCATAGTCTTATGGCAACATAGACCAACTTTTTCTTCTTCCAAGCCGCGGGACGAAGGACTGAGTATCAATATGAAAGGCATAGTGGGATGATATCTAGTTAGCAACTCGATCATTCCATGTTCTATACTCATTTTACTCAATACGAGATTATTCCTTTTAGCTATGTGGGTTCATCGCTTTATTAGCATACCTACTCAGTGCAATTGAAAACATCCAATTATTATTATAAAAACCAAGCTAAGGTAAGTTCGCCGAAGCCACCCACCTAAGTGATGAGTTGCCTCGGCCGAGCGAGACTTCGAACAAGCCATTGCATGGCTAAGTCCAAATGTCGTTGGCATTTTGATTCCTCTAGTTGAACTGAGCGGGATGGGGAATTACAAATGGTTCCTAGAAGTAAATCATGGTAGGACGAATCTTGGTTTAAGCAACGATTATTTTCATCACCCATGCAGAGTTGTTCTTCTTCGTTCCTTATTTTTCTTCCAGTGTCTTCAGGATATTGGCAGAACAAACTTGTTTACAGGAAGTCTCCAAAATCCTAAATAATCAGAACATAGAGTAAATTAATTTGTGAGAAGTCTCTATTCTGATCGTTGCTTAATCAGAAAAGAGAGCAAATTTATTTGCAGGAAGTCTCTATTTTCTGATCGTTCTTCCATCTAGATCTGTTACGGGAATAACAACATATGTATAAAAGTTATAAACTTATAATATAGAAAGTAGATGAGTTTTCTCTAGTACTAATAAGGGATATTTTAGCAAACGTCCCCATTCCTAATGTTCAGCATATACCCCAACTATTTTTTTTAACTAGCAAATACCACCACTCATATGTAAAACCACAAATTTGTTTTAGTAAAAGTAGGGGTATATCTTTATTTCTTTACTGTTACATATGAAAATGGAGGTATTTGCTAGTTAAAAACAATAATAGGGGTATATGCTAGTTTTAACATTTAGAATGGGAGGCATTTGCTAAAATATCTCTTATAATAATTAGATTAGGATCCCAATAAAGTTGTACCTACATTACTCACTATAAGAAAATATATTTTTCGGTGCCATGTAAAGATGTCACAGAATTGTGAAATTCGTCACAACATATCTTCTGTGATGAGTACAGTGTTCATTGCATATACCTTCATAGCTAAAAGACAAAGTGATGACTAAAACATGGCATTACAATTTTTTTTATATTTGTAATAAGCAAACATAGTCACTAATAGTATTCTTTTCATGATAACATACTTAGTCAAATGAATGTCGTAAGTTACACACGATATTGTCACAAATAGAATTTTATTGCAAATAAAAATAAAAATATTGTTTGTCAAAATAATAATCATAATAAAAGTTATGTTTGAATCCTATGTTATTCAAACACACAATAGTCTATTCTAGAATCAAACATGCTACCATTACACCACAACCATTAATTTGTTCAATAATAATAATAATAATAATAATAATAATAATAATAATAATAATAATAATAATAATAATATATAAGAATTTTGACAGACTGTCTAGCAAAATATTTCTTCGAAAATAATTTTCCTCAAATTATTTCTTTACAACAAAATTTCTTAAAGTTTGTTAATCTGTAGAAGTAAATCTGAAAAAATAATTAACTTTATGTCTAATACTTTTTTGTGACATGAATTTTTTTGGTAACTAAAGGGTAATAAATTGGTGCTATATAAGTTACAATTCTTTAAAAAAGTCATAAAATACACCTTAAGTGACAAGTATTTTTTACTCGTCACATAGCACTTGTTGTTATATTCTTTGAGGAAGTCACATAATATACTTTAAGTTACAAGTATTTTCATTTGTCACATAGAACTTGTTGTTACAAATCTTTATGGAAGTCACATAATAAACTTTAAGTGATAAGAATTTTCATTTGTTACATAATTAACCTTTAGTGACAAGTATTTTTACTTGTCACATAAAATTTGTTGTTACAATTCTTTAAGAAAGTCACATATTACACCTTAAGTGACAATTATTTTCACTTGTCATATAGACTTTGTTATTACAATATTTTAAGAAAGTCACAAAATATACATTAACTGACAAGGATTTTTACTTGTCACATAATACACCTTAAGTGACAAGTATTTTCACTTGTCACATAGAACTTACTGTTATAATTTTTTAAGAAACTCACATAATACACCTTAAGTGACAAGTATTTTCACTTGTCACATAGAACTTGTTGTTACAATTCTTTAAACATAAGTCACATAATACATCTTAAATGACAAGTATTTTCATTTGTCACATAGAATTTACCTTTAGTTTTTATCAAAAAATATTAGTATTTTATTTCAGCGACAACATTAAGTGACGACCAATAAAAATATAGTTACTAAATGATTTAATTATGTGACGATACACAACTATTGTTACAAAATCAAATTAAGATTGGCAATAAAAATTACTTGCTATAAAAATATTCCTTGCAGCGACAAGTTTTACACTTATCACAAACCACTTGTTATGGAAATCCAAATTTTTTATAGCGAGTACACTATACTGACTTGAATCATTTTTTTTCATCCACCGAAACTTGTTTGGATGTAATTGAACGATACACTTAAAGGTTATCACTGGTAAAATTAAAACCATTGTAATTTTCATCTCAAGTAGAATGATGAACATCCACACAAGTTTTGACAAATAATTTTACACATAACAATTCTTGAATGGAATGATAAATATCCACAAAAGTTTTGGTGGGTTAGCAAAACTGTACTCTTACTAACAGTAAAATGTACCAACAAACACTACTAATTAAACTCTTCTGCCACAATGTTTTTCCTTCTAAGTTATTGAATTTGTAGCAATTAAATATATAAAAATGTTATTTGTCTCCAAAATATTTGGCTGATGCCATCTTTCGTTATGTGGCATATGACATGGCTGCTGAGATAGCAAAAATTAATATTAAAGTAACGTTAAAATTAATATTAATATTAAAATCAATATTGACATTAATATTAATATTAAAATTAACATTAACATTAAAATAAATTGGATGATTAATTTTTTGGGTTAAATTGTAATGTCAATTGCTAAATCAGCTGCCATGTTAGATATCATATAATGAAATATGATTTTATCAAAAAAAATTGGAAAAAAATAACAAAATTAATTAAAGATAAATACTATTTGTCCCTCCAAAATATTCCTCCAAAGTATCCCTCCTTATGTGACAGCTTACTTGTCGTCTGGCATGACAACTGATATGACATCTGACAAGACAAAATTTTAAATTAAAATTAAAATTAAAATTAACATCAAATGTTAAAATTAACATTAACATTAACGTTAACGTTAATATTAACATTAATATTACAAAATTAGATAATTAATTTTTTAGGTTAAAATTTGTAATTTCAGTTGATATGTCCGATGTCATGTCGACTATTATGTAAGGAAAAATAGTTTAGAGGGACACTTCGAAGGTACAAATAGTATTACCCTTGATTACATATGGGTAGGGGAGTTGGCTCCCATGGTTAAGAGCATCTCCAACCCTATTGTCATATTTTGTGTTATGATTCCTATGTGGCATGAGGCACAAGACAATATCTTTCCTATGTGGCCAGATGATATTCACACAAGACAATGAGATAAAAAAAGTGTTCTCCAATGCAAAAGTTTGAGAAGACAATAAAATTACTTTTTTTTCCAACTTCCAAGACAACTTTTCTACTTCTTCCTTTTTTTAGAGCATCTCCAACACTATTGTCTTGTCTTGTATTGTGATTCCTATGTGGCATGTGTCATGCCCCGATTCCGTAGAATCGATAGTCGTCCCCCGGGCGTGATGCCGTGTGAACCTAAGTTGCGATCGCACAAGGCATAGTCATAAGGTTATCTGAAACACAACATCAAATTAGAGTACGCAGAGAAATTGAATGACACATTTGAAATAGAAATTACTTTTTATTGATAATAAAAAAACTTTACATGGACTTCTTTACAATCATTGTCGCACGGGCTACAACATGACTCGACTTACAAAATGAACGCCGATGAGATAGTCGTTCCATACATTACATCCCTTTTTACAAGCGAAAACCATTACACATTTTTACCTGCTATCGTGGGAAGTCGAGTCGCCATGTCTTCATTTGGACTGAGTGCGGGTCTTCTTCAAAAGAAAACTAGAAACACAAGCCTTCACACGCGGACGAGGCTTCAAAAGGGTTCACTTCGCCTTGAGCTTTCAAGTGGCACGCCCTTCGTAGTTCGGGGTACCTGCGTGGAGAGCGAGGATCAGTACATTACACTTTGTACTGGTGCATGGCTATTTAAGTTCCAAGCTCTCATTTGGTTGAAGAGTTTAATTGACTTAAAGTATGAATGTTTCTAACCATCCTAATGAATTGCAAACAAGCATATGACAAGCATAGTAAAATTTACGTTGAAACTTACCGACAGCGGCCCGCACCGTGCCTTATGAAACTTACCATGTTCTTTCCTGTCAATTGTTATCATTTCCATACCATGTGCAATATTTCGTGTGTTGGTCACTGGCTCCCAGAGCCATCGTGGACTCCTTCTAGCTTTTATTAGACGAGGCCCTTTCAGCGCAAGTAGCGAGCCCCGCTGCAAGTTCTCGTCTAACATTGTGCCCAGCATAGCTTATGAGATGTTTCGTTCTTGGCCGCAACGGTCCCGTGGCCCCGGGTTGCCGTGCGGGGAAACTTTACCTTGTCGACAAGTTGTCCATGACCGTGCGAAGACCATTTTCCTTCTTTTAGTTATTAAGACATAGCCTACCTTCTCTTTAAAAACTTAATCATTTTACCGTGCCCGTGCCCTTGCATTCAATCTTTAATCCGCAATAACACTGTCGATTTACCAAAGAAGGGGTCAAGAAGAGAAGGGTCAGCCACTCAACTTGAGTTTACTTTGGCGAGAGAACTTGTTGGTCGCGCTAGACGTCGCCTACGCGATTACCTGAAATCACACAAGCAACCGATTAAAGCACTGCATTATTCAAGGAGTTCAATAGGAAATGCGAGTTCGAAATGCAAGCCAGGAAAACCAACGAAAACATTCACGAAAGCGCATTCAGAAAACAAAGCCAAAACCAACGCAAGCGACGTGAAAAGCAGAGCAACGGGAGGTCTCTCCCGACTCAGCCGCAGAGTCAATCCTCGAGGCGCAACCCGCTGAATATGGGACTTGGTTCCGAAGAAGACATTCCATAACGAGGAATGGATCTTAATTCAACCGTTCTCGTTCGATCGACTCGGTCGATCCCGACCTATTGGTCCCGACCGAATCGATAGCGACAGTATTCCTTTCTCGCGCACCCCGTGGACAGAGTACGGGGCACGATATAGGGACGGGGCACTACAGCATGAGACAAAAGACAATATCTTTCCTATGTGGCAAGATGATATTCACAAAGACAATAAGATAAAAAGTATTCTCCAATACAAAAGTATTGAGAAGACAATAAAAAGTATTTTTTCCAACTTCCAAGACAACTCATCTACTTCTTCATTTTTTATAAATATTTCTATTCATAATTGATGATGTGCATGTTGGTGTTTTTGTCTTTGGACTAGAAAAGATAGTCCCACATCGGTTACACCAAATGGTGAGTATATCAATATAATGTATTGCTTGTATTGAGGTGTGCACATGAGGTGTGGTGGGGCACAAGTGTGTGTCATGTGGGAGTATTTTTCTAGAAGGAAAAAGGATTAATTCCAACAAAGATGTAAGTTAATTTTTGTTGTACAGACTCGAACTCGGACACGGACTCCAGGATGTCTCGTGTATGCACGGGAGTGTTCGTGGGGTAGGCATGGACTGGCACACTCCTATGTTCATTATGGGATGATCTAAAATATCAAACTCTATTTTTGAGTATTGGTATTTTAGTCCCACATTGGATTGGAGAAGAGGTTAAGTCTCACTCCACTCTATAAATAGAGCCCCTTGGCCTCCTTTGAAAGATGCACCAAAGGAGAGAGTTAAGGGAGTCCGTAAAGTTCAGGAAGCCCGTTCAAGTCTCAAAAAATGACTGACGAGCGTTCTAGAAGTTCTCTAAGAACTTGCTGAAAGTGTTTCCAGAGGAACTAATGGAAAAAATGTTTCTTAAATAGGAATTTAGAGATGATTTTGATAAGTTAATTCATGTGGGGGGGGGGAGGGTCGGGTTCATAATATTGCTCATAGTTGGTCACTATTTTGTTCATTGTTCTGTGTAGTAAAATTGGTTTGATTTGTGTCTGTTGTTTTGTTGTCTAAGTCTATCACCCAAGACTTAGACACCTTTACATTTGGTTCAGTATTCATCTGTTCATTTCATTATTCACTGCAATTAACATGTCTTGTATTCTCATTTAGCAACTGCATATGTCACTGTCCTGCATTCTCATTTAGATATTGCACTATGGTTCATATAACATGTCCTGTATTTCCATCTTGTGTTGCATTCTCTATATTGTACTGTAAGTTCCCAATTTCTCTGATACTGAACAATATCATCATAAATCCTTCCTCCACAGCACTCGTAATTATATTGCCATCATGTTCAGACATGTCCTGCACATTTGGCACATTGTCCTGTCCAGCTATAGGTAGAGTTGTCCTGCATACACTTAGTTAAGTCACCTAGGTTAAATGAAGTTCATTCACTGCACTCAAATGACATTATACTTTATGACCTGCTTTATGGTCCATTTATCATCTGTCCACCTCTCTGTGAACAGACCCAACATCATCTGGTTCACTCTGATACATACATGTATCAGAGCTTGTATAATATCACTATATTCCCTAGGTTTCACATCATTGCTTTCATATTCAGATATGAATACGATATATCTGTCCCATATTGAAACCAAACCCTCATGTATCAGAACACATTGATATCCTAACCTTTCGAAATAATATCCTGCATTCTAATTTACATGTCCTACATCTTTCATTCACTGCACATGTTTAGTTGTCCTACATCCCTTTATTCCCTGCATTGGTTTGAGTCTTCAAATCCTTCTTAGTTCACTGCCTACATATTCAACACTGCATATTGATACATGTCCTGTATATATGTCTAACCATTGCCTTACCTATCCACATAATGTTAACCACTGCATTCCTAGTGTCCTGCACTCTAATTGGTCATGTCCAATTTTCAGATACACTACTATAGGATCAGTATCAGTAGTATGTGTCCAGATGATCACTTTGGCTCGACCGCTCCATGTTGTAGAGCATGGCCCCCATTGCATATATATTTGTTCACCCTTCCTTCAACATATGTTGCATGTCCTGCATCATCTATACACCTATTCTGCCAGTAGCTAAGCTCATACTTGAACTTCCAAGTTCGAGTTTGAACACTCAAGCTCAGGCATTATATTAAGTATCAGTTAATGAGTTTAACCATTTCCTTGATAACCCATTTTCCTTTGTATAGACCACTTGTTTTAGAAATAGGCTTTTAGCTACATCCCTTTTGTCCTACATATCTATATTGGTTCATTCCTTGTTTAGCTTGGCAACAATCCAATTGTATACTTAATGTGCAGCCCCATCTTGAGTGTTTAGTCCAATTTTAGGGGGGAACATTAATGTTTCAAACCTTGTTATACTGTTTAGTATCTTAAATGTCCAGTTCCTTGTTTAGGTATCAGAAGTAGGATGCCTATATTCAGTCCCATTGTGCAGACTAAAACCCCTGGGTTAACACTCAAATCTAAGTCCTTTAGCCTTACGCACCAGTCCAGTTCATCTGTTGGGTTTAGTTTTTACTGAACATAGGGAGTTGAGAGTGTACATACAATCGTCTGAGTGTGTGTATACCGGGGAAACCTGGGCATTATATTCATGGGACACTCAGTAGAGTTTGAGGGAAATTGAGTGTTTGTTTAACAGTGTGTGTGTGTGTACAGCCAGTCAAGGAAAATTCAAGTACAATGCATACTAGTGTGTATATTTGCAGTCACTGAACTAGCTCCGTAGTGCATTGTGGCAGACCTGTTTACAACACTATCTATTCATATATGCAGCAGTGAGCACCTGTGTGTATATGTTAACAGTATGGATCCTAATATCATGGGGTAGATAAATTAGGATAAAACAAGTATATGTTAAGTAACAGGTTCTTTATTTTTTTTCTCGATGAAAAAATTAATTGTTAAGTAATAGGTTCTTTATTTTTTTTCCCCAAGTAGTAGTTGAGGTACCAACTTCTAAACCTGCCCATGATATAAAGTTTGGGAAATGGAAGACATTCATGAAATGAAGTCTGCCTCTATATGATTTTACTGTCCATAATTTTAATGTGATATAGGCAATATATTTATACATATTTATTTGTAAATGATTAATGTTGTCTTACTTATAAACTTTTTTCAATACTTGTAGAACCATGACTAGAGAATGGATATATAATCCAAACAGATTCACTGCTGAATATTTGAACGGAGTTGCATCATTTTTGGATGTAGCAAAACAACATGTTAACGATAAGGGCCTTACTAAGTGCCCATGTCGTAAATGTCATAACGGATATTCAGTTTCAGTGTCAGAAGTCGGCAAACACTTATGTATTCATGGGATGTCCCTAGACTCTAATGTATGGATTTGTTATGGGGAACGAAGAGGAGAAAGTAGCACTACTAATCCGAGTTCACATCAAACTGTACTTGGTGAAAACAATGATGTTGATAAAATAATTGCAGATGCCTTCCCTCATGCATCTTTCAATTTTGACGATGATGATGCCACTGATGATTATGTAACGGAAGAGAACGACAATCATGCTCATAGGCATCGATCAACTGAATTTGAGAGATTGGTGGAAGAGTCTCAACGCGAATTATATCCTGTTTGTACTGAGTTTTCTGTATTATCTTTTACAGTAGAGCTGATGCAATGTAAGGTTAATAATTTGTGGTCAAATAAATCACTCAACGACGTGTTAGGGATAATGAAGTGGTTGATACCCAGATCTGATCATAACATGCCGGATTCACAATATGCTGCAAGTAAGATTCTAAAGGACCTTGGCTTAGGGTATGAAAAAATCCATGCATGCAAGAATGATTGTGTTTTGTTTTACAAAGAGAATGCAGGAAAGGATAAAAGCTAGAAGAGTGTACTTGTAAATTGTTCTTCTCGTCCTATTCAGTCAACATATGGAAATATTTTATTCAAAAATTTATATAGATTGTGTATCAGTTAATGCAGTATGTAGCAGGTTGCAGTATCTACAAGCTACAACAGCAATTAGATTGCAGTTCATGGACTGCAGATGGCAACAAGTAAAGATGTGCAAGTGTCACAGGTAAAAGTTTTGTGTGTGTTTGTGCGTTAAGAGATATGGTGTATCAATAAGTGGTTGTCAAGAAGAAGAAGAGGGGTTTCTTGGGAGACTGCAATGAGTGGTATCAATTTGTAATTATATTCTCAGTTAATTTGCGTTAAATTTACTTTAATCTTTCTAGCTATTTTTAACATCATTGGCTTTCTATGATCTTTATGTTAATGTAAAATATTGTATTAATTTTCAGTCTGTACAGACACAAATATTGACAAAAATCTTTTTTTTCCCAGGTGGTGGAACATGTTTGCCGCCAACTATTCCCTCAAAGACCTTGGGTATAACAACAAGATTAGCAACAACTTTGGGTATGAATGGCAATTCTTTTGGTGGTGGAATAGGTTCGAACCCTAGTAGGTCTTCGTCAAACTTGAATGTGAGTACAAGAGTAGCACCTACTCCATCATTGGGAATGAATCTCAATTCTTATGAACCATTGCAAAGGTCTAGTACTTGTGATGGTACCTCTCATAATTTCGTTGAAGCTCCAAGAGGCTCTACTAACTCTCATGGTAAATAATCTATCCAATTAGCAAAAATAAATAAACTATGCTTATAAAAAAACTATGCTCCTTAGAGATGTTGCTTGTATTTGTTTGTTTTTTTTATATTAGCCTCAGATACAAGAAACTCTGCTCCTAAGAAAATAAGAGGGTTTTCTATGGCAAGTAAGACCTCCACCATCATGTTGACCTCAGGTAAGAGGATTGAAATTCATCTTGATGAGGATTTGGGGGTGCCTATGGGTCAAGTTCAAAACATATCCAGCCTACTACCTCATGAGTGTGGTTACCAAGTTTGGACCCATGCCCCGCTACTTTAGGCACACTAGGACGACATTGATGAAGATACTAAACAGAAACTAATAGATGGAGTCACGGTAAGTGTGGAATATTATTCATTTATAACTCAATTCTATTATAATGAGTAATAACTTATAATTTATGTTGTGATTTAGACAAATTTTGATATTGATACGAAGGAGCCAAAATGGTACAAGTACATTTGTGATAATATAAGAAATAGGTACAATGACTATAAGCACAAACTAGCTAAGTATTATAAGAGCTGCGAGTCAGATGAGGTAGCTCGAGAAAATCCTCCTATAAAGCTTCTAAGAGAGAGAGATCTATCATAGTGGAAGTGGTTATGTGACCATTTCATGAGTGAAAAGTACCATGTAATAATTGCTTCTAAACAGTTCATAAGAAGTTTTGAGTTTTCTTATATTGATGTGTTGAGTTGTCTTATACTTTTGAAGTTCTTGATTATATATAGCCTTAATTTTAACCTAATTATACTGATATGTTAGAACACCCTATGTTCAGTTATGAGTTTTATTATACTGATGCATTGATATTTTTCAACTTAATTATACTGATATGTCTATATATTCAATTATGAGTTTTAAGTACCATTGCTTTTGCAATTAAGTACCATTTTAATCTGTCTTTGTTTACCGCAGAAAAGATCTGAAACTAATTCAATTAACAAACGATGGGAGCATTGTGGTGGTTCACGACCATTCTCATTGTATTACCATGATCACATTGAGGTAATCAAATAATTATTTTTATTTATAAAGTTCGTGAATATCAATATTAGCATTTGTATCAATTTTGTGTATGTTGTTATTATTAGGGTGGCTCGTAATTTCCTGATATCAATATAGGGTACAACTTATATGTCAAAAAAGAAAAAGAATTAGGTCAATGATGCAGCAAAGGATGCACATGTAAGTGTAAGTCCTAAAAATCAAGTTGCATCCATCAAATAGGCAAAGAAGTCTAAATTGCGCAACCTTCAATGAACTGCGCTGTAGACATATTGTGCTACAAATCAACCGCGCTAGCCTGAACTGTGCCAATGTCTGAGCGCGCTAGGCTGACATGGCAACGCCATCATTACCTGACATGAAAATTAAATCTTCTGACAGCCTGACAGCCCGAAAAGCGAGGAGTTTGTTCGTTTCTCGTGCCGCACCACCTTCTAGGACAGCTGTCCAAATCCTAGTGCGGTCCAGTTGCCAAACCCTAGCGTGGTCCAGCTGTCCAAAGCCAGCGCAATCTATCGACCAGATCTGAGCGCAGTCTGAAGCTAGCGCTATTCAAGTGGCACGATCCATCAAACTTGTTGAAGATAACTGACATTTACTACGTGGCTTACATGCCATCAATTGCTGACCACGTGGCAACCGTCTGTACACGACCAAGCGTATTTCAATCAAACAATGCCATACGTCTGAATACGGTTAGCCCACAATCGAGCAACTGCCCAATGCCTACGCAGTCTGTCTCCAGCGCAGTTCATTATGCGCAATCCAGAATAACTTCAAAATAGTTATTTCTAGAACTCTATAAATATAGTTTCAAGTTCTTTATGAAGGGGGATCATTATTCAAGATCATCAGAGATCAGGATTTCTTGTCCAAGTGCTGCTGCATTCTTCAGAGTCTATCGTCTTCAAAGTTTACATCGTCCAAGGGATAAAGCGATCGTCTTCAGATTAGATTCCTATAGTTGTACTTTTCCAGAATTTATTGTACTCTTATACTATTCTTTAAAGTTTGTGAAATAAAAGACCTTTGTTTTTGCAAACAAAATGACGACTCTGCTGGGGACGACTTTCTCCTCCGACGAGGAAGTGACAACTCAATGTGACGTTGCGTCTATCGAAAAGACACAAAAGACGCTGGTTGTGAAGGTCAACTAGACTTCCGACGAAGCGATGATCAACTCTGGGGCTACTCGGCGCACTGTGACTTCTGCCAAGAGCAAAGTCCATTCAAAGTGGATCCTAAAGTCCTCTGCGCAGCCTATTATTTCTGACAGGAGGCTAGTATCCACTGCTGCTGTTGCGCAACCCATCACTCTCTCTGCCAAAGTGCAATCCAGAGCCCCTACTATTTTTGCGCAACCCATCACCCTTCCTGCTAAGGCGCAAGCCAGAGCTCCTGCAGCCTATGCGCAGCACACTGCTCCTTTTGCCACAGTGCAGTCTATGACTTATGCTGCTATGGCAAAGTCCAAGACCCTTCTCCCTCTTGCATAGTTGGCGACCTCTGTCCCTCTTGCGTAATCCACCACTCCTTCAAACAGAGCACAACCTAAGCCCTCTGTAGTCAAGGCTTCTTCCAGAACACAGGGTGCACCTCCTGCTGGTTCTATGACTAAGGAGCCCTCTGTCATCATCTCCAGAGGGCAAGTTACTGTTTTTTCTGTTCCTGCACAACCCACAGGGGGTAGTCTTTTGACTAGTCTTCTCCTGTCTCAGCACAAACAGAAAGGCCCTTTGGTCTTTTCTCAATCTTCCGTAGTCCAGAACCTGGAAAATAACAGAGGGAAACGCTCTTTAGCCAACCCTTCTTCACAAAATAAAGAAAAAGGCCCTTTGGTCTTTTCTCAGTCTTCTCCGGTTTTTACCTCAGAAGATCCATCTGAACGTTCTTCAGCACTAAACAGTACAAAAACTCTCTCAAACAAGAGTTCTTCTTTCCCTGCTAAAGATCAGAGAGGCATTTTGCCTACTCCAGTAGCACACTTCCAAGATCTCCCAACTCTTCAGATATCTCGCTCAAAGCAGGAGAAAATGCTGGTATCTCAGACAGAAGCTCATGGGGGTGGTGAGTTTGCCGATTTACGAACTTATCTCAATAGACCAGTTTCTATGAAACGCAAGCAACCAATGTCGAAGGCAAACTTGCATCAAAAACAAACTTCCAGGAGGAAAAGTCCTGATACCTATGCCAATGAGTTGAGTACTTCTCTGTATACTCACGGGACAAAGCATCTGAAGAATCAGAATCATGTTCCGAATGTCGTCAAAGAATATGTCCCTGACCTTCGGGAGCACCTCAAACAGAAGTGGAACAACATCTCAACACCACCAACCCAACCATTGGAACACCATTGTAATCACAAGGTGGTTATTAAGTGTTGTTGCCAGACAACAAAACGATCTGTCTTCGATCGTTTATCTTCTGAACCAATGTCAGAAGATGAAGACAAGGTGCTCTATGCCTCTGTAAACATGGCTTCCCGAGACACTGGGGGTAGGAAGTGTTCAAAGCATGGCAAACCCCGTAAGCCCAGTCAACGATATCTGGATTTACTCCATGAATCCTCTGAAGGAGTATTCCGACACACCCGATCCCGAAGTTGGGACACAGCCGGTCATAGGAATCTTCTCCAAGATCCTTCTGGTCACTTCTCTGTTTCTCATTCAGGGGACGATTCTTTCTCTGTTACGATACATATAGCGAAAGCTCTGAACAGACAGTGTCTTCTACTATACCCAGAGAAGTTTCAGCCTATGTTGTCACTGAAGATCCAGACGCTTCTAGCTCGGCAAGTCAAGAACAACGAATTGCCGCACTGGAAGATAAATTGAAGAATATGGCTGAAATGATCGCAAGCATGCATACTATTATCATAGCTCAACATACAGTATCATCGACTGCACCTGATGTAAATCCTGAGATTATAGCATCATCGGTGCCTGTCAATACAGGTCTGGGGGTACTGCCTCCTCTTGTAGCCTCAATACCTATTCAGGTTACACCCAGTCATTCAGGGGCTGGGGGTAGTGCTTACCATGTTGTTCATTCTCCCAACCCGGTAAGCCAGCCTATTACTTCTCTATCCTCATGAGATGCTAATGAGGCTATAAAGCTACTATGTAATCAGTTCAAGGACTTCAAAGAAAAAGACGGTCTACAGAGGCTGGGGATCAAACAACCTTATCCAGTGGAGTGGAAAGAAGTCCCACTCCCTCCAAAGTACAAAATTCCTATAATTATGCTGTTTGATGGCAGCACTTCTCCGAGTCAGTTCATTAACCATTTCGAGGTAATGACTGTCCAGCTCCAGCCAAGTGATGCTCTTTTCACCAGAGTCTTTATCGGTTGTTTAGCCGGCACAGCATATGATTGGTACTACAGCCTGCCTGACGGCTCTATCACTTCCTTTGCTAGGCTCAAGCGGATGTTCCTGGAATGATTCTATGAGGGTATCAACGATATAACTATATCCGCCCTCAACAAAAACAAGCAAAGACATAATGAAACTAGTGAGAGTTTCATTGAACGATTCTGCCGAAAAGCACTCAAAATGCCTCCTGGAACCCATCTATTGTAACAATAGACACTTGTAAGTCGAACTTGTTGTCTATCATCAGCATGTGGACGGGGTCAACATAGTTCCAGGACTGGCCGTCATTCATCGTCAATGCTAAAGCAGCTGAAGTTAGCACTGAGAAGTTCAAACAGTTGGGGGTATACATATCTAACCTTGATCGAAATGAGCCTTCTGCATCTGGTAGCGGTAATCGCCAGAATAACCGTAAGGGCAAAGAAACCATGAATATCAACCTCAAGAGCAAAAAATCTCTGGCCGTTAACGTGGCTCGACCCACGTCTACCTCTACTCCTTCTGTACCTCCACCAGAGGAATCTTGCCCAAAAGTAGAGTATTCCTTTGATGAAAATGATACTAGAGCATCTTCGACTGTTTGCTGAAGAGCAATAAATTACAACTTCCTGACCCGAAGAAGCCTGATGAAGTCGGTAAGACTGATCACCCTAAGTATTGTACTTATCACTGGTTCATCGGGCATCCTACTCGGGCATGCTATGTACTCAAAGGCAAGATTCAAGAGTTGGTCAACGCCGGTGTCATCACTCTCCAACAGGATAAAAAGACTGTTACAACCAATATGATTTCTGTACAGTTTGGTGACTTTTTGCCACAAGTGGTACAGAGTGGCATCGTCCCCATTCACAGGGCCACTTTTGAGATTGAGAATTTTCCTCCTCCATAAAGTGAAGGTCTTGTCCCCTTATCCCTTGATAATGGCAAGATCATGTGGATTCATCCTGATCTTTTTAAAGATTTTAAAGTTCCTTTTTTCTCTAAGCAAAAAGAACGCTCCAAGGACAAGACAAAGAGCTGCAATATGGTGTCTTTTGACCCCATAGTTGAAGAAGAGATCCTGTTGTGCAACAGGTCAGGGAAAACCTATCAATGGGAGCATCCCGAAACTCAGGAGGATCCTGCTTCATCCTCCGAGGCTGTTCCAGTATAGCCTGTCTCTACAGAAGTTATCCCTTCTACATCATTACCGGTTGCGAAACCAACTCCTCCTAAACCGACAGCAGCTGACAAAGGCAAACAACAAGTCCGTTTCGACAAACTTTTGAAGAAGTCTTCTCCCTCTGGACTTAAAAAGCCATATAACTTTGATATATTGGCTCAACTGGCCAACACACCGGCTAGGCTGTCTATCTTCGAGCTCTTACGCCTCTCTAAAGAGACTCGAGAAACACTGAGTGAGGCTTTGATGCAGGCAGACACTTGCTTAACTTTTCTCAAGAAATCTGAATCAGAACCGGTCTCTTGTCTTCACTGTCACAGTGTGCTGGAATTAATCCCAAATATTACCTTCACATAAGATGACATATTGATGGAAGACAATCGACATGACCGTACACTCTACTTTACAGGATATGTCGACACCATGAAGGTCGATCGTATTCTGATAGATCCAGGGTCAGCACTCAGCATCATGCCTAAGAAAATGTTGGATGCTCTGAAGATTCCAGTGCATAGCCTATCCAGCACTATCACCACCATCTTGGGATTTAACCAGGGAAGAAGTGAACCTTTGGACAAGATACGCCTAAAACTCCAAATTGGCAATCTTCGCACGAAGGTGACCTTCTATATTATAGACAACCATGGTTGTTCTTACAATGCTCTTCTGGGGAGACCATTCCTTCATGAACACAGCATTGTTCCTTCTACTCTCCATCAATATTTCAAATACGTTGATGACACAGAAGAAATCCAAAAAGAAGTTGCAGATCTCTATCCTTTCAAAGGCGTTGAAGCATATTGCAACGACGCTCACATGTACAAAGAAAAGTTTATGATGGTAGTATTGGCCATGGACGGTGAGGAAGAACAAGAAGCAGTGCCCAATGACACTCTCATCATACCTGTCAAAGGGCGTGTCTCTCATCCTCAATCCTCCAAACCACTGGCTATTCATTTGCCAGCCCAGAAGCAATCAACTGATGATAATCAAGATAAAATGGAGCTTACCTCTTCTGAGCCGCTAGTTATCGACTTACGTCGTAACAAGGATAAAAAGGAGCTCATCTCTTCTGAGCCACTGGTTATCGATTTACGTCGTAACAAAGATAAAAGGGAGCTCACCTCTTCTGAGCCGCTTGTTATTGACCTTCGTCGTAACAAGCCTAAACCTCCTTGCTCTTCTGTTCCTCCTCTTGTAATCGATTTGACCAAACCGGCTAAGGCTAAAGGTCCTGTTGTAAATATGGATGTACAAATTAATGAAAAAGTATCTACTTTCCAGTATACTGATGTCATTTATCATACTAAATGCTATTTGGATATGCTAGATAGACTTTAGTCATTTACAATAGGAGTCGTACAATCCCTTCAGACGAAAGTATTATTTGAACATCCAGATGACTCATATTTTGTTGTCCCTTCTCGAAAGAGAGGTGAAAGTCCAATACTTTTTAGTAAAGGGCCAGAACAAAAATTCAGCTATACGGATGATAGCAAAAATAATGATATGGGACGTCTCCAACTTCGTCGTTATAGTCAACAATCAAAAGACATCATCAGAAAGATGGGTTATGACTTCAAGAATGGCCTCAATTATGGCAAGGGTAGACGAACTCCTATCCGTACGATTGTTCCAAAAGGAAAATCAGAGATATACTACAGCAGGACGAAAAGAGGTCTTGGATATACTTTACCTCCGGTCCTATCTCCAGAAGTCTCCGAATCCGATAATGAGGAACGCTCTAACGCTTCTGATTCTAGATCATGGGATTTAGACACTAGCATCGGTCAAGTTCATCGATTGATCGTATCTTCTAACATGGTCTTCGCTGAATTCCTGGAAGGCTATGACGAAGATATCGAAGAAAATCCTGAAACAGATCCTTGGGCTCAACGAATGGATACCCAATGGGAACTCCGATTCGAATAACGAGAACCTCCTACCGAAGATCAATTGGTTCAAATTGATGTAGGAGAAAACGGGTCACCTCATCCAATATTCATCAGTAAGAACCTCCCAGAGGCAGATAAGCAAGAATTAATTCTTCTTATTCGAGAATATATTGATATCTTTGCTTGGAATTATGAAGATATGCCAGGTTTAGATCCCAAAGTTGCTACTCATAAACTGAATATTTTACCTAATGCAAAACCAGTCAAACAACAGCAAAGGCGATTCAAGCCAGAAATGATGGACGTAATTGATGATGAAGTCAAAAAGCTCATAGCTTGTGGCTTTATTCGAGAAGAACAACATCCTGATTGGGTAGCCAACGTTGTCCCATTCTTGAAGAAAATTGGCAAAGTTTGAGTTTGTATCGACTTTCGGGATCTTAATGAAGCTTGTCCAAAGGATGAATTTCCTCTCCCTATTACAGATGTCATGATCGACAATACTTGTGGGTTTGAAAGGATATCCTTCATAGAGGGATTCTCTGGATACAATCAGGTTCGGATGAACCCTGAAGATGAAAAACATACTTCTTTTCTCACCCCTCGCGGAGTCTACTGCTACAATGTGATGCCATTTGGTCTCAAGAATGCTGGTGAAACTTACCAACGAGCTATGAGTACTATTTTTCGAGATCATCTTTGTAAGACTGTTGAATGCTATGTTGACGATATTGCTGGCAAGAGTCGTCTAAAGGAAGATCACATCTAAGATTTAAGGACTATCTTTAATCTAATGTGCCAACATCAGTTAAAAATAAATCCCACCAAGTCATTCTTGGGTATCTCTAGTGGTAAATTTCTTGGCTTCGTCATTACCTCTAAAGGTATACATGTGGATCCCGAGAAGATCAAAGTCATTCAAGAGATGCGTTCTCCATGCAACTTAAAAGAGCTACGAGGATTCCAAGGTCGACTTGCGTACATTAGGAGGTTCATTTCAAATCTATCTGGACGATGTAGACCGTTTACTCAATTAATAAAAAAGGGTGTATCTTTCGTTTGGACCGAAGAATGTCAACAAGCCTTTGATGATATAAAGCAGTATCTGATGAACCCACCAGTCTTAGTGCCACCAATCTTATGCATACCGTTCTTAATCTATGTTCGTGCTATGGATCATTCATTGGGTGCTTTACTTGCCCAGAAGAATAAAGAAGGCCATGAACAAGCCATCTACTGTCTTAGTCATACTATGATTGGTGCTGAACACCATTATAGTCTGGTTGAGAAAGAATGCCTAGCTCTTATGTTCGCTGTTCAAAAGACTCGGCATTATATTATTGTCCAAACCATTCACGTCATTTTCCGAGTTAATCCTCTTCGGGTACTGATGAAGAAGCCCAGCACACTCAATTCTCGACTGGCTAATGGGCCATTCTGCTAGCCCAATACGACATGGTTTAAGTTCCGTAAAAGTCTGTTAAGGGTCAAGCACTGGCTGACTTTTTAGCAGCTCATCCTGTTCCGGAGACATCTAAGCTTTATGACGAAATTCTAGATGAAACATTGGAATCAAATATGATCTATTAAGAATTTCCTACCTGGCGTCTGTTCTTCGACGGAGCATCCCGGATCGGACACAATGGGACCATTGTTGCCGGAGTTGGAATTATACTAGTCTCTCTAGAAGGATTAGCTATCCAAAGAGCTTATTCCTTAGATCAGCCATGCTCTAATAATGTGGCTGAATACAATGCCTTGCTCATTAGACTTCAATTAGCAAAATCGTTGGAAGTCGAATATCTTAAAGTCTACGGCGATTCTAAACTGGTTGTCAATCAGGTTAGAGGAACATACGAAGTTCGCCATCAAGATCTAGTGCCTTATCATGAAGCTGCAATTTACATGGCTACATCATTCAAGGCTTTCTTCATTGAATATGTTCGACAAGCTTGCAACACTGAGGAAGATGCTTTAGCTAATCTCGAGCAGTCTTAGCAATTCCCGTCAAAAGACAACAAGTGGTTGTTGTTTCCAACAGAGAGTTGTTCTGCATTAAAAACAATCGTAATATTGAGTGCAGTAACTTCGCCGAAGTCAATGTTATAAATGAAGATTGGAGAGCTCCTTTCATCGACTTCGTAGTTCATGATATACTTTCTGAAGAGGCTACGAGTATTCATCGACGATCTCTTCGATTCTACTACAATCAGACTACCAAAACTCTTTATCGACAAACTTATGATGGCCTACTCTTGCACTGTCTTGCTAGTGATGAAGCGAAGTAAGTATTGCGTGAAGCTCATGATGGTGTTTGCGGAGCACATCAACCCGGCCCTAAACTGCAGGATCGTATCTGATGGATGGGTTACTACTGGCCCTCTATGGTGTCTGATGCCATCGAATATGCAAGAAAATATCGAGCTTGTCAAATCTATGCAGATTTTATCTATCAACCGTCAGAATTTCTTCATCCGACTGCTGCTTCCTGGTCCTTTGAAGCTTGGGGTATGGATATGATAGGTCCTATCAATCCTCCTTCTTCTAAGGGACATCAGTTTATATTAGGAATAACTGATTATTTCTCTAAGTGGGCCGAAGCTATACCTTTGGCTGAAGTCAAAACCAGTAACGACATCAACTTCGTCAAACACCATATTATCTACAGCTTTGGTGTACCTCGACGAATCATTCACGACAATGGACCTCAGTTCATCAGTCAAAAATTTACCAGGTTCTGTGACGATCATCGGATTGACAATGTCGCTTCTATAGCTTACAACCCAGCTGCTAATGGCTTGGCTGAAGCCTTCAACAAGACTATTATCAAGCTCCTTAAGAAGTTTGTGTCTACCAACAAACGAAACTGGAGTAAAAAGCTTGGAGAATGTCTATGGGCCTACCGTACTACAGTCCGCAACCCCACAGGCTGTACACCTTTCTCTCTGGTGTACGGTTGTGAAGCAGTTCTACCTCTGGAACTTCAAATTCCTTCCTTGAGAATTACTATTGCTAACGAACTTACTACGGAGAACAATGATCTTCTTCGACTTCAATAACTGGAGGCGCTCGACGAGAAGCCGCTATTGGCTCAACAACATATAGAATTATATCAAGCCCGTATCTCGAAGATTTTTAACCACAAAGTTAAAATCTGAGCCTTTCAGAAAGGAGAACTTGTTCTAACAGTCAGACATCCCATGACTATGACTCACATGAGCAAAGGCAAGTTCGATAAAAAAGGGGAAGGGCCTTATATCGTGAGTAAAGTCTTATCAAATGGAGTATATCAACTTACAGAGCTAGACGGTCGAGTTGCAATGATTCCTATCAACGGCAAGTTCCTTAAAAAGTAATATGTATGAATGTAAAAGGGATTTCTTGTAAATATGACAAGACAGTTCATAAATAAAATTTGATTTTATTTCATCATAAATGATATTACATGATATCAAGGACGAGAATCCCTATCGTCCTTCTTAAAGACAGGACGAGGACCACTACCGTCCTTTTCAAAAATATAGTCGGCAAAAGAGCCGAGGACATCCTTGCTCGATTTCAACAAAAACGTGCAAGCGACCATCCTCATGGCCTCTTCTTCTTCAGTCTTCCCTGGCTCAACTAGGAAGTCCAAAATATCCCTTGGCAGTTTGGGTGCAGACAAACCTTCGCCCGCCTCCGTCTGCTTTGGCTGGTTTGACTCGGCTGGACGCTCCTCAATGACTTCCTCAACCTTGGGGACAATCTCAGCCTTCTTGGACGCATCTTCAGACGACATTTTGTGTTAAAAGTGAAATTGATCATTCCATCTAAAATTTTGTTCTATTTATAGGCAGAGATTCTTGAGATAGTCGATTACGCGAATCGAAGTAACCTATTCTTCACAACATTTATTCCATTCATCCGACGGTTCATCCGTTCATCCCATTCATTTGAGGTTCACCCGTTCATTCCATTCATCCGACGGTTCATACGTTCATCCCATTCATATGATGGTTCATCTGTTCATCCCGACGATTCATTTCATTCATACATTCTGACGACTCATCCGTTCATCCATATCAACAACTTGTCACGTATTTATTACCTCTGATTAAGTTGTCTACTGAAATAATGATATTCAAAAAGAAAATTATATTCTGCCATGTCCACATTACCTCTGAGCAGATATAATGAATATAATTATTTTCTAAATCGAGAAATATATCATGTCCTGAACCTCTGAATATATTTTCTATCGCTATTATTTATATCCGTAATGGGATATGCAACAAATAATAGAGCCACAAAAATAGTGTCTTTTCATTGATCAAGATAAAAGACATTACAAAAAGACATCATAAAGGAGAAAATACAAAAGGTTTTCTTTCACTCAATCGGTGGGGTCATCAGATTAGCTATCTGCTGCTTCAAGGTTTGGAGTCGTTCTTTACGAGAATCCAGCACCCGCCTTCTAGCCTCTGCCATTCCAGATTCAGCGTCAAATGTTGGCAAGGTCACCAGTCGGCGAGTGATTTTATCTTGATGAGATTTGACAAACTCATTCTTCGCATGGGTCAAAATGTCTAGTTGTTGAACTGCAGCTTGATGTTGAGTGGTCTCTTCTTCAAGAGCAAGTTGAACGATTCTCAACTCCTCTTGAAGTTGAGCAAACTCTGCCTTCAGATCAACAACATTCTTCTCTTTCTCCCCAGCAACAGACGGTATTATATCCATCTGAGAATCATATTCTGAAGATTTTGGGGCAAAAGTGTCTAAAAATTTCTGGAAATCTGCCTTCGTGACATCAGTTTCTCGAGTCATCCTTTCGAACTCGGCATTCACCAATGGCTCTACCTCCCCTCGGTTAAGATCTTTATAAATCTTAATTGATTCCTTCAGCTCATCCAGCACATGTTCAAGGTAAGCAACCTGAGCTTCATCACCTTGATCTCGGATACCGCCAATCAGATAAGAAGTTGGACTTCTGACAGTGATGAAACCAACATTCTTTTTCTCCATTACCCTTTCTACCAAAGGTCGTAAGGAAATGAAGAAGAAATTGGTAAAAGAACCAACTACAAACTTATTGGTAGCTACTGCACTAGGTGTAGCAGCTATTCCTACAGAAGCTTCAGCAGCAGATGTTTGTGAAGGCGGAAGTTCAGCTTCTTGAACATGGGTCGTAGCCTCATTTGACAAAGGAGCCATAGTGGAGCTAGTTGCCCCTCCTAGATGCTCTTCTGCGAAATAAAGTAAACATTATCAGTTTACTGTCACTAAAGACTATCAGATAAAAAGATCAAAATGAAGGCAAGCTTACCAAAACTGGGTTTAGTGATAAGATTGTCATTTGATGGGATAGGCTAGAGCCTCGTGGAAGTAGTTTCAGATATTACTGCCTGACTACTTCCCGCTTCAGAGCCGCCTGATAGATGACGTTTACCGCTGGCTATCGCCTCTATCTGCACTATGTCAGTGCATACCAGAAGAATCGAAGAAGGTTGAATCTCTGTATGAATGAAAGTTAAAACATCAGTCATCTGATTTATAAATAAAGATTACTAAAATCAGTCAATACCTCTTTGATCGGGGACACTAGCTTCTTCCGGTGCTGCTTCATTTGCAACATTCTTCTCCTGAGATGCATGGATAGCAGCATCCTCTTCAGGAGTTAGATTGTCATTAACATCTTCCGCAGATGTTTCTTCGCCATCTGCCTCCTCCTCTTGTGCTTCCTCATAATCACTTGCATCGACTGGATCTATATTATGGAAGCCAAAATCGCATCCATCCAGAGCCGCGATCATCAGTCGATCTTCTTCAGCACGACGCGATCTTGGTGTAGCTGGAAGATGAGCAGCTTCTATTGCAAGTATGGGAGATGGCAATACTTCAACAGATGATTTTGACTCATTGATTGGGGTCGGAGTTATGGTCGCTTCTGCAGCATTATCTTTTGTTTCTGCAGTCTCTTCCCTTGTGTCTGCGACCTTGTCCCTTATCTCTGCACTGGTAGCTCCTTCTTGTGTATCTTTTACTTGTTGAGGCTCAGGAGCAGGTGTAGGAGAAGGGATCATAACCCCGACGGCAGCACTTATCAGGACAGATGTATGGATAGCTTTTGGAGGGGTGGCCACTTTCTTTCTGAAAGCTATTTTCTTTCTGCGTAGAGGTTCTTCCGGGCTCTCTACGTCTGCAGCGTGTGTTTGTCTTTGGGTGGAAGTCGGGGTCGTCAGCTCTTCGCTCTGAGCCGACTCAGCCTGTTGCCGAGACTGCGATCGAGTAGTGACCCTTTTCGAAGAGTCTACAGCAGGTTTCTTTTTAGAGACAAGAGAAGATGGTTCTTCTGCTTTTCTCTTCTTCTCCTTGATCGGAGATCTTACAACTTTCAAAGAAACACGCAGCGGTTCGTAGACTTCTTCAGGGAAGTTGGCTTCCCTCGAAGCTTCTAGAGGTACATCAGCCGGCTCGTGCTCTTCATCATTACTAGGAGGCAACAAAACAGGTGCTCCTTTTCTAAATTGTGTCACCGTCGCAAAGCTGTATGTTAAATTGAAGTTCTTAGCAAAAGTGTTTGCTGATGTATAAAAGATCGAATAAGTATACAGTATGCGCGGGCCACGGTCTCTCCTTGTCGGCATCGAGAATGTTATCTTTGTGTCACGGGCATTGTAATAGGCCCAAGCCCGGGCTCCATCAATCAAATAACCTTTTTCCTGTAGGCATGTTATGGCATTACCAACATGAAATTGGTCGTAACCGAATTGGCTTGCAAAACGGCTTGGGAGATAAGGTTTAAAATAGCATTCATCTTCGAACCGGTATACCAGATGTGATGGCCGAATCGTCCTCAGCCAATCGAAGGTTGTACGACCCAAAGGCGCACTCTCACCGAGTCGATCATGTTTGTTGGTACATATTCATAACCGACTGGAGACGAAACACAGTAGAAGTTCCATCCTTTGCCCAGGTTCAAGACTCGCCTGCAGTCTTTCAAAGTGGTGTAGATCCACTTACATCCAGAATATCTTCTTAGAAAACTGCCACTCACTGCTCCTATAGCAGGTTTCATTAAGGAAGGATGATGTAGAAGCAGCCATCCAAACAGATATGTATACGGCAGTTCCAGCAAAAGAAAATGTCCCTTTTCGCTTTTTTATCGAATCATCGAATCAACGAAGAGACGGAGGCCGGCGTTCATTCTGCAAGTTATTGCTGACAACAAATCCATCCGGTAGCCGAAAACTAGATGGACAGCAGCAAACAGTACACCGCGATGGAAGCGGTCAACTGCACTGGCTCCAGGAACGACATATCGTCGAAGCTAGTAGGTAAGGAAACCTGGCAGTTGGGCTTCCTTCGACATGGGTCTGTAACCCATCCTCATAAAGCTCTCGACGATGTCTTCTTCCTTGAAAGGAGGATACTGAAGATCATCCTCAATCTTGATATCCATCTCGTTGTGCGTCTCCATCAACTCTATCACCTCGCTATTGTTAAGCGGTTTAAAGAAGTTGGGATTGCAGTTCTCATGTTCTTTAGTCTTCTTTCCAGTAATATGGTTGTGGAAAATATATGGCAACCACTTGGTCGAATAGCACGTGCCGGTCGTGCCACTCCTGTAGTATAGAGAACAAATCTTGTAGTGGCAGAGTAGCTCTTCAAAAACATCTACCATACGGGCATTCTTCTGACGCAGTCTGTCCAACTCATTATTTGTCGGGACAAACTCTTCATAGGGGATATCCTCCATCGGCAGATTTGAGATGTACTTCATCTCATACAAGGCTAATCTAATTTCCCCGCATGGCGTCATGAAAGTCACAGTTCTATAATTGTATCTCTCCGCCAACGCGAGGAATAGATGTGGATTCGGGAGAAAGCCATAGACAGTGGCGTACACTGCCTGATACAGATTAATTTTTTTAAGCTTCTCTTCAAATTGGACTAATATCCAATTGGCTATACTGATCCACCTTTTGTTGTTTGGGTTCACAAGACCTGTCAACCGCAGATCTTGGTCCGGATACCTCCCTTTCACCTTCGTAAACTCATTTGCGAATATTGGAGTTCTTACTGGTAGCAGCAGAGAAGAATCTTCCAGCGGAATGTAACCGGGTTTTAGTCCCCTGAGTAGAGAGCTATGTCGCTCAGAAGAACTGTAGAAGATATCTTTGTGGTCTGGCCCTTTCTTAACACAGATATTACCCACTCGGGCCTGCAGCAACGGAGTTATGTCCCATTCCAGTCTTCTGGGATAGCTTGTAAAAGCATATCTAGACAGAGGAAGATATCTGGAGATCTCTGTCAAATATATCGTCTTCTCGCCCCTTTGGAAGATTCTCTGTTCCATGCAAGGCCTTGGCTGAGAATTCTTGTCAAAAGTCTCACCAAACAAGAACAGATGTTTCTTATGGGTGATAGTATCAGCAGTTTAAAGAGGCTGCCCGTTCATCAGACACAATAAAGTATCATTATCTTGTACAATCAGGACAGCCTGCCGAGATGACGGTAAAGCATATTAAGGAAATGAGACATGAGAGAGATCTTCCTTGAATGCTGATTCAGACAGAGATCCTGCAAGAACCTCGTAGTTGGGATCTTCTTTGAGGTTAACTGCATCAATAAAGAGACAAAGATCAGTATACGCAAAAGAAATCAAAAAATTTCTTCACAGTTCATCAAATTACGCACTGTGAAATAATCTATCAGATTGTGCCAACACAGTCAACGTGCGCAAGACATCAGATTGCGCCAGCCTACTTGCACAAGACATCAGTTTGTGCAAGCATGGCTGGCTTGCACAAAACATCAGATTGTGCATCAATGCGCAAATTGATGGATTGCGCTGATTATTCTGTCAGTGCTTTCCAACCGATTGCACAAAGATACAGTTTTCGTAAAAATGAAAACTGTTGTACATGCAGCCGAAACCCTAAGCAGGGTGGCGCAAGTGGTTGAGATTACCATCAATCTCTAAAAAGAGAGAGGCATAAAAGTTCAAAACATCAAAAACCCTAAAAAGGGTTTCGATCATGGTTCGTTATTCACCTTGCAGAGTTGGGTGGCCCGTCTCGTGACGAGATACTCGTAGTGCAACACGAGTCGAAGGTTCGGCAGGGGCCTTTCCCTTCTCAGTAGTCGATCGCTTGGGTTTTATTGATGTTGATGATGAGAAGAGGAAGAAGAAGTCGAAGTAGGAGAGGAGTTTCTTTCTCTTGAAAAATCGAAGGCAAGTAAAGATTAAAAGAAAAAAAGATGGAACTATTTATAGTCTTCTCACAGGAACGTAACAGTCGCCTCTGATTGCGCCACAAAAGACGGAGCTAATTCCTCCAAACGCGCAACCAAAGCGCAACTTGATTTTAAATTCGAAATTCAAAGTATTTCGAAACTTTGAATATTTTCAACTTTCGAAAATTTTGAAGGGGGTCTTGTAAGTCCTAAAAATCAAGTTGCATCTATCAAATAGGCAAAGAAGTCTAAATTGTGCATCCTTCAATGAACTGCGCTGTAGACAGATTACGCTACAAATCAATCGTGCTAGCCTGAACTACGCTAATGTCTGAGCGCGCTAGGCTGACGTGGCAACACCGTCATTACCTGACAAGAAAATCAAATCTTCTGACAGCCTGACAGCCCGAAAAGCGAGGAGTCTGTTCGTTTCTCGTGCCGCACCGCCTTCTAGGACAGCTGTCCAAATCCTAGCGCGGTCCAGCTGCCAAACCCTAGCGCGGTCCAGCTGTCCAAAGCCAGCGTAATCTATCGACCCGATCTGAGCACAGTCTGAAGCTAGCGCTATTCAAGTGGCGCAATCCATCAAATTTGTTAAAGATAACTGACATTTATTACATGGCTTACATTCTATCAATTGCTCACCACGAGGCAACCGTCTGTACACGACCAAGCGTATGTCAATCAAACAATAGCACGCGTCTGAATACGGTTAGCCCACAATTGAGCAACTGCCCAATGGCCAGCGCAGTTTGCAGTCTGTGCAGTCTGTCTCCAGCGCAGTTCATTGTGCGCAATCTAGAATAACTACAAAATAGTTATTTCTAGAACTCTATAAATAGAGTTTCAAGTTCTTTATGAAGGAGGATCATTATTCAAGATCATCAGAGATCAGGAGTTCTTGTCCAAGTGCTGCTGCATTCTTCAGAGGCTATCATCTTCAAAGTTCACATCATCCAAGGGATAAAGCGATCGTCTTCAGATCGGATTCCTATAGTTGTACTTTCCCAGAATTCATTGTACTCTTATACTATTCTTTAAAGTTTATGAAATAAAATAACTTTGTTTTTGCAAACAGTAAGTATATATTTTAGTTGTTTAAAGAAACGGTTTCTATTGCATACTAAAGTAATATCGTTTCGCTTTTAACTAATCAAATAAGGGTTTTATAGGATGAGATGATAAAAAAGAAGAATAAATATCTTGAGAATATCACTGATGAGGGAACCTCAATGGACGAGATTGTTGTAGCACGAAATGTAGGCACTGAGATTATGGAAGATGTGATTGGACGTGGTTGTGGTAGGACGATCCGTAGAGCTGGAAAGGGACGAGTTCGGAAAACTAGTTTATCATCTTCATCTAATACATCTTCAATTGCCTTAACTAAAGAAGTGCATGAGTTGCAGGCGCAGCTTCAGATGGAGAAGAAAGCTTGAATGAAAGTTGTTGCTGAACACGAGGAACAAAAGGCCCAATGGGGTTTTGTGATGCAACAACTGCAAGTTCTTGTCCCCGAATTTTTTCAATTCCTGAACCCGCTCCTTTATCTCATGAAGATTTTGAAGATGGTGATGAGAGCGATCACAGCCAATCTTTTACTTAGATTAGATCTTTTATAGTTGTAGTTTACTAAATACTTTTGTTCACAGTTAGTTTAAT
Organism: Iris pallida; assembly: GCA_029216955.1. Lineage (NCBI taxonomy): Eukaryota > Viridiplantae > Streptophyta > Magnoliopsida > Asparagales > Iridaceae > Iris > Iris pallida. The sequence continues at coordinate 2,227,465 of JANAVB010044814.1, forward strand.
TTTGTGCACTCTACATTGGTTGTTTTGAGTTATGATGAACTATTAGTATAATAATTTTCATATTTGGTTTTGTTTTGTTTACTTTTATTTATCGATAATAAGATCGCATGGTACTTGATACGACATGTAGGACTAGTTTTAGGTTGCCTCAAATATGGCATGCACATTTTGCAGCCATGTAAAATCTTTTACCACAATAAACCAGTAACAAAAGATTACCTAAGGTAACAAAAATTAGTGCCTCAGACGATTGATAATACTCGTCACAGACTACCTTTGGTGAACAATAATAGTCTTCACGTACTGCATATTACCACCATTCTTAGTCGCCAGAGCGTGTCTTAGACGACCAATAATAGTCATCACAGACTACCTTTGGCAGTTAATAGTAGTCTATATACACTACCTATTCCGACCAATTATAGTTGACATAGAGTGTCTTAGGCAACCAACAATAATCGTCACATGCTACCTTTGGCGGTCAATAGTAGTCTTCACATACTAACTATTACGACCAATCATAGTCGCCATAGAGTGTCTTAGGCAACCAATGATAGTCGTCACATACTACCTTTGGCGATCAATTGTTATCTCCGCACACTACCTATTGCGACTAATTATAGTAACTACAAGGTGTCTTAAGCAACCAATGATACTCGTCACATACTACCTTTGACGGTCAATAGTAGTCTCTACATACTACCTATTGCAACCAAGCAGTCACCAGAAAGTGTCTTAGGCGATAAATGGTAGTCGCCACACAATACTTATTACGACCAAGCTTAGTCACCACATACAACCTTGGGGGACCAATGCTAGTCTCCACATACTACCTATTACAACCAAAGTAGTCACCATAGACTACCTATGCTAACTGTTTTAGTCGCCAAAAGTATTGATGCGTCCTTCCCTCTAAAAAATCCAAGCACCTATGGTGACGAAACATTTTTGGCCAAAATTTTGGGACGACAAAGAGATTTTCTCACAACAGTGTAGTAGCCAAAGACCTATTGCAACTAAAATGCTTAATTAGTCGTCCCTGACTTTGGGCCAGGAGCCTGAGGCGACGATGCTTGTGACCAATAAATTTGGTGCAAAAAATCTAAGGCAACTAATTTTACATTTATGCGACAAAAAATCGTTGGTCGCCTAAAGCCTTTATCCTAGTAGTGAGCTACATCAGGAGGTTCATATCTAACCTCTCAGGACAATGTCAACCATTCACCCAACTCAAGAAAAAAGGCGTCTCTTTCATATGGAATAAGGAATGTCAACGCGTCTTTGATGACATAAAGGAATACTTGTCGAATCCGCCGGTCCTGGTAGCCCCGGTCGTCGGAAAGCCCTTCCTGCTCTATGTACGGGCAATGGAGCACTTCCTCGGTGCTGTACTAGTACAGAACAATGAAGCGGGGCACGAACAAGCCATCTACTATCTCAGCCGAATGATGGTGGGGCCGAAGCATAGGTACACCACCGTAGAGAAGGAATGCCTTGCCTTGGTGTTCGCCAATCAGAAAATACAACACTATGTGACAGGGCAGACCATCCATGTTGTCTCACGAGTTAACCACCTCAGGGTTCTCATGACCAAGCCAGGCACACTAAGTTCTCGTCTAGCCACCTGGGCGATACTGTTATCCCCCTATGACATGGTTTTCGTTCCGAAGAAGGCTGTCAAAGGTCAAGCCTTGGCCGACTTCCTAGCAGCCCATCTAGGCTCAGAAGCAGACAGAATCTATGAAAAAATCCTAGACGAAGTTGTTAACTCAAACATGACTTCACATGATGTCGTTTGGCGAATGTTCTTCGACGGTGCTTCAAGGACAGAGCCCCAAGGTAATATTATTGCTGGAGTCGGGATAGTATTAATTTCTTTCTCTTGATTGGTGGTCCACCGAGCATACTCTCTCACAGAATCCTGTTCAAACAATGTAGCCGAATATAATGCTCTGGTCATCGGGCTCCGACTCGTAAAAGAAGTGGGAGTTGAATACCTAGAAGCATACGGCGATTCGCAGTTGATTGTTAATCAAATCCGAGGCTCATACGAGGTTCACAACGTGGACCTGATTCTTTATCATCAGACAACAATTGCCATCATTACAACCTTGGAGGGGTTCTTTATTGAGCAAGTACCTAGGCTCCAAAATATTGAAGCCGGCTCCCAAGCAGGCCTCGCTGCTTCTTTGGCGGTTCCAAATCATGCTCATCACTTAGTCGACGTGATAGGCCATGAGCTGGTTTGTCCCAAAAATAACATTCAACTAGGTACGAGTTACTCCGCCCAGATAACCAATGATGTGCAAGACTGGAGACTCCCGTTCATCAACTTCGCAGTCTACGAAATCTTGCCTGAGAATGTGAAAGAAGCAACTTCAATCAGAAAGCGTTCTCTCAGATTCTTTTACGACACAGAAACAAAAATGTTATATCGACGATCCTACGATGGGCTACTGTTAAGATTTTTATCAAATGCAGAAGCCAAAGAGGCCCTACGCGAGGCTCACGATAGTATTTGCGGGGCCCACCAACCTGGCCTGAAGTTGCAGGACCGACTCCGTCGAATGGGCTATTACTGGCCCATGATGGTCGCAGACGCTGTCGATTATGCAAAGAAGTGTAAGGCTTGTCAGATCCATGTGGACTTCATATACCTGCCATTCAAATTATTGCACCCAACGGTGGCCTCCTGGCCATTTGAAGCATGGAAAATGGATTTCATTGGCCCAATCACCCTGCCGTCGTCTAGGGAACACCGGTTTGTACTTGCAATCACTGACTACTTCTCCAAGTGGGCAAAAGTTGTTCCACTGGAAGAGATAAAGACATCAACCGTGATCAGTTTCATAAAACATCACATCATCTACCGAGGATCATTCGTGATAATGGCCCACAGTTCGTAAGCCATACTTTCTACCGATTCTGTGACCAGAATCGAATCCAGAATGTGGCTTCAACGACATACAACCCATCAGCTAATGGTCTGGCTGAAGCTTTTAACAAGACCATAATCAAGCTTCTCAAAAGTTCATGTTTTCAAACAAGCACGACTAGAATGAAAAGCTGGGCGAATGCTTATGGGCATACCGCACTACAATTCGGACTGCTACAAGAAATACACCATTCTCTCTAGTTTACGGGAACGAGGTAGTTCTCTCATTGGAGACCAGATCCCCTCACTTTGCGTGACCATTACTTACCGGTTGACGTTGGACGATAACTACCGCCGACAGCTACAAGAATTGGAAGCCTTAGACGAGAAGCATTTGCAAGCTCAACAAAGCATCAAGCTCTATCAAGCACGCATCTCTTAGACCTTCAATAAGAATGTCACGCAGAGGACATTCCAAGTAGGCAATCTCGTTTTGGCCATTCAGAGATCGATGGTCATGACTCACAAAATCGCCAACAAATTCCAGCCCAAATGGGAGGGTCCATTCATCATCGAGATCGTATTCTCCAACAGCACATACCGGCTCACAAAATAGAATAGAGAATTACTCATGATGTCCATAAATAGTAAGTTCCTGAAGAAATACTATGTCTAAGGACATGCTGGTACTTCCTCAAACCACCAAATCTTCCAAACTGTCAAGTTATGTACACCGAGTACCTCTGAACTCATACTCTATTAGCTCCGAGTGAGTTCACGTTGCATCCCCCTGGGTGACAAGTCATGTATACTTAAATACCTCTGAACTTCCACCCTGATGCTTCACTCAGCCAGAATTTACCAGGCTTATTGCCATCTCTGAGCAAACTTCTTGTTCCTGATTATCGTGTGTCACGTCCATATTACCTCTGATACGGATAGTCTCTTGGCTTAACACCTGAACCCGACCTGGGATAAAATTACGGTGTTAAGGCTATAGAACCTATCATGTCCACATTACCGCTGCTAGATTTTGTTTCAAATCTACTACTCGCACCACCAGTGCGTAAAAGGGTAATAGGTCCACCAAAAATTATTCCTGGTTATCGTGTGTCACGTCCATATTACCTCTGATACCGATAGTCTCTTGACTTAACGCGTGAACGCGACCCAGGATAAAATTACTGTGTTAAGGCTATAAAACCTATCATGTCCATATTACCTCTGTTCACTACAAGAAAACTGACTTTTTGAGACAATTTCTTTTGCAAAAATTTTTTTATTGCAAAAAATATTTAATTGCAACAAAATTGAAATATTTGTTGCAAAAATTGAATTTGTAATTTTTAAACAACAAAAACTAAGTTGTTTAAAATATTTCGTCGCAAAATAGTTAGCGTACTCAATTCCCGGTCTTAAAAATTTGGTGGTAATTTATTTGCAACGAAAAATTATTTTTTACAACAAAACCTAAAGATAACAAAAAATATTATTTCTTTTGACAACAAATTTTTATGGTTCCAATAAAGTAATACCCTTTTGCAGCATAATTAATCTTACTGGCTAAAAGAATCCCCTAAATCCATTTAGAAAAAGTCCCGCCATCAGAAAAATTTTCGTGAACAAACTCTCCTTAAAACTCGTTCCCCTTAGAATCCTCTAATCCCCGCCTACAAACCGCGCGCAATCCCCCCCAAAATTTTTAGTTCCCTCAAAATTTCCCAAATTCTCTCTAAGAAACCCCATCTGCACGCTCTCTACCAAAACTCCTCTCCCCTCCGCTCCACTCTTCTCTCTCTCCTCTCCTCTGTGCACTCATCTCCCTCTCCTCCTCTGCAGAAAGGCTGAGGATTGGAAATCGTGGTGCGATTGATGGAAGGATGGCGGTGATAGCTTGACAAGGTTGACGACAGGTCGTTCCACTCTTCTTTCTCTCATCCTCTACGGCCAGGCGGAAGGCAGGAAGTTGCGACGCGGTTGACGGAATAATGGCACGACAGCTTGGCAAGGCTGACGGTAGGTTGACGCCGCAGTGAGGCTTACTGCAGGACGGTACCGTTTTCGGGCCACGACGAGGTAATTGTTTATGCTTCCCAAAAAATTTCAAAACAACTATACAACTCTCTTAATCATACTTAACGTTTATCAGTTCATTTTTAAAACACATATATTCATTATTCACGGATCATGTATAGTAGTTGTGATATTGTAACATGATCCATTATTCACGGATCATATACATCGGGCTTATTAACCCTTCCTGGTGGAGGTCAGTAGGATGTCTAGTTGCCCTAGAATTTTTTTTTTGATTAAGCATAGGAAAGATATGGCATCTGACATTGGAGAAGAGCTCTTTCATTAGATTTGCTAGTTGGTAACTTAATTTCTTCCTATACCCATAAGTTTTTCTTGCTTAAGTGGTGTTACTTGAACATTTTCTTTTGCAATTAGCATCTACAAATTGAAACTATTATATGGACGGTAGTCTTTTGTGCAAATACATTTATGATGTAACTGCTACATAGTAGGTTTCAATATTATATGCATGTCTTTTTAAATAAAATTGCTTGTCTCCATTTTGTTTACCAGAGCTACGTACAAACAAATTGCAGAAATTCAAAAGCATGGTACCAAACATAATGGAAGAAATCAGCATTAGATGTGATTGATTTTATTTCAGTTTTTATTGGGACTCATTTCTAATTTTGGGTAATTATATAATTTGTAGCTCTGATATTGTAACATAATCCATTATTCACGGATCATATACTTTGTAGCTTCCTGGTCGTCTCTTTAGTTCATTGTTTAATATCCTAGTTGGAGGGGCCTTGTGTTAAAAAATAGTTGTTTAGATCTTTGTGAGATTTAAGTTTTCCTTAAATATGCAAAAATCTAGTTACAAGATTGTTTTCATCTAATTTATATTTATATAACTAATCCAGCAGTACGTAACAAAGTAAGAGGAAAGTCTTCATTACAAATAGGTACTATCACTCAATTAATTTTTTTCTTATATGTTGCTTTGTATTTTCATATTTTTGGTTTTGTTATTAGCTTTTAATTCTTTTGTTTTTGATTTAGGAACATAAATATGGATAGGAGTTGGGTGAAGCTTACAAATAAATCTTGTGGACAATACATACAAGGAGTAAAAGACTTTATAAAACAAGCGAGTAGGTTTGCCCCAAAGAACAATAGGATTCGTTGTCCATGTCGTAACTGCAACAATGTCTATTTCCAGCATATAAATGTAGTGGAAGCTCACTTGTTTGATAAAGGGATGACTAAAACTTACACCAATTGGGTACATCATGGTGAAAATTTTGAACCTACGACGATTCTTGACAACGATATTGAAGATGATGGCACAACTGAAGAAGAGACTCCAACGGATAATATTCATGAGATGCAAGATTTTTTTGACGATTTACATGCCGGAACATTCATGAATTCTAGTTTGGGTGAAGTAGCTTATAGTCAGGAACAAGCAGAAACTAGTAATACTGATCCCAATCAACAATCTTCAGAGAAGAAATCGGAGAGATTTTCAAGCTTATTAAGGGACGCACAACGTGAACTTTATCCTAGTTGTAAAAAGTATTCAAAATTATCGTTTCTAATAAAGTTGCTTCATTTAAAAGTCATCAATCGTCTAAGTAACAAAGCGTTCGATCAGATTCTTGAGCTGCATAAAGATGCACTTCCAGATGGGGAAACATTGCCTAAGTCATATTATGAGGCTAAAAGTACAATGCGGGACCTGGGCCTTGGTTATGTGGCCATACATGCTTGTAAGCATGATTGTGTACTATTTTGGAAGGAGCACGAAAATAAAGATGAGTGTCATGTTTGTCATGAGCCTAGATATATATTTAACAAAGGTGGATGTAAAAAGATACCTCAAAAAGTTTTGCAATATTTTCCCCTAAAACCAATACTACAAAAGTTATTTATGTCAAAAAAGATTGCTACAGATATGAGACGGCATAAAGAAAAGTGACTTGAGGAGGATGGTGTACTTAGTCATCCAGCCGATTCAGAAGCTTGGATCGAATTTGATATTATCAATTGATTATAATATAAGCTTGTAAGTTGTGTCATCTGTCTTTGCTTTTGGGGCAAACTTATGCTTTTGACTTAAGAATGTTGCGGTATGGGAGGGGATAGAATGTAGTATTTTTAATTTGGGAAAGAAGTTATATGTTGGATCTGGGTTAACAAACAAGTCAGATATTGTTGCTTAGGTGCCTTTGCCCTTCCTGGGTTGCTACTATGTACCTTCCAATTTTATGTACTTTTTTGAGCTTGCTATTTGAGAGCCTAAGTTCGTTCTTATTGACCATCGTGTGCTCAAGAACTCTCTTATAGTGTATTGCCTGCTTGCTTATCAAGATGTTATGCAATCAAGATTTTGTTTTACATATACCCTGTATAATCATATTGTCAGTATGCAATTAATCTATTGACTATGTGTGATGGATGTCACATGTGTGATGGATGTCACATTATTTGTACCTATAAGTCATTACAGGAAGGTAGTGTTTCAAGTTGAGTATTTTTTGTTATTTTGGACATACTATAATGAAGATTCGAACATACTGACATGTTTTCATATACTGTAAGCATGTTGCACAAAGAAAAAATAGCTACAAACTTGATAAGGATGATTCACTTGGATGAAAATGCGTACTTTGATCAGGGATATCATCAGCAGTAGACACATGTCATGGATTGCTTTCTGGATGTGTACTTTGATCAGGGATATTATCAGCAGGTTGTGCTGCTTACACACGATATAGATGACCAATTAAGTGCATATAGAGCCTTTGAAATGAGTAGGTTTAGCACAGGCTGAGGGTGCCCCAATTGCTCTAAAAAGAAACTTGGTTTGAGGCGATAAAGAGAGATGTTCTTATGAGAGCAAGTGCTACATTATTGTAGAAACTAAATCATGCTAACTTTTTTGCGAATGTCTGATCTTATTGAGCTGCGGTAATAGATTGGGAAGGTAATTACCATGATCTTGGTCATGACCCTCTTATGTTTTGATGCTATAAGGTAGGGAATATATGTTACTGTTGCTTTAGTAAACCAACATATTTTACTATGATAACCAAAATATTTTATTATGAGATGTATTTTGCTTTTACTAATAATTTAAGATATCATCGCCCTTCGTTCACTTTTGTGGTATTTGTTACTTTGCATTTCTTCTACTGATGCAATCTTTCTAGTTACTTACTAGTTAAGTTTCATTCATATTTAGGAATGTAAGAGCTGATAGGGAGCAGATGTTTGTTACCAAATTTTCATTTGTTTTCACTAAGGGTCTGTTTCGAAATGAAACTTTTTGAAACTAAGAAATTTAGGGCTTGTTTTCATTTCTTTTTCCTTTTCCTATCTATCATCTCTTTCCCAAAGCAACTATAATTAAGTTTGCCTGGGTTTGGCAAGCTGTTTGGTGAATTTCATGTCTTCTAAGTAGGAATATTCCTGCTGAGTAGTTTTCTTGTGTAGATACTAGCTGTTAACATGTCTGGCTTGTTTATCCAGACATCCTAGGTTGCTATATCGGTTGGGCACTTCACTTTACTCTCTTTGCACCTCCATCGGGAACACAACTTCACATTTGTTATATGAATCCCGAAATGAGAATACTGCTTGTAATTTAGTTTTAGGAGTATGCAATACATGAAATTCAAGGTGGTGAATTTTCTTATTTTAATTTCCTTTTTTATGTATGTAATAGCAGGCAGAGGTTTTAGACGTGTGTTCTTCTCTTTGTTTCTTCGCTTCTTCAATAACTCGATATTTATTTTCCTATTTTTCTTAGTGCACTGGATGAGCACCGAACTTGTAAGATCGACTTTTGTTATTGACAATATGTGGCTGTTACAACAATTCCTTAGTACTACTAAAATCTGTTTTGCCTTCATGCATATTTACTGACTGAAAACTAAACTCTTTAATCACAGGAAGCATCATGTCCAAGTTGAAACTTGAGAATGACATTCCCTTTGGAATTCTGCTTAGTGTGTGTAGAATACCTTGCTCCAGAGATGCATGTTTAATTAGTGCAAAGATAAAACCGCTACCACTGTACTTTAGGAACTATATGATTGCACCTTTTATTTTATATACAATGTGTCTACAAGGTTAATGTTTTTTTTCTGTCCATGCTTGCTGCAATTTTACCAATACCTATTTGTGATGATTCACCATTTGTCTCTAGATAGTTTGTCAGCTTAAAACTGCACTATAATTTGTGTAATTCCTCTACCTACGAGAATACAAGCACTGGGTCAGGGTTTTGGTGGCAGTCCCTTTCTGTTCTTTCCTAATCTCAAGCCAAACTTATTCCCATCATCTCCCTGCTGCCTTGCCAGTCTTAATATTAATATATACTGCAAGTAAATAAAGTTCAGCTTCACCATATAGACTGATAAATAACCGGATTTTGGAATCATCTTCCCATGCTAATGCATGATGAAAAATTGATCATACTTCGCTTCCTTGCCCTATTCTTTCTTTCAGTAATGCATACATAGCAATTGTTATAACAGTCTTGGTCCACGCTTGTTGTAAGATGGTAATATATCACTGTAGCTACTTCAAGTATCATACCCATCTTTTCAATATATAGCAGGAAAATAATTACAGTTATTAGAGATGTTCATCTTTTCAATGCTTCGTTCTTCATATTTTTGTACTGTTACCTCTGATATATATGTCGATGCCACTATAAAAAAAATCCATTAATCTGTTGCAGTAACTGCTATAATATGACTAATGTAATCTGTGGCAATTTATTAGTAACCAATTCTTTTGGTTACAGTGGACGGCAACGTGTTTTCCTGTTTCTCCAAGTAAATTTCATTTACTAAAATGGAAAACAGTTGAATATGATTTTTTGCCATTTAGATATCCTCACATGTAAAGCATCTTCATTATGCAACAAGATTTTGCAGATTAGGAATATTGCATGCTCGTCGGAAAGGATTTATGTTCATTTGCCCTGGTAAAGCTCTACTGGGACTCTACCCATGATTCATTGGCTTAGATATCCAGTGCTTGAGGTGCCAGAAACTGTACATCCTTTGGCAACTGCAACTGGTTCTATATATTATTTTGGCCATTTATGAAAAGGGAATGGAGAAAGACTTCAATTAATCACAGCTAACTTTACTGTAGATTATTAAATGATCCATCTAGCTTTTCCACCATATTTTTTATAGTACTTGAATGCAGATATCTCTCTAATTTGTTCTGTAAAATGGGTGATAAATTGTCACTTGTTTATATATACACTCCTTTGCATCTATACACGAAAAGTAGTGTATATATATACAATATATATATATATACACTATATATATATATATAGTGTATATATATATATATACAAAAAAAAAAAAAAAAAAAAAAAAAAAAAAAAAAAAAAAAAAAAAAATACAAATATTGTTGTTTATATATTATACAGTATTGGATCAATTCTTAACTTATTTCTATTTTTAATGTTTTATCATATAATTTATTGTAGGTTGGCTTGCATGTTCGAGGAAAGACTTTTACAGTAGCAAACCTCAAGATGCTTTAGGTGGTTGGGACAACATTTCAATGTTCTACGGAAGCTACTAAACTTCTGCAATCACAATAGAAACCGAACAGTCATTTTTTTGTTAGACATGAAATTAGAGAATATTTGTTAATACGCTTTTGTTGAATATAAACTTGATACAAGTCTTAGAATTTGTCCTTATGCAATGTATCAGCTGTATTAGCAAAGAATGTGATGGATCTTCTTAACTCTATCAAGGAAATGAATTATTCCAAACGTGTTTTATTGTTTGTTGCAACAAAATTTATATACTCTTGTATTGGAATTAATGTTAATTGTCAGGTGATGAAAAAGTAACTAGAAGCACTACATATTTTGTTGTAACAAAATTTTTCCAATTTTGCAACATTTTTTTTTCATTGAGAATATTCATTTTCATGATTTTTCTCGGACTTTTGAGACAATGAGAATATTATTTGTGATGAAAATTTTGTTGCCAATAAAAGTACAAAGGAACAAAAATATTTGTTGCAAATAATAATACATGCAACGAAACTATTTTGTTGCCATAACATATTATAGGCAACAAACTTTTTGTTGCAAATAATATTATTTATAAAAAAACTTTTTGTTGCAAAAGAACATATTTACGACGAGAACTATTTTGTTGCTAAGTTTGCAACGAACAAAATAATCGTTGCAAAATACCTTTTGGTACGCACTTATGGCGATGAATTGGACAACAAAAAAGTTTCGTTGCAAATACCTTTTTATAACAAATTAATCATCTTTTGCAACAATTTTTTTGCTACAAAAGTAGAAATTCTTGTAGTGGTTAGGTATTGTTTCAAATCTATTACACGCACCACCAGTGCGCAAAAGGGTAATAGGTCCACCAAAAATTATTCCTGATTATCGTGTGTCACTTCTATATTACCTCTGATACCGATAGGCTCTTGACTTAACCCCTGAACCCGACCCGGGATAAAATTACGGTGTTAAGGCCACAGAACCTATCACGTCCACATTGCCTATGTTAGGTTTTGTTGCAAATCTATTAGTCGCACCACCAGTGCGCAAAAGGGTAATAGGTCCACCAAAAATTATTCCTGATTATCGTGTGTCATGTCCATATTACCTCCGATACCGATAGTCTCTTTGTAGAACCCTAGAGGGGGGGTGAATAGGGAGACAAAATAAATCTAGAGAAATAGAAGCAATATATGACAAATAAAAGTAAAGAGTAGGAAGATCAAACACAAGATCTATCCTGGTATCCTCGCTTGAGGCAATCCAGTCCTGGAACTCTCTCCGACTTAAATCCACTATTTAATAAAATAGTACACACGAGTTTGGATCCGAAGAACTCGCCAACTTCAACACGAGTTTGGATCCGAAGACTCGCCAACTTCAACACACGAGTTTTCTTACGAAGGCTCGCCAACTTCAAACAAATGAGAAGAGAACTTGTTGATCTTCTAACACGTGAAGATCGAAGATTACAACTCGCAAATACTCTAGCACTTGGGAAAGGATGACAATTTGAAAGCTTGGTGGAGTATTAATGGTGAAGCTCTTTTGTGGTTGAGAAAATTTAAAGCTTGTAAGAGATAGTCTTTAAGAGGAGAGAGTGAAACTCCTTTTATACAAATCCAAAGTCATAAAGGCAAATCAGCCGTCAACCGGATTATCCGTCAGATTTCAGCGAAAATTCGTCGGATTATCCGGTCAACAGTAACGGTCATAAAAAGAGCCATTGAATGCATTAAATGCACTTGCCAGATGCCGTTGGATTTGAATTCAAAAGTTGCAAACAAGTCAAGCGGATTATCCGTCGGATTTCAGCGGACATCCGGCGGATGATCCGAACACTAGCTTACAGACTTGCTATGAGAGAATCGGATTATCCGTCGGACTTCCGCGGATGTCCGTCGGATGATCCGAACATTTGGCTCACTAACTTGCTGTGAGCGATCGGATTATCCGACGGATTTATACGGAAGTCCGTCGGATTATCCGAACATTGGCTCACTGACTTGCTGTGAGCGATCGGATAATCCGGCGGATTTCCGCGGAGGTCCGTCGGATGATCCGATCAATGTCTCACTAACTTGCTGTGAGTGATCGGATTATCCGGCGGATTAGTCCGGAAATCCGACAATTTTTTTGCCTCTTTTAAATGAATATTTCACCATTTTTTTCCTTTAGCATTGTCATCCTAACAAAGTACGTACAAAGATTTCCTAGACATTTACAGACTCAGGAAAAGAACAAGGAGAAGAACCGTCTTCTTTGTAGTCTCCAAGCTGCTTCATAGTCTTAGGCAAATCTGATAAAGGAGAGATGCAGAGCTCCATGGTCTTTGATTAGCGTCATGGAATGGAGAATCCTTTCTTCTATTCTTGCCTATGAGAAGTACAAACTAAAGACGTACATGGGTTATTGTGAACAATAATCAAAATCGATGTGCCAACAAACTCCCCCATTTTGATAATTGACAAATAATAAGAATAAAGAAAGTAAATAGCTCCCCCGTAAATAAAGAATCTCCCCCTCAATACGATTTCTCCCCCTTTGTCAGTTAATCAAAGATGGTGAGAAAAAGACAGAACATATAACTGAACAGAAAAACATACTAAAACTTTCATTTAATAAAAAGCAGGGGTACAAACAACGAGGCTATGGAAGCCAACCGAACACATAACTAAAAGCAGATATTTAAAAGTCCCGTAGGACCACACAAAACACATACGAAAAGTCCCCGAAGGACCACACAAGACAAGACTAAAAAGGCATCATCAACTGTCAGGCGCATCAGATGGGCCGGCCTCCTGATCCTCATCATCCCCGGGAGCAGTGGTGAAGGTGCCATAAGGGTCGACTCCATCCGGGTACATGAAGCCATAAACGTTAGGATCAATGAAGCGAGGCCCCGGAAAGTCTGGATGAGGAGTGTTAGGGTTGAGAAAGGGAGTGTGCTCCTCAAACATACGCTGAATGTAGTACGCCTGGTCCATGAAGCCATGGTGGATAAGAGTGCCGAGTCCCCGAGTGTTTGCCTGAATACGCTCATGGGTAGAGAGAGATAGATCGGCAAACTTGCGATCAATGTAGCGGCGCACGTCATGAGTGAGAAGAGTCGTCGGAGGAGATGCAGTTCCACCGGCAACAGCAGCAGGAGCAGTAGAAGGGGCAACAGCTGGAGCCGCACGACCACGTCCTTTCGATTTGGCAAGAGGGAAGGGACGAGGATCGCCAACCGGGCAATGAGTTAGGTCAACACCATTTGCTTCAAGGATCATAGTGATGTACATACCGAAGAGTAGGGAACGATGAGGAGATTTCCTGATAAGCATCATGGTGTAGATGATGGACTTGGACAGTGAAAAGGGTTGGCGGGCGACCAGATAATACATGCAGATTAGCTCCTCAGCAGTCAGGCTGTCCATATTCCCAGACTTCGGGGTGAGAGTGTGGCAAAGGATCCGATACATGTCATAGAAAAAGGGACTCAGGTCCTTGTCCTCCGGGCGCTGAACAAGAGAGCCCCCACAGATGTTAAAAAGGAACTCCTCATAACTCATGTCAGGAGAGAAGGAGATGTGGTCGATGGTGCCCGGAAGGGAACGATGGACCTTGCGTTCATCGAGACCAAGGATGGTAGCCAAGGATGCGGCAGTGACGGTGATCTTCACGCCACCAACCTTTGTCTCGAACTCCGGACCTTCCTTGGCGGGAACGAGATTGCAGTAGAACATGCGGATGGCATGTGGATAGAAGTCGACCTAACGCTCAAGGAGGGCGTCGATGCGGGAGAAGCGGAAGTAGTCGCGGTGGTTCTCGAAGTTGAGCCACGAGATAGGTTTTCCGGAGCAGACTGGAGCTTTGTGGTAGAACGAGAACCATTCCCGGAAGTGGGAAGCCGACTTGAAGACGAGTGGATTGTGGCCTTGCATGGGAGGAGGAACAAACATAGCAAGGGTAGGAGGCTGAGTGGAGGAGGAGCTCCCGTCATGGCGTTGACGTTTGGTGTGAGAAGCCATGGAGGAAGAGAGAGTAAGTAGGAGTTATTTGGAGAAGAATGGAAGGATGGAATGAGAGGGGATGAAGTATATAGTGGGTGGAGAGGTGTTAATGAAGGAGTGTAAATGTTGGGAACGGATAGAGAGGAAGGGGAACGGATAGAGAGGAAGAGAGCGGATGGGAATGCAGCCGACGCTTCGTTTTCTGCGCCTGTACCGCGAAAAAGGAAAATTCGTCGGATTTATGCGGAAATTCGGCAGAAAATCCGAATAAAGATAAGAACGAATTAAATGCGGGTAGGTGGTGGGTCACGTCCATTTAATGAAGTAGCCGTTCGTGGCCGGATTTGGCGGAGGACAATAAATGCGGATAATCCGTCGGATTTCGGCGAAAATCCGGCGGATTTTCCGAACTAGCAAATCAGAAAGCTGCTGGAAATAAACGGAAAATCTGGCGAATTATTGCGGAACTCCTCTGAAAAATCCGTAAAAAGACAAGAAGATGTTAAAAAGAGATATCGAGGATCCCGATCTCTCGACAAATAAAAGTGAATCGATCTTCAGAGGAGGTTTGGTAAAAATATCAGCAAGTTGATGAGTGGTGTCAATAAATTCAAGACAAATATCACCCTTCAGTTGATGATCCCGTAGAAAGTGATGTCTTATCTCAATGTGTTTAGTGCGAGAGTGACAAAACGGGTTTTTCGTGAGATTAATGGAGCTAGTATTATCACATTTAATAGGGATGCATGAAGAAGAAATACCATAATCTACTAGTGTCTGTGTCATCCAAAGAATTTGTGCACAACAACACCCTGCGCTATGTATTC
>JANAVB010044814.1:2245769-2250769 GCA_029216955.1 Iris pallida
GCTCTAGCATTAGTATTGTGATGATGATATAAAAAGCATGATGGAATGTTTTTTCTTATAAAGTCCTTTCCTTGTGTTAGGAACGATTTGTGTGTAGTTCATGTATGAAGTTTGCCTAGCATTATGGTGAGTGTAGAGATGTTTAGGCATGCATGTATTGTCCTTATTACCAAATCTCTTACATTGCATAGAAGATCATTATACTTAATAGAAGTGTCATATTCTCTCCTATTAGCATCTTGAACTTTGTGCATAGCAATTCATAGAGCTTCTCATGGATTGAATCTCATCATCATTTTTCTTGATGTGTCAGAGATTCTTGAAACTTGAGTCGCAAGGACTCTATTTCATCCGTGTCAGAAGCAGAAGATTTTCCCTTCACATCAATAATGATGCTTGAGAGCCTCTACTTCAAGTTGAAGAGCTTCAACCTCTTTAAGAGATTTCTTGTATTTATTTCGAACACCTTTGTGCTCTTCATGCAATTCAAGAATAGCTTTCTCCAAATCATCATAGGTAAGAGTGTTTAAGAAGAAATCATCAAGTACCTCATCGGTTGCCATGAGACAGACGTTGGCATTGTGTTTGCACTCCTTGTCGTTGTCGGAGTCGCTCGCGTCACTTTCACACCAAATGCTTGTGTTGGCAAACTTTCTGGAGACGAGCTTCCCTTGCTAGGCTTCTCGTACTTGCTTGAGTCTTTTCTTATCATCGGACAATCCCTCTGATGTGTCCGGTCTCTGCTTGATAGCACGCCGGATCTTCTTCGTTGTCCCTTCTGAAGTGGTTGGCTTGTTGAATTTTAGGAACTTCCGAAAGTACTTAGCTGTGAGAGCTATTTCTTTATCGTCGTCCGACTCATTGTCGTCGAGCTATCCTTGGAGTAGGACTTTGTCGCTTGAGAGCAGAGATTTCTCCTTCTCTTTGGTCTTCTCCTTCTCCTTCTCTTGTATGGAGGATTCCTCTTGATCCTCATCGAGCTCGTGAGTCATCAGCTTACCCATGAAGGTCTCAAGGTTCATGACTGTTAGATCGTTCCCCTCAATGATTGCGGTAGCTTTAGGACTCCAAATTTTTGTCAATCCTCTAAGAATTTTTCTGATCTTTTCATGAGCAGGATATTCCTTACCAAGAGAAGAGAGAGGGTTAATAATGTCACCAAAATGAGTAAACATGCAAGTAATAGATTCATCATGCTTCATTTTAAACGACTCATATTCTTACGTGAGTCTACTAATCTTAGATTACTTCACTTGTGAAGTTCCCTCGTGTGTGACTTCAAGTAACTTCCAAATCTCATTGGAAGTCTTGCAAGTAGAGATTCGGTTGAATTCACTACTGTCGAGAGCACAATAAAGAGCATTCATTGCCTTGGCATCTTGACTCGCAAGCTTCTTGGTATTTTCAGTAAGAGTGTCCCGAAGGGTGTCAGAAGCAATATCCTCAATAACTCTGGAAGGAGTAGGAAGACCATTTATCACGCAATCCCATAAATCAAAATCTATGGACTTTAGATAAATGCTCATCCTAATCTTCCAGTAGTTATAGTTGGTTCTATCAAATAGGGGAGGCCTATTTGTGGAGTGTCCTTCATTGTGGAAGGTGTTGATACTAGGGTTAGAGGCCATGGATCACTCAAAGGGTGTAAATCCAAATCAAGAGAATAAAGCTCTGATACCAATTGTAGAACCCTAGAGGGGGTGAATATGGAGATAAAATAAATCTAGAGTAATAGAAGCAATATATGACAAATAAAAGTAAAGAGTAGGAAGATCAAACACAAGATGTATCCTGGTATCCTCACTTGAGGCAATCCAGTCCCGAAACTCTCTCCGGCTTAAATCCACTATTTAATCAAATAGTACACATGAGTTTGGATCCGAAGAACTCGCCAACTTCAACACGAGTTTGGATCCGAAGACTCGCCAACTTCAACACACGAGTTTTTTTACGAAG
Source organism: Iris pallida (assembly GCA_029216955.1). Classification (NCBI taxonomy): domain Eukaryota; kingdom Viridiplantae; phylum Streptophyta; class Magnoliopsida; order Asparagales; family Iridaceae; genus Iris; species Iris pallida. Next base: position 2,247,726 of record JANAVB010044814.1, read on the forward strand.
GCTCGCCAACTTCAAACAAATAAGAAGAGAACTTGTTGATCTTCTAACACGTGAAGATCGAAGATTACAACTCGTAAATACTCTAGCACTTGGAAAAGGATGACAATTTGAAAGCTTGGTAGAGTATTAATGGTGAAGCTCTTTTGTGGTTGAAAAAATTTAAAGCTTGTAAGAGATAGTCTTTAAGAGGAGAGAGTGAAACTCCTTTTATACAAATCCAAAGTCATAAAGGCAAATCAGCCGTCAACCGAATTATCCGCCAGATTTCAGCAGAAATCCGTCGGTATATCCGGTCAACAGTAACGGTCATAAAAAGAGCCGTTGGATGCATTAAATGCACTTGCCAGATGCCGTTGGATTTGAATTCAAAAGTTGCAAACAAGTTAAGCGGATTATCCGTCGGATTTCAGCGAACATCCGGCAGATGATCCGAACACTAGCTTACAGACTTGCTGTGAGAGAATTGGATTATCCGTCGGACTTCCGCGGATGTCCATCGGATGATCCGAACATTTGGCTCATTAACTTGCTGTGAGCGATCGGATTATCCGGCGGATTTATACGAAAGTCCGTCGGATTATCCGAACATTGGCTCACTGACTTGCTGTGAGCGATCGGATAATCCGACAGATTTCCGCGGAGGTCCGTCGGATGATCCGATCAATGTCTCACTAACTTGCTGTGAGTGATCGGATTATCCGGCGGATTAGTCCGAAAATCTGACGAATTTTCTGCCTCTTTTAAATGACTATTTCACCATTTTCTTCCTTTAGCATTGTCATCCTAACAAAGTACGTACAAAGATTTTCTAGACATTTACAGACTCAGGAAAAGAACAAGGAGAAGAACCGTCTTCTTTGTAGTCTCCAAGCTGCTTCATAGTCTTAGGCAAATCTGATAAAGGAGAGATGCAGAGCTCCATGGTCTTTGATTAGCGTCATGGAATGGAGAATCCTTTCTTCTATTCTTGCTTGTGAGAAGTACAAACTAAAGACGTACAAGGGTTATTATGAACAATAATCAAAATCGATGTGCCAACACTCTTGACTTAACACCTAAACCCGACCCGAGATAAAATTACGGTGTTAATTCCGCAGAACCTATCGCGTCTATATTACCTCTGTTAGGTTCTGTTCCAAATCTATTTCCCGTACCATCAGTGTGCAAAAGGGTAATAGGTCCACAGAAGTTATCCAAATCTATTACTCGCACTACCTGTAACAACCAGTTTCTAAAATAAGGGTAATTTGAAATTTTGTCTTTTAATTTATTTAATTAGGATACTTAAATAATAATATGATTTTTAGTGAATTTTAATCATCTTTAAAACTATTTAAAATTATGACTTGTAGTGTCTTGCTAGTGTAACCCTAGAGCCTAGCCATGTGATTAGGGTACTTCATTATTTTTAGCTTGAGGGTATTTGATCTTTTTGAATTAATTGAATTTATTATATATTTGTTTGGAATTTAATATAATTAATAGGATGGTGTGATTTTAGTATCATTTAATTGATTGCCTTGTGTTGTGTTTAGCCTAACCTAGATTGACCTAACCTAGATTAGTCATACCTAGACTTAGCTAGCTATGGTTAGTATTGATTAGTTTTGATTTAGTCATGATAGTTAGAGTTAACTAGGTTGCATTTAAGTCATGTGAAACCTAGGTTGTAGGCTCTTGATTTGACTAGAAGAAATGATAGCCCTAGACCAAATCCCACAAACCCTAACCCTAATATTCTTGGCCGGCCACACTAGGGCATGGGCCTATAAAGTCCCTCTCAAACCACTTGCCTCTTTTTGTCCATCTCTTCATTCTCAAGAACAAGGTTAGCCTCCATTAAAACTTCTTTATATTTATTTAATATTAATCCTTTTTCATCCAAACTTCTTCCATGGTGTTCTAATTTGAGATTCCTTACTGTTCATGGAGGTTAACTACGGTTTGGAGACAATTTGGAGCTTTTGGCCATCAAGGAGAAACCCCCCTTTTTGAAGCTTTTCATGCAAATTGTACATATAGGTAAATCCCTATTCCTACCACCAAATTTTATTTTCTTTGCATGGATAGGAAGCCCTAGGTGTCCCCTAGCTATAGGTATTGGATTTGTGTCAATTCGTGTCCGTTTGGTGTCCGTATCGGACACGTATCATGACTTGTACACATGTGTTTGATAAAATACCTGTGAGGATTCTTTTCACTATTTTTGGAAAACTTTTTGAACAAAAATATTGTTTTTAATGTGCCTTATGTTTTCCCTAACCTAAACCCACGTTTCTGTGTCGTGTCGTATCCATACGATGGCATGGACACAGCCTCGCGCGCGGCTAGGGTTTCCCCTGTTGCTCGTGGTCTCGTGCGCACTGCACAGGCCACGTGACGAGCTGTGGTTGGACGTGGAGGTACGGGCAGTGTCTGTGAACCGGTCCCCCAAGTCTCATGTCCAGCGGCATCGTATCGGACACGCCAGGACTCGCGCACTAGTCACACGTGCGCACGCGTTCAATTTGAAATCGCGTACTGATACGCGAGTCGTGTCCACTCTGGACACGACGTGGTCGTGTCATGTTGGGTCCTATGTGTAGCCTGACACGTGGGCTACACGTAGGCATGACCACGAGAGCCCACGTGTCGTGTGTCGTGTCCTACAGACACGTGCACGTGTGCACGACACTGCTTTCCTATGTACTGTCCAGTTATCGATTTCATTGTTAATTTCTTATTTTAATTGTTTAAATTATGATTTAATTACCAATTAAGATCCTAGACATGTTAATTAGCTAATATGTTAGGTTGTGATTAGCATGGATTTCTTTATTTTCGAAATTACATTGGTTGGAATGAACTGTCAAGACTGATACATAGTTTCCCTGTTTCCTGATTTTTTCTATTTTGAGTTTTGTGATACACTGAACATTTGGACACGTAAAGGACACTCTGTGACACTTGACACACATTGACACACAGGTAACACATTGTTCACATCCTTTCCTTTTCCAATTTCGGGTTTGAGTGTGTAGTTGATTGGTTGGCTCATTGGGTTT